>MU269994.1:87500-611890 GCA_021432705.1 Caranx ignobilis
CTCACACTTTCAGTCCCTTTTCAAGACGTTTGAGAGTCATCGCAGCCGCTTTCTCTCCGCATGAGATGCAGAGAAAAAAAACCAGCCCTGTGTTGAAATAAGGACGTATTCTGATGTAAATCTCTGGTGTCGTCTGGATTTATGAGTAAACATAAAAAAGGAGGGTAGTTATAATTTATTATGTTCCTCATTTTGCTCGAGTGTTTCCAGAGTGAATCTTCTCTCTGCTCCAGTTTCTGTCAGAAGGTGAAATAAGGACGCTGATAATGACTTTATTTTAATTCAGTTTCACTTGAAGCAGATTAAAGAAACGTGTCAGCGCCGTGATTCAGTCCAATTACTCAGTGTGTTTGCAACATGAGGTGACAAACAACGCCGGCGTGGCAAATTTCCCATGAGAGTTTGTGTGGGGGGGGGTTAAAGGGGGCTAAGTTGATACCTGAACGCAACACAATGACGTTGATGCCTGTGTGGCTGGATGCAAACGCGCTGTTTCTCTGCGACCGGTCATCACGCGTCGGCATCCATCTGTGTGAGGCGTTCAGTGAAATAAGGAGGGATTTGAGAAGGCATCAGTCAGTCGCAGGTACAACGCCACCGCCGCCACTGACAGTCGTCACGGCGAGCTCCACATAACAAACGAGTGAGTGAGGAGGAGACATGAAAACATGCCGCTGACAAACAGAGAAATGAAGCTGAAGCTCGGAGCCGCCGCCGCCACCACCGCATGTGCTGCATGTGAAGAAGAAGAAGAAAATATGAAATAAATAAATAAGAGCAGCTCTGAGTCAAAGTTTGTCCTGAAGGTTTGATTTAACTCACAAATTCAATTTACAGTTTACAAGACGAGACGAGACGAGACGAGACGAGACGAGATCGGGATTCAGTGTAAACGACGGTGGAAATGATAGTCAAGAAAATGAGCATGAAACATGAATCAAATCAAAGAAACATCAGAAAGTTAATAAAAAAAAGGTCGAGAGACGCAGAGAAGGAAACAAACATCAACACACAGAGATTTTCTCTGACTTCAACTCAATAATTGAGTAAAATGATCAAATGAAAGCAGGAATCAACGTATTCGCCAGGTCACGACAAAACACCTGCACGTAGCACGACCTGCTGCCTGGGACATGTGACACACTGCAGCAGGTCTCCTACAGGGTCCATACACACTGACCCCCCCACACACACACACACACCCCGCGGCTGCTCCCACACTGTGATGTCTCTGCTGTATGTCCTCTCCCAGGACATGCAGTACAGCCCTGACATCATGTAGTACTGCGGTCAGTGCAGTACAGTTACTGCGTCAGTGCATCACATCTGTCACATGGAGAACCAGCTGTGGTTTGACACAAATGTATAAAAGCATGTTTTATTAAGAGCTGTTCTATATACTGCTGAATTAAACAGCCCCCCCCCCCCCCCCCCGTTGTTTGAGCTGTTGTACATCCAGTTTGTCCTGTACCACTGTGTAACTTATACACTTAAACACACGGGATACATGCAGTACATGCTCTGATACATGCAGTACATGCTCTGATACATGCAGTATCTCCTCTGACAGACGCAGTACATCCTCTGACGGACGCAGTATCTCCTCAGACAGATGCAGTACCTCCTCTGACAGACGCAGTACCTCCTCTGACAGGTGCAGTACCTCCTCAGACAGATGCAGTACCTCCTCTGACAGGTGCAGTACCTCCTCAGACAAACGCAGTACCTCCTCTGACAGACGCAGTACATCCTCTGACGGACGCAGTATCTCCTCAGACAGGTGCAGTACCTCCTCAGACAAACGCAGTACCTCCTCTGACAGACGCAGTATCTCCTCAGACAGATGCAGTACCTCCTCAGACAGATGCAGTACCTCCTCAGACAGACGCAGTACCTCCTCAACAGATGCAGTACAGTGCAGTATCCTGCATGATGAAATCCAGTGTGACATTAAAGGATTGATTGGATGATTGATCATGAATTGATTCCATATTGTTTCGTTTTGTCGTCGTTAACTGACTTTAATTCACTTTGACTCTGTTTGTTTAACGTGTCCTGTTTCTCTTCTTTATGAAACACTGACTACAACAGTTGGATCCTGTAACTGGAACATCAGCAGCTCATAATGCCAAAGTGCTCACCCCCCCCCCACCCCCCCACCCCCCCTGTTTTTTGTGCCAAGGGTTACACACACACAAACACACACACACACACACACACACACACACACACACACACACACACAGTGCTGAATAGAAAGGAGCAGCCCTCAGTGTGTTCTTCTGCAGTGACAGAGTTAAAAGATTGCACGATCCCATTAATAAGGCTCGCCTCCCCCCCTGCTCAACCACCCCCCCTCCTCCATATGCCCACCCCACCCCTCCTTCACATGATCCCCCAAGTGCATCTTGGGAAATGGCAGCAGGAGCTACAGCCGCAGGCTGCGATGCTGCAAATTTATTCACTTTTGTAGGATAATTGAATTTTTCCTTCATAGTAGGCCGATTCCACTGGGGTGTAAGTACAAGTGTGTGTGTGTGTGTGTGTGTGTGAGTGTGTGAGTGAGTGTGTGTGTGTGTGTGTGTGTGTGTGTGTGTGTGTGTGTGTGTGTGTGTGTGTGTGTGAGTGAGTGTGTGTGTGTGTGTGAGTGAGTGTGTGAGTGTGTGAGTGAGTGTGTGTGTGTGTGTGTGTGTGTGTGTGTGTGTGTGTGTGTGTGTGTGAGTGAGTGTGTGTGTGTGTGTGTGTGTGTGTGTGTGAGTGTGTGTGTGAGTGTGCGCTCTTTTTTCCTCTGGACTATTAATAATTGACTGGTTGGCGTTTCTTTCACTCTGCACATTCATTTCACCTCGCCGCTAATTCGGTCCTTTCTCAGATCTGATCTGACTCTTTTTGTTTTTTGTTTTCGCCATCGGTTGATGTTATTTACAGTCATGAACGAAGCAACACACACACGGACGCCTCCTCCTCCTCCTCCTCCGTTATGTGGAGGGTCAGTGAGTTTGGTTTCACTGTCTCAGCTTCCTGTTTGAAGTGAAGAGTGTGTGAGTTAACTTGAAGAGACGGGCGTAAACAGGAACACTTTAAACCTGCAACATTAGCGAGCGTTTGATGCATGGAAAACAACATTGACAGGTGTGTGTGAGTGTGTGTGAGTCCGGTCTGACAGCCAATCCACACACGAGTCACGTCTCTCCGTCTCCGCAGCAACATTAAAGGAGATGAAACCAGTTTTCTTTTGAAACAATCTGCAGCTGATTGCAGCCGATCGCTCTCCTCAGAGTCCGTCACGTCTCACAGCTTCACGACGGACGCAGCGCAGCGGCTCCAGATGTTCGACCCACGGCCCACAAACAAGACGCAGAGTAGGACGAGAGTTCTGACATGTCACATACATGATAATCATATATCCCAGATGTGCTGCTCAACATCTGCAGAACAAACACAGAGTAAAATAAACAAAAGAAACGACTTCATGATTCAAACATTAGTGAGTAAAAAGAAGAAAGTTGGGGATTTGAGCTGCGATTTGAAGTTTGCGATCAACAAGCGATATTTGCTTCAGCACCACGGACAGAGGCGTGTTAACATCAGCACAGAGAGGACGGAGCTGAGCAACAGCGTCCATGTGGAAACCAGTCAAATGAATCTATAACAAATGGAACAAAAGACATGGACAGACAAAACTGATCCAGAATCCAGAAGATGCCAACTGGTGAGACATTTGGTCTTTTGGAAAGTGGACAGAGTGTAAGAGACAGTCCAGAGACTGAAGAACAGGACTCAGGTGTCCAGAGAAAAGAAGATACAGTGTCAAGTGTCCATGTCCACAACTGACTCAGGAGACTCAACAGTGTCCACATGGAGACAGACATAGTCTCAGGTGTAAGACAGAAGACCAGTTCAGCTGATCCAGTCCGGACTGTGGGACTGTGCAGGTGCAGGTGTCCACATGAAGACACTCATGGACTCTGTCCAAAGAAGGAAAGTTAAACCACTCAGACGGCGGCCATTTGTAAACACAGCTCCTGAAGACCATGAGTGACGACGTCGACCTCAGCCTCAACATCTGTACTGAAGAAAGTTGAACCTGAGTTTAAAGTTAAAATCTGGCGGCGTGAACGTGTCTGAAAACGAAACCAGGTTTAATCACTGGACGAGACACAGCAGGAAAAGAAACCGCCGCCGCCGCCGCCCAGAGATGAAGCATGAAGGCTGCGTTTGGTTCACAACACAAGAAGCTCCTGCATTAAATAATCGAAGTGAGACCTAGTTTGTGTTGAAAAGAAAAGAAAAGAAAAATGAAAGTCAGCAGGAGGGAGAGAAGTTCCCTTCACCAGATGCAGATGTGCTGCAGCTGCTGCCAGCTCTGATCCCGGCCACAGTTTGTGTATTCAGGTCAGTTTGTGCATTCAAAGCAAACACAAACCATGTTCCTCTGCATCTTTAATGACCTCTCCCTCACACACACACACACACACACACACAATCTCATTCATTCTCTTTCTCTCTCTCACACACACACACACACACACACACACACACACACCGGGGTGCAGTGGTCAAATATTTATGGCCAGGAGAAGCTGCTGTGTTATTGTACTTGATATGGCTCCGGGCGGTTTCTGTTGCTCTCTCTCTGGTTCCTCCTCGCCCGTTGATCTCAAAGACAAAACGCTACAAATAAAAACTTTGTTCGTCTTTCTGCTTCTCGAGGCCGCGGCGCCGAGTGTTTCCTGTAAAAAGTAATAAATAAATAAATGAATGGGCCGTCCACCTGATGCTGACGCGCCGGTGCGGTTTGGTCCAGTGTTAGTTGATCAGAGGTGGCGGCCTGTCAGGCGGCGGGTGGATGTGGGTGCAGCCAGTGTGTGAACACACAGTTGAGGTTGACGCCGGCGGCGCTGCAGCGTTGTTGTTGCATCACACGGGGCTTTTGCATGAAACAGCAGCAGCAGTGACACACACACACTTACACACTCGTCTTTGTGCTGTTTCACCTCCGTTGAAACTTTTAAGGCTGGATTTTTAAACTCCAGTGCACAGCCCAAACTTTCCACTTCTGGAAATCTGCAGGTTTCACTTTGGGGAAATGTGGATAAAACTCCTGCCTGACATGTGGAGGACGTTTCCACGTGACGGAGAGAAGAAGAAGAAGAAGAAACGCTGTCTTCTCACTGAAGCTGTAGCTACCTGAACGCACCTGAACGCACCTGTCTGAGTCTGCTCTGCTCTCTTCCTCCGTCCCTTCCATCCAATCAGACATGTTGTTGAATTTCATCGCTGAAATCTTCATCCTTTGTTCACACAGCTTCTTTCCTTCTTCTGTCCTGTTTCCTGTTTCCTATCTTCCTCCTCCTCCTCCTCCTCCTCCTCCTCCTCCTCCTCCTCCTCATCTTGCTCATGACTTGGATACAAACTCAATGTCAAACTCTGATTTACAATCACGAAACAATACATTTCAAACAGAGCGCGGTGATTTGTTTTCAGTCTCCACTCTTTCCTTCCTGTTTTCCATTTCCTTCCTCCTTCTCTCCCTCCCTTCTTCCCTCCTACCTTCTTCTACCACTCCATCCTCTCTCCTTCTTCCTATTCCTTCTTTCGCCTCCTGCAAACCAAACGCTCCCACCTGAGTTGACCTCACATCCTGTCGTCCTGCCGTTCAGTGGTTTTGTTCTTTTTGTGGATTCAGGTCTGATTTCTGCTCGTCACCAATAACATCTGTTACCAGCTGATCAATAAGCAGCTGCTGCAGCTGCACACGGTTTCAGCAGCTCATCAATATGGCCGCCGCTGCAGAACTCCGCCGCCGCCGCTGCTGCTGCAGGATCAGTGTTTCGATGAAGCTGCTGCGTTTGTTTTTTAACCCCCTCTGTTCGCTGATGTTTCAGCTGTGTGTGTTGGTCTACGGTGGCCCTGAGGCTCAAATCACTGCAACCCAGGAAAACAGAAATGTTCTACAAGTTCATAAAACAACTTGATCAGTTCAACAAAACTGACTTTGCAGAACGTGACGACACGTAGAGTCTGCAGCTCCTTGATTTCTGAAGCTGCAGTGTGTTGAGCTCTCCGGGCCACCGTAGTTGTAGTTAAAGTTCATTCCTCTCATCACTGCAGCGCACACAGGTCGTCGCCACCTCCACTGTTCGTCGTCCGGTCGACTCAGCACCAGGAAGTGGGTCAACACATCACAGGAAGTAGAGGGGGCGGAGTTAGCATCAGTTGTCGTCATGATGTCACAGGAAATTGCTGCTTGTTAAAAAACCGAGAGGAGAAAACCCGTCAGAGCGAAGAGGAAACAAAGTTCAGACTGAGAGCTGGTTTTTTGTGTTTTTTTTTTTCATCTTCAGTCGGAGTCAGAGGGCGAAGTAAATCTGGATCTGGAAAAATGAGGGAGGAGGAGGAGGAGGAGGAGGAGGAGGAGGAGGAGGAGGGTGGTTTGGCATCAGAGAATCAAATGTTGATGTTTGAAAGGGAAAAAAACAAATGATTTTCATCTTCATCTCTCTCTCCTGCTAATTAGTGAAAGAACGAGTGACATTTAAATATCTCATATCCTCTCTTTCTTCTTCTCTCCCTCCGTCTTTCAGATAAATCCGTTTCCTTTTCCTTCATTTTCTGCCAAACCCCGACTCCTCTTCTTCTCCTCCTCCCCCACCCACCTCCCTCTTTCTTTCTCCCACTTTCATCCCCCCCTCCTCCCTCCCTCCTCCCCCTCGTCCTCTTTCCAGAGCTCGTGCGTCGATTAATTAATTGCCGGCTAATTTAATTTCTCAAAAAGTAATAACTTGTTTAAGCATGAATAAAGACTGACAAGGCAAAGTTCTAATCTGCCCAAAGTTTAATTAGAGGCAGCAAGGTTTCCACACAGAGCCCGACACGGGGGTCAGAGAGGGGGAGGGAGGGGGGGGGGGATGGACTGATGGAGAGGAGGACACAGGGAAGGAAAGAAGGAAGGGAAGAAGAAGAGAGCTGCATCTATTCATCCTTCATGTGTTTGTTTATGGACACATTGTTAATGTATGTCTATGTATACAGAGAGAGAGAGAGAGAGAGAGAGAGAGAGCTGGTAATCAGTTAAAATAGGTGATCATTATTGATCACAAACCAATACCATGTTTTATTTGTTTAATTCATTCTGTAAAGTGGTTCAAATGTAACTAGCTGTGAGGTTTTCCCACTCTGAGCCTGCAGGGGGAGCTCTGTGGAGAAACAAACACCAAAGTGACAGACTCGCGTAGTTCCCCTTTAAGAGCAGACGCAGGGGCAAACGATGAGTTCAGGGGCCACATCTGCCGAGCAGCCATGACAGGTAGCTGGTCGTTGACTGAGCTGCAGCTCACTTCCTGTTTTTACCTCTGTAGACTCTCTCTCCCTGCAGTGAATCCTGGGATATCTTTGGGGCTGCAGCCAACGAGAGGAGACGTTTGAAGGACAGATATGAAAACTTTTCCTTCCCAGAAGAAGAAAAGCAGCTCCTGCCAAGAACATCAAGAATCAGAGGTTCATAAACGGAGCAAACTGAGAGACCCTGATCTCTGTGGTGGAGGTAAAGGTATCGACTCCATGCAGTTGCTCATGTGTTCAAATAGAAATGGAGAGGAAACTAAAAGCCCCCGTGACCCTGAGACATTTGCCTCCGACTCTATAGAAACAGCGTTGCCTCTTATTTTCACCTTTACATAACAACATGGAGTCGAGTTGAACCTTGAACAAACACCGGCTGCGTTCAGAGGAACCTTCAGGGGTTTCGTTTCCTCAGGAGCAGGTTTCATGAAGATCCAGGTCGAGTCCGTCGTCAGAGAAGCTTTTCAGCTTCGTCTTTGACTAAAATAAAATCCTCCAGTGTCAGAGAGACAGCTCAGGCTTTTAGAGCGATGCTCTTTATGTCCGAGTCGACCAGCCTTCCCGTTCCCGCCTCCAGCTGCTCGCCTCCTGACACAACACTTCGACACATAACACACGCGGTTTATCAGGTTTGTACTCAAAGCCGTTAACGACCTCTGATGTGACCGTACGTTAACTGTGGCTGCTCCTAAAGTTTGGAAACTTTGGTCTGATTTACAGACTATTAATCAGGACGGGGGAAACATCAATACAGCACTGTATCGTAATCTTCTGTGTGACAGTGCTGTATCTATACACCACCCTGTATTGATATTTAATTATGGAAATTGGGAACTTCAATAAGTTTCTAGTCCCAGAAGACTGGAGCAGGTTTGGATGTTATAACAGTCTGTGTATGTAAACATGAACTGATCCACTGATCCATCAAGTGACGGTGGAGACATGTCACTCTGTGGACGCAGTCACCGACACTGTGCTCTCCGTCTCCTCTTTATTCGAACGCACCATGTTTTCGTCACCAAGATCATTTCAAAGTGACGACACTTAATAGTTTCAGTGAAAAAGTTCTTTAAAGTGATGATTGTGAAATAAAAACCTTTCTAGGAACAGAGAGTGCAGCACAGACTGACACTGACACTGACACTGACACGACAGCAGCCCACTGCTGCTGATGGAAAGTGCAGGGAAGACAGGAGTGTGTGTTAAAGTGTGTGTCGGTGTGTGTGTGTGGATACAAGCATTACTGAAGTGAGAAGTGCTCTGAGGTGATGTGTGTGACCATGAATACAGATGGAGGTTTATGTCGGTGTGTGTTTGTATCACTGCTTGGCTTTGTGTGTCTTTACACACAAAACACACACACACACACACACACACACACACACACGTTGTGTTGTCCGTCTGACGCTGTGATTTGGTCACTGGTTAAACTTTGATCATCCTCAAACACAGAGTTCAGGATTGTTTTAGCATCTTCTGTCAGTCAGAGGGAGTGTGACGTGTGACCTGTCCTGAGCTCCTGAGGACAGAGACACAGAGGACGTATAAGGACAAGTCCATTCACTGGTTCATGTCATTGTTACCTTGATACACCTGGTTGGTGTCTGCGGGACGTTGGGTTTAAAGGACTTCAGTTGTTTCCAACAGATCTACCTTTGTCACCATGGTTACCATATATGGCATACAGCTACTGCTTATGGTGCAGAAAACACAGCGACTTCGATTAAAGTAAGTTCTACCTGAACATTAAGATGTTTGCCATGTTGTCATGGTAACCATATAAACAGCTTTAGACTTCACGGGGGAATTGAACGTGCCGCGCTCCCGTCGTGTCGTATTCATCCGTCCTTCGTCACCTCCTCCTCACGAGGACTTTGTGTCTTTAGACCACGTCACCACACTTTAACCTTTGCTCCTGTCAGCATCACTGTGACCACAAGGTGTCGCCTAGCAACAACACACAACTATCGATCATAATTAGCTGCTGCACTAACGACCTGTGGGTTCATTTGATTACCCATCATCCTCTGGACAAAACAGGAAGTAACTGGTCACGTTCCAACATCATTTTGATTCTGATCTAACGACCGTCGAGAAAAACCAAAACACGACTGGTGTAATGTTCAAGTCTGATGCTGAGTCCTGGTTTTAACCTCCAGAGAATGAAGTCGAAGTCAGTGAAACGTTCCCACCAGTAAGTTATCCGTGTGTGTGTGTGTGTGTGTGTGTGTGTGTGTGTGGGCTGCTGATTGCGGTGCAGGAAGCAGCAGCAGTCGTACGTCGCTGCTTTTTCTCCTGGACGTCTTTGAGCCTTCGCAGCAGCTCAGCCTCCTCTCACTCCTCTATTGTTCCCATAAGATAAATTGGAGCCATTGTCATCGACAGAGAAAAGGCATTAATTGAAGGTTTTCCTGCAGCAGCTTTAACTGCAACACGAACACACACTTGTGCACACACACACACACACACACACACGTAGGCAGGCTTCAAAGTAATTAAACACATTAACACTTCAAGCAGAAGCAGAAAAAAGAGCAGCTCTCTTTTGTGTACGTTTGCTTCCATTTATCACCCAGGACGGAGCAGAGAGTCGGGGCAGCACCAGGATTTAGCATATCTCTGCGACTAAAGTGATGGAGCGGAAAGGAAGAGGAGGAAAAAGAAGAAGAGGAGGAGGAGGAGAGGGGGAAAAAAGAGGGAAAGCGAGAGCCAATCCGCCCGGGCTCTTTACTCTAGTCGACAGCGTAAAATGTCAGATAGTCACCTGGAAATTATTTCCATTTCATACCACTGACATCTTCCCAAGTGGGGACTCTGAAATCTAATTAGTTTGACCGGAAAATGGTGACCAAGGTAGCGGAGTGTATTATGCAAAGAGAGAGGCCGTCAGGGCGTGCGAGGGTCCCCAGGGTTAACTGGAACTCAGGAGTGCAGATAAGGGCTACAGGGAAGGAAGAAAAAAAGAAACTCAGGAGGGATACTCCATTTTAAACAGCCTTGACTAATAGAGGCAACCTTGAATTCAGCGTTACGGCCTCTGACAGCGCCGCCGCCAAGCCTCGCCGAGGGTTACAGCAGAGAGAGGGGGAGAGGACAGATAGCATTTCTTCCTCCAGGGGTTAGACCAGAACTTTTCAAACTCGCCTTAAGTACTGATGAGAAATCTGAAGTCACAATGCGGCGGCCGGCGTTTCTGCTGCGTGAGCCTCTTTGTGCTTCATGCAGCTGCGCCGACACTTTATCACCACGCAACCCGGTGCAGAGCTCAACGCTAAACATGCTAATGAAAGAGCCTCTCCGTCACTGCAGGGACCTTATGGGACAGTTCACAATCACACAGTTGAGCAGGATGCAGACGTAATGTCGACAGATTCTGCAGGATCAGGGTGAAGGTTTACATCTACATCCACGTTGACTCACTCTGCAGGTGTGTTGTAAGTGATGGCCGTCACTCAGGCCTCAGCGCAGGGAGATCAAGTGAAGAAGAACCCAGAGAGGAGGAGCTCTGAGAGGGACGGTCATCAGACCAGTCTGGGCTGAGGTCGTCTTGTGTGCAGGGACCACATGGCTGAATGATTGGTTGGTCTCATTCAGACATGGAGGTGAGCAGTACGTACGTATGAAACCATGTCCCAGTTTGAGTCCAGTCGGTTTAATACCTGTGGACACTGGGCTGCACTGCTCTTCTTCTTTTTATCTCCATCTGCTTTGGTGACGATGTTCTGGAAATAAACTGTGGCTGTGCTCAGGAGACGTCACTAAAACTCAACTTCCAGACACTTTGTGTGCGTCGGTGTCGGAGCTGTCGATCACAGAGCGAAGCCGAAATGAAGATGTGACCAAAACAAACAAAACTGAGAAGAGATGAAAGATTCCAGGCCATGAGGCACGAATAACATCTGAGCTCCTTCTTCCCCCAGCTTGTGGAGGTCACCAGGAAAACCGTGAACATGGTGGTTGGACCGCCGTGAGGCGTCCGGACCAGCGCCGCCGTCCCCAGCCTTTAGAGACCAGGATGATGTTTGTGCTTCAGGCGGTAATGAGGATCAGAGGCAGCAGCTGAGTCAGCGTCTGATCAGCCTTCATCACAGCTTTGATGATGATGATCTGAGCTGCAGGGGTGGAGGGGGTGGAGGGGGTGAACACCGGCGGTGGTGTTTAACATCAACCATCTAACATCCAGCACCAGAGTGAGGTCTTATTATCACAAACCGTTATTGATCTCACATCTTAGCCGCATCTCGCCCCGACCGCCCGGACTCTTCCTCCCGTCGCGCTCGCCAATTAGCTCCATCTCAAATCGGAGCCAATTAGTTCTTGTGCTTAATAAGGACGAACATGACCTCCGTCACCTCGCCGCTAAACTCTGTGATTAGAGCTCCAGATTGTTGCGCCGAGGGCCTGATCTTACTGTGGACCCCCGCAGAGCTTTTTCTGTTTTTAATCATTTATTCTCGCTCAACGACGAGACGTTGAGTTTATTCTGTTACAACGCTGCTTCCTGGTTTCATTCATGCTGTTTGTACAGTCGCAGTGTGAATGCGTGACATTTCTATAACACAACTTTGAGGCTTTATTTGGAGATGAGACACGAAGCAGACAAGTTTGTACATGAGCAACAATTACACCTCGACTGGTGTGAGTGAACAGACGGAGCAGCTTCCTGTTTATCTCCCTCTTATGCTCGTAAACATCACCTGTTCAAAGATGGCTCCCTGGAGGACGACGCTCCGCTCTGACGAGTGTCAGCCAGCTCAGAAAGTGACAAAGCATCAACAGACGAAGAGTCGAGTCGTCCCCGGGAGCTGCAGCTGCAGGACGGCGAACAGGAAGTGGTGATGGGACACACTGTTGAGGCTCTGGATGGATTCTGAGGCCCTTTCACAGTAAAAGTCTTTTTGTTCTAAAGACTAAACTCAACATGGAGATGAGCTAAAGGCCTTAAAACCATGAGATACTATAATCAATAATCAAAACAAACATGATGTCAATGAGAACAACGAGGAGGAACCTGGACTCAGAGCAGAGCAGTAATTCATCCAATAAAAATCCACAAGAGTAAAAGTAGATAAAGTAAAACACACAACAAACAGCCCCCCCAACACTGTGTTAGCAGCCAGAATCTGTTTCCATGGTAACTGAGGGTCCAACTGAAACCGACCGGACATTTGAGAAAACGGTCGAGCTGTATTTATAGACACAGAGTCAGAGGTCAAAGAGTCTTGGTGGTGGTCCAGCTGAACTTGGCTGCCCACCCCCTCCTTTGTTCTCCTCTTGTTGTTGCTGAAGTGAAGTCAAGTTTTTTCTGAGTGTGTTGAGCCGTGCAGCTCCGGGGCGTCGGCGCTCTGTAAGCCTCCTGCTGACACCACGTTCACAGGCAAAGCACTTATTAAACAGCCGCTCTGAACTCAGCAGCAGCCTCTCTCACATGACTTCACATTTTTGCAAGCACCTTGCTTTTTGCATGGGAAGTGTTTAAAAACTAAAATCCACGGCGGCGGCGGCGGCGGAGGCGGCCGTGAGAATGAGAGAGAGATGGAGTGCAGTCGCTACTCAGCACTCCGCGGGATTAGAACGTACACATCAACCTGCAAACAGACAGAAAAGCCGACGAGCTCCTTTTGCAAAAAAAAAAAAAGGAGGCAATGAATTTCAATTATGCATGAAGCAGAGGGCATTTTGGGAAATAAGTGCCATTCCCCGGGAGGACCCCCCCCCTCCCCTCCCCCACCAACCTCTCCTGCCTCCAGTATCAAAGAATGATCTAATGTCACGCACAGAAGAAAGGTTACTTTCTGCATACGCATTGATATTTCTGCTTCCATCTCTGACCTTTCTCACTCTAAGCTCTGATTTTTTTTTTTTTTCTGGGCTTAAATGCGAATTCAGCTCGGCGTCTGTCCGTCCGTCTGTCAGCTTCTGTCTGTCCTCGCTCTCGTCTCAGAGGCTCAGGATTAAAGTTAAACTCACACAAAGCCGACGTAAGAAAAGGAGAAAGTAAAAGCAAAGAAAACCCAGAGGTTGGAAACCATGACCTGACGATGCTCAGTCTGTGTCGCCGTCCTCCATCGTGTCATGTGTTTGGAGGTTAAGAAAAAGGGAACAGTTGGTGTTGTTATTTTCTGCCTTTAATTGGCTGTTTGTGCAGCGTAATTAAGGTTTTAACGAACCTGAGCGTTTTTCTCTCCTCCTCTAAATCAGCTGATCCTGTTTCATGCTCAGCAGCCGCCGTCTCATATGTGGTCTCGCTCTTTCAGCAACAAATTAAGCGACGTTCCTGGCACTTTGTGAACTATTAGTGACTTTAAAAATACACACTGAGCTTTAATTAATTTCCTTCAAATGGAGCGAGCCTTGTATGTGTCTGTGTGTCTGCGTGTGTGTGGATAAAGGGATAATGACAGTTCTAATCAGTGACTCTTGCCAGCCTGTGCGCAGCTGAACTATGACACTGCACTCGCAGCTTTATGTTGGTTTTCAGGGAACAAAAGCGTCGTTTACACAGAGAAAAGCTGAAGAAGCTTCATCTGTCTGCTGTCAAACACACCTCTGTTTAAAGCCAACTTAAATTCTTAACCTCATCTCAAAGGAAGCGTGTGCAAAGCGTTAGACAGAAATCACAAAGCTCAAACCTTCGTATCCATGAAAACACACACTGTGAATAATAATCAACAACATAATGGAGGAAAAATCGATCAAATGAAACATAGATTCACTTAAAGACACGTCAGGGAAGATGAAGATGTTTCTATTAAAGCTCCGTACAGTAGAAAGGTAGATGTCCATGTGTAGTGTGAGACACTGAGCCTTAAAACCAGCCGTCAGGACTTCCTGTCACTTTGTGATGTCACAACAAAGCTGTCACACCAAGCCCCCCCACCACCTGGAGCCACCATCCAACAACTTGCAGGATTTGGTGTCTCTGAGTGTTTTATTCTGAAATCTGCTCTGTTTTTATTGGAGGCTCAAAGCCTCCTCTCTTCTGATTGGCTGGATGAGTTGTTTTCAGCCTCTTGTAGTTCCTTGTGTTTTCACACAACACCTGTGTCACCTACAGGAGCATGTAGCAGAGGCAGGTGGAGGTAAACAGTCTGTCATGTGGAGCTCTCTCACCTGTGTTCATCTCCATATCCACACTCCTCCTCCTCCTGCTGTTGCTCCCAGGTAACTCATCCTCTCTCTCTGTTTCTCTCTCTCTCTCTCTCTCTCTCTCTCTCTCTGCAGACCTCCGGCCCCTCCCCGATGTGGCGATGACCGGTAACTGCACCCGCGAGTGCACCGAGTTCGGCCACTCTGACTCCTGCTGGATGCCCGGCCAGCCCTCCCCGAACCGCAAGGTGTCCAAGAACGCTCCGAAGCTGTCCACCTTTGTGCCTTACCAGGAGATGGACGGGCAGGAGCAGCTGATGGCCAACGGCAGCCCCAAGCCCATGATGATTGAGGAGCGCGGGACGGGTGGTGGTGGTGGCGGCGGCGGCGGCGGCGGCAGCGGAGGTGGTGGCAGCGGCGGCGGCGGCTCCAAAGTGTCCAACATGCGGTTCATGACACCCTACAGCAGTGCCTACCCTGGAGGCGGAGACTCGTCTGTGAAAGACTGTGGGCTGGAGGAGATCCCGCTGAGCCAGGCGGTGGAGTACCACTCCGCCACCACCCCAACCGGCCAGACCTCCAAGAGGGAGATCTACCTGTGAGGGCGCCGCTCTCCACCTTAAACCCCCCCCAACCACTCACCCCCCCCGCCACACCTCCAACAGCCTCCCGTTCATTCCCCGTTGCTGCTCGCCACCACCCGTCCCACCTCCTCACTGCCGCCCCCTGTGCCTATTACTCGCTGTGCCGCAGCACCGACTTCCCCTTCGTCCTTTTTATAACTGCATCCACTGTACAAGGCTTTAGACCCCCCGCCCCGCCCACCTCCGCCCACTGCCACCGTCACCGCCGCCGCCACCACCCACCTCTAGAAACCAATCAAGTGTAAAATAGAATTAATTAAAGTCGATTGAAGAAAACACGCGGCTCCTGCGGCTGCGGAAGGAATGTAAACTACACCACATCGTTGTGATAATTTAATGGGAAACTATTTAGCTACTCACGTATTTGAGTTGGATTTTTGTGCGTTGCTTTAGGCTATGTCGCTGTGTTGGAACAGAAAAAGAAAAAACACCTTCTTGGGGGAGGAGGGAAAGAACTTCTTGTAAATCCTACCTAAGTATACTGTGTAACGCTATCTATCCTGAGGTTTGTTTCTATCCTTTCTTTTCTCTGGGATTTGTTTGATTTCCTTTTTTTAGTTTTGAATTCCTCCCTGTCGACTCTGCAGCCTCCGGGATATTTACACATCTGAGCCAAGTTGCATCAAATCAACCGGGCTCGTTTTTATCAGGAACAGCTCATCGTCAACGTTAAGACGTTTTGCAGAAACGCAGCTGTTCGTCCAATCGTCTGGAGTTGCTGTTGAGGACTCTTTTCAGTTCTGTCCATTTTTGCTGTTGTTTTTTCCTGTGAAGTCTTTTTCCAGTGTACAGAGCTGTAAATACTACAAACAGTGACAAAGGAAGCTGCTGTGGCTGTAAGCTGTGGATCCGTGGTTGTCGTGCTGTCTGCAGATCTTCATGTAACGTCGGCTCGATGGACTGAAAAACTTCGCATGTACAGATGAAACGACGCCGCGGACGTTCGGCCGTCACACTGCAGGTACCTGGACTCTTGAGCATCACCGACGGTGCCGAGTTATAAACACAAGACTTTTTATTATGTTTTGTCCCCCTCCTCTACAACTTTACAAACACAGTTGAAATTTGGGTTTGTGAGGGGGACACAATCATCAGAGGCGCATCGACACCATTTATCCAGAACCAGACAGAAATCTGAGCTCGAGGTGTTTTCAGTACGTTCTGTACGATTGTATCCTGCTGTTGTCAGTAGTACTCCATGAAATGAAAGCGCAACATGGGTTTGTGTCCGAGTTAAATTGATTCTCACAGACGACGATCTGAAAAAAAGTCACATAAAAACAAACCTTTTCAAAGGTAATTCAGAGCAAAGCTAAACATTTAACAGTCACACTGTTCATTGTAGAACTCAACCTGCTGATCAGTCAACAAAGAAACGTCAGTAAACAATGGAGGTCACATCTTCGTTAAGCTGCTTGAGCTCAGTTTGGTGCTGCTGGTTGATCTGAAGGTGTAACCTCTGGGATAACGAATCATGCTTCAGCTGCAGGTCATGACAACGTGCAGAACTTTTTTTTTGTTTTTTTTTTTTGAGCCGGACACGTTGTCCAAGATTTAAGTTTGTTGGGAATGTGCCGCGATGTGACGGGTCACGTAAACTGAAATCAAAGGGGGTTCGTCCTCTGGGGAGCAGAAAGTGTTGTGGCAGAGCTTGGATGTTGATGAAAGTGTTAGTGTTACAGGACATACATACATGCTGTGTACTCTTTTTTTTTTAAACTTCATCCTCTGGGGAACATGAACATGAATATCCACAGTTAATTAAGTCAGAAACTGCCCATTTGTTTTGGACCATGTTGAAGAACAAATCACAATGATCACTTGGAAATCTTGTCCTCGTGGAGGAAAGATCAGAAAGGTTATCAGAGTTTCTAAACTTAATCCTCTGGGGAATATGAATATTCACTGTTATCTTACAGTTAGTTTCATAAAAATCTCTGTTGTGGAGGTGCAACACCAACTTGAGGAACTAATCGTAATTTATGTCTGGAAGATTCGTCCTCATGGTTGCATTGAGAGAAAGGTCAGGGAGGTCATCAAAGTTACAAGACCTCATCCTCTGGGGAACATGAATATTCACAGGTAATTGAATCAAAGTCTGGCAGTCATTCATTTTAGAGATGCTGTAGCTTCTGAAGCAAAAAATCTTAAGTTTGGAAGATTTGTCTTTGTGATGGTGCTGGAGGAAAGGTCAGGGAATCATCAGAGTCGTTAGGCTTCATCCTCTGGGGAGCACCAATGTTCTCAGCCTTGTAAAACACCAGCTGACACAGTGGCTGTAGGGATTAATAATGATGTTATTATCTTAAAATGTAGGAGATTGGTGTGTGTGTTTCCTCCTCCTGTGGATAATTGGCCAGAAACACCATGATGTGTCTTCATACACTAATTTAAAACCTCAGAGGAACTCGCTCAGACTGATGTTGTCCTTCTTCTTCAGTGGTTCAGTGACGAGATTGTGATTGTGATGAGAGCAGCCTGGGGCTGAGTGCTCAGTCAGACCAAGTGGGTGACCAGGTGATGTTACTTCTCTTGCCTCACCTGCCACAACAACAGTTCCTCCTGACGTCCTGTCAAACATGAGATGCACCAACGATGGTGTGAGATGCACCAACGATGGTGTGAGATGCACCAACGATGGTGTGAGATGCACCAACGTTCTGCAGGATTTTCCACTAAAGACTGAAACACAGAGGAGAAACTGCTGAAAAAGTTTCTGAGGGAGTTTTCACACCGACCTCATCTGGTCCAGACTATCGGACTGTTTTGTTTGGTCTGAACCAGATTTACAGGTGTGAAACCTCACCCGGACCAAAGACCCCAAATCTGGTCCGACCAGAAGAGGTGGTGTTGGTCCGGACCAAACTAAACCATAGTCCTGATTTTTGTACCTTTAACAGGAAGTAGCGTGGTGGTTAACCTCCACACGGATCAGATGTAGACGATGGAGCAGGAGCACGTTGACCCTGGGTTCAGACTGTCAGGTGTGAACCTTGAGGACCTGTGCTGGTGTTTGGACTTTGCTGTTTGTGGCGACTGCTCATTGCTTCCCTGCTGAGCTCTGGAGCTCAGAGGACCAGGTCTCTCTCTCTCCCATTAGTTTCCCACCTCTTTACCTCCTCACTGTGAGGCCCAGTCGTTTGCCGTTAAGCAGCAGTATTTATTAAACCCGTTTAGCTGTCTGTGTTCAGCGGGAGAGGTGGGCACCGCTTCCTGTGGCGCCGCAGTCACACAGGAACGCAGGATTAATGACACCTGTACGGGCTTCAGTCCACTAACACCCCCCCACCCACCCTCTAATTACGACCTGAGGCTCTGCACGTTATTGCCAATAATTTGCACCAGTAAAAAAAAAAAAAAAAAAAAAAGCTTTGAGCTGGTTCATTCATTCTGAGGCAGCATGTAAATGGCTGCTGAGGGTAATGTGAGGTTTCACCTGTAGTGATGCAAACAGCTGAGGTGGGATGGATGAAAGGAAAAAGGCACTTTGAGAAAGCGAGGAGCTGCAACGAAAAAAAGAAACCTCCCTAACAAGTCATTTAGTCTCTCACTGAGTCGTAAAGTCTCCAAACAAAGCAGGAGTGGGTCGGTGCGTGAGACGACTTCGGCTCCGCACATCAAAGATTTTCACTTTTTAACACAAGTGAGTAGAAGAAAAACTATATATAAGTGTGTGTGTGTGTGTGTGTGTGTGTGTATATATATATATATATATAAAGCAGCGTAGATCTTTTTCACCCTGAGAGTCTGGAGCTCACGTTGATAGAAGACGGAGCCTTAACCCACTAAACCTGTGTCTTTCATTTTGAAAAACGTCTCTTTCATCTCTACGTTATTCCAGAAGTGATATTGATCAGAAAGCACAGCTGGCAACATCCAAACAACCAACCACATCACACAGCGCTACTTCCTGCTGTAACATAACATCTGAGTGTTCAACCAGCAGGAAGCAGCAGCTCCACGTAAAGAAGCAGGACTGATTTGTTGAATATCGCTGAATAAAAGCTGGAGGCTTCTTCCACTCAACAGGAAGTGCTGACATGCTAACTCATCGTCTGCTGCTTTTTGTCCCTGACACTGAACCAGTCTCTCACCAGCCTGGCTCCTGAACACAGAGCTGAGCCACATATTCAAATTAACCTGATCAATTTTTCATAAACGAAAGTGAACGTTTTTTTGATTGATGTGAATTATATCTTATAGACCGCCAAAATAAAAGACACGTCTCTAAATCTGCAGACGAGGTGAATTATAAGAATTAATGTTAAATCCATGAGAACGGCAGGTTTTCACGTGCACACTCGTGCACATGCGCAGCAGGCAGATGTGTACTGTGATGCTGAGTTTCTCTCTACGTCCCCAGAAAACCCTCCAACGTCACTGCTGCTGATTAAAACCCACAGAAATGAAAGATGTGACGTGACTTTTAAAGATTTCTTCAAATCTTTTTGCAGAAAACCAGAGATCAGAGCGAGGACGCGTGGTCACACTGTTCACAGGAAAGTGTGGAGGGCAGAAATGAGACTACGTGACTTGTCACTGTGCAGCAAGCGTGTGTGTGTGTGTGTGTGTGTGTGTGTGTGTGAACATCCACCCTTCAGATCAAAGTGTCGCCGTCGGGCAGCGGTGCCTTCAAAGTCCAACCAGGGTCACCCACAGGTCAGGGAGGGGTCACATGATTGGGTTTTATTTATTTTAACAGTCTGCACCTTTTTGTTGTTGTTGTTGTTGTCGTTGTTGTTGTGGTGATGTCATTCTCGCCTCGTCACCTCAGACACTTTAAAGGTTTATAACATGTGAACGTTACGTTTGGGTTTTGATGTGAGCGTCTGTTAATACGATTCAAATCACAATTCCTCCGCTGTCGTACGGTGATTGGATTTACTGCGACGTATCTGCCTGTTTAGAAACCACACACACACACACACACACACACACACACACAGTGAGTCACAGTATTCCCCTGCATGTAAATCAATCATCATTCAACCGACGTTCAACCCTCCCAGTGACAAAGATTTAGAGTTCACGGGCGCCGCCGCAGTCCCTCATGCTCGCCGTCTTCCTCTGGTGATTTAATGCCGCCGCTCAGAGCTCTGATTGATTATTTACAGGCTCAACATGGACGTCCACATTCACTCTGTTCCTTCCTTTTCCCTCCGCCACGCTCCACCGTTTCACAGTAAACAAGTCATTTTTTTTTCTACTCCTCCATGATACCAGCCCGCCACCGCCGCGACCACTGGGCCGGCTGCTGACTCCCAGATGACCGGTGTGTTGTGCTGTGTAAGGTAAAGATGGAGGTGGGAGGTGATGTAGCGTCAGGTTCACCTCAGCTGTTTGGCACCAATTAACCCCAGAAGAAGAAAAAGTGACCCCTCCGATGACCTTTGGTGACCTCTGGTGCTGCTGTTGGCTTTAGCTCAGAAAAACCTGAGACCAAGAGCAAACAAATCATTTTTTATGAAGGTGTGAGTTTGTCTAAGTGTGTGTGTGTGTGTGTGTGTGTGTGTGTGTGTGTGTGCGCAGTTCCTTTGACACGGCTTATCACAGATATGAAAGGCCGGAGTCAGAGGTCGAGGTCAGGGCTCAGTCAACACAGCCACTTCTTTATGGAGCTGGTTTTTGTGCACAAAAGGCACCGACATGTTGAAACAGGAAGGACACACACACACACACACACACACACACACACACACACAGTGATCTAAAATATCAGCTTTCAGATTGAAGAACCAGAGGCAGAGGGCGTCCACAAACTTGTGGCCACATCATCGAGGTCTCTACATGTTTTAAAAAAGGAATAAATATTGAATGTTTCCCCAGAGGAACTGAGTTACTCCAGGTAATCAGATTACAGTACTTTGAGGTGATGTCACAGTTTTTGTGATTTAAACTGAAGACTCATTGATTTTATGAAAAAATCTGTGCATTTTATTCTTACTTCTTACTTCTATACAAGCCTGCACACACACACACACACACACACACACACACACACACACACACACACACAGGTGGTCCTGAGTGTTCGGGCTCCAGGCTTCCTTCCTGTCAGACTCCAAACACTTTCTGCTCCCTGGAGGAACACCTGAACCCCCAACACCCCCCCCCAAACACCACCACCTACCCATCAACCCCCAGGAGAGCTGCTGTCACACACACTGACAGCCTCACTGAGTGTGTGTGTGTGTGTGTGTGTGTGTGTGAGAGAGATCAGCAGGTGTCTCTGCATGCAGAGCGTCCACCTCCTGCCTTTACATTCCCTTTCAAATCCACTTTAGTGATAGAAAACACACACACACACACATATATACATATATGTATATATATGTGTGTGTGTGTGTGTGTGTGTATGTGTATGTGTGTGTGTGTATTTGTGACACTGGCCGAGTGTTGAAGCTGTTACTTATAAATATTCCAGTGAGAAAACAGTTGGTAGAAACATCGAGGCGAACCTGAAGGAAACAGGAAGTGTGATGACGTCAGTCTTCTCCTCGGTGTAGAGGTGGGAAACGCCCACAATATGACATCATCACGATGAACTTCCTTTTGTTTCTGATAAAAAAAAAAAAAAAAACACACATTGCAAATATTCAAAGGGAGATAGGTATTGATCAGAAATAAAGAGTAGTTGTGAGGGTTCAGGGGGCGGAGCTGTGACGTGCACTGCTCACTAATCAAATGCAGTTAGTTTACCTCAAATAAAAAAAATAAAAAACACAATAAAAAAATCACAGGTATCAGATTAACATGCAGTCGTTCATTTAAAAACGCTTTTCCTCAAGTTTGAATTTTAGTGTTGTGGCACTAAAACACAAAACTCCTGATGAACATGAAGTGCACTTGTTCGCTTTGAAAAAAAAACACAAAACTTAACGCACCCGATGACTTAAACGCATCAATTTGGTTTTTTGGTTTGAGTTTTTTTTTTGTTTGTTTGTTTGTTTTGGCTTCGACAACACAACTGTGGTTTACTACTGACAGTGAAGGCATCGTTGTTTCTGAAATCCACTGCTGTAGAAAACTCACAGGCTGCGTCTCCAAGTGTCCGTTTCCTGTTTCATGACGTCAAATCCAACATAAATCAGAACCACGGTCTGTGTCGCTGCCCCCTGGTGGCTGAACAAACCAACACATGCAGCGTTAAGTGAGAGATGATGAATGTTTTTATGTTATTGTGATAAAATTAGCGCGTTAACTGGCTTCACTTCTTTTAAGTTGATCTGTTTCTCGTATAACTCAGTGTGTTAAAGGAAAACGTCCATTTTTGAGACGCAGCCTGTTTTTGTTACTTTTGCTTTGTGTTTTCGTTTTGGACCCTGATCTAGTTGTGAAACTCCTCTGGTCTCTTAATGGATCACTTAGTCGTAGCCGTGCGGTGGAATCTGCTCCTAAATGACAGTGAAACATGAATGTTTCTTTTCTTTTTTTAAGTCTGTGCAGTTTTTTACTGAAGCTTCAACAGGATTTTCTTTGTCTGTTTTTTTCTGTTGTTGTTTTTCTACTCAGCGTTTCCCCTCTTCCACTGAACTCATCTCTTCCCTCCGTCCACTGATGTCCAGTCTGGAACAACTTTGCGTCTCTCAGGTCGTCATGTCGTGTTTTTAGTTTTATTTTTTTGTGTTTTCAGATGTTTACATTAAAGCAGATTTAAGCCACAGACACGACACTTCATTTCCCATAATGCAGTTCACCATCAGCTCATTTCAGAGCCTCAGATGACATTTCAGGAGTTTTCCCTCCCCATGACGACTGATTGAGTTTGACAAGTGAAAATCAGTGAAATGCACCTTTAATAAAAGATGAAGCTCCTCCTGACTCATTCATACGACGTCTCTCTCTCTGAAATGCACAGTTCATGTCAAAACTTGGACTTTTCCAGACTGCTCAACATCTGCAGCTCTGACCTGAGGACACCTGAGCTTTCAATCTGATCCGAATCACACGTCTGAAACCACAGCTGACCTGAGAGCAGCAGATTTGTTCCGACATGGCACCATATGATGACGTTTTGGAGTGGGTTTGCTGTTTTTCTGTCTTGTTTTGTTTTGGTTGTGTATTATACCGAGGCCGGAGTCGGTGGAGAACGAGGCCTCGGCCGAGCATGAAACAAGCCAACTTTATAAATATTATACATTTTTGTTGTTGTCGCGGTTGTTTTTTTTATCAATGTTATGGAATCAACACTGCTATAGACATGCTGTATGAATATAAATGGACATTGCTGTTTTGTTTTCCTCACCAGACGCGGTGGTGTAAATGATGTGTTCAGAGTGTGGCTCCGACTGGACTCTGTTTGTTCTGGGTTTATTTTACTCTGTCGTCACTGAACCACGAAACCATGACGGTGATTCCACAAAGAAACTAGACTTCAATATAAAACATTTAGACAGGAAGTTTAAATCACACTTAACCCCCCCCCCCGAAAAAAAACAGGAAGTCAGGCCTCAGTTTTGAGGGGCCGTGTTTCTCAATCATAAACAGTGGTTCGATTCCCTCAGGCAGCCTTAAAGCTAACATGAGCACCACATCAATGATCCAACTGAAGCCATTTTACTCTCATACGGAAAGTTTAAGGAGCAAAAGTAAGAAGGAAATGTTCCTTCATCATCATCATGAGATGAACGATCATCTGAAAATGAAGATAGATATATATATATATATATAAATTGCCTGATTTGTTTTCTCAAGCAAGAATATAGATTATTACAATTTAAATTGTTGAGATAATATTTTAAAATCTTGTTTGTTTGTTTTTCTAAAGTCCCACAAAACATTTTCAAAGTTCCTGGAAAATATTTAATATCATTTTCACACATAATAAAAGAAACTTGAGGATTTAAATACATTCAATTGAATTAACAACAAACAAACAAAGAATATCAGAATCTCAAACCACGTCATCGTCACCAAGAAGCTTCCTACTGTCAGTGAAATGACGACTTATTCATTAGTTATGTTGGGGTTCGATCTTTTAGGGTAGATATAGGAGGGGGGGGGGGGGTGGGGGGGGGTGCTCATTTAATTTCTCTGAAAGTTCAATAATTGAAAAAAAAAAAAAGTTTACCATCCAGATGTAACAGAATCCGCACGAGAAAAATAGTGATTGTGGTGAATTTTGGCGGCTCCGAGCTTCCGTACGTACGTCGTCATTGGATGGAGTGATTTTTCTTTTTCTTTTTATTTCAATCTTGTTTTATGAGATGAAAACAGCAGGACAGAGCTGCCAAATCACTTTCTTTGTCTTTAACAGGAAGTCCATGTTTGTAGCTTAATTGTTGGTTGGTTATATTTATATAGGAACAATGCTAGTGATGCCTTGTTTTTTGTACAGTTTTATGTACATGCAAGTGTAGGTTTTTAAAACATGAAGACGAAAAAATATATATATTCAAACAACGACAACAACGTGAAGGAAATCTGACCCTGAACCTGTAGGATTATATTGTTCAAGTACCGTAGGCTCTATAACATGTAGGAGTGATGAGTCAGACTCAGAGCGGAGGACGCCAGCGTCTCTCCTCCAATCATCCACCGGCTTTTACCGCTTTCCTTTTCCCTTCTCTCACGTGTGTCCGGGCCGGAGCCCCGGAGACCAAACTGTACATTTTATTCTTGAGTTTTTTTGTTGTTGTTGTTGTTGCTGCTTTTTGTTTCATAGTTTTTTTTGGTCTGTTGATTTCTCTCTTGGAGGACGTTTGCGTGACGTGTTTGTTTGAGCCTCATCTGTTTCTCTTTTTGATCAGCATCCGCATGTTTGACTTTTAGAAAAAAATGTGGTCTTTTATTTTTGCTGAGCAAATCAAAGAAATGATATCTTGTAATTACTCCTTCCTTATAGCTTTACAATAAAATACATTCAGTCAAAGGTAGACGGCGGCTGTCGCTTCGTCTTTGCCCGTCCTGCAGGGGTGAGTGGGGGACGTAAACAAGTGGGCGGGGCTTAGCTAAAGGTATGTGATGTGAATAAGTGATGCTGACACTTTGCTAACTTCTTCTCACCTTCTTCATCCATCCATTAGTGTTACCGTACTTGATCTCAAGACCAAGACCAAGACTAACCCCCTCATGGTCTTGGTCTTGACTCAGTCGACAAAACGATCTCACCTCGCCATCCGTTTAGAGACTTCTCTGGACCAGCGTGGACCAGCACCAGGAGACATAGCTGAAGCCCCAGAACAGGATCTTCTGTCAGGTTACCAAAGAGCTCTCCACGTCTTCCAGCCTGTCAAAAGAAAACCTGAGGACGTGACCTCTGTGACCTCTGTGACTTACTGGGGGAAAAAAAATGAATCATTTTTGGATCCATACTGAGCAGCTGTCATCGCCCCCCCCCCTCCTCCTCCTTGTCCTCCCTCCTCCCAAACTGTTTCCAGCTGCAGCCTCGCGGTGACTTACGGCCTTTTTTTTGGCGCCTCTCTGCTGATGTTCCTGAGGAGCTGTAAAACGCCTCAGCTTCTTCTCCGTTATTGGATTCCACTTCAGGAAATTGACTCGTGAATCCTCCGGTTGTGGCGTGTCGCGCCCTAAAGCAAGACACCACCCAATCACATTTCAATAAAAACAAACCCCCCCCACGTCCTGTACGCAGCGGCAGCGGGTGGATGAAGGAATATCAAACGCTCTTATGACACTGTGCTTATAGCGCTGTTGCATCGCATTACAGCAGTGAATTGAAAGTCGGGGCAGAATGATTAAATTCATTGCTTCAGTATTTTCCTGGAACAACAGACAGACGCGTCGTCACGACGACACTGTTGCAGCAGGTTGCTTTGCTTCTCTGCGCCGACGTCTCCCCAAAGGTTTCATCACTTCACCTCGTTTCTCCTCCTCAGCTTTTTTTATTCAGGCCCCCCCCCCCCCCCATACCCTCTCCTCTTTATTCCTTGTCTCCTTCTGTCCTCCCATGTCTCCTCCTTAATCTGTTTTCCTCTCCTCTCTCTTCTTTCCCTCCTTTTCACACACTTCCTCTCCTTCCTTTCTGCCTTTTCATC
Organism: Caranx ignobilis; assembly: GCA_021432705.1. NCBI lineage: Eukaryota > Metazoa > Chordata > Actinopteri > Carangiformes > Carangidae > Caranx > Caranx ignobilis. The sequence continues at coordinate 113,575 of MU269994.1, forward strand.
CTTTCCCTCATCCTCTCTTTCTGTTTTGTCTTTTCACTCATCTTGTCTCCTCCCCTCCCTCTCCATCTCTCCCTCTCCTTTCTGTTCTTGCTTGTTTCTGATTCTTTCATCCCACCTTGTTTCTCCTTCAGTCCCTCCTCTCTCCTCCTCTTGCCCCACTTCACAAGCTCTCGTTCCCTCGCTCGCCTACTCCGTCTTTTCATCTCTCCTTCCATCCTTCAGTCTTTCCTTTCCTTCCATCCTCACCTTGTCTCCATGTTTCATCTCCTTCCTCCTCTCTTTCTTTCTCCTCCTCCTCCTCTCTCCTCTCTCTTTACGTGGATACTGAGGAAGCCGTGATGTAAAGCAAACCTAAAACAGGAAGCAGATGATCGTATAATAATGTAAGATGAAGCTGTATTGATTCCTCGGGCCGGAGCAGCAGCTGCAGATGATGGAGGAGAAATTAGAGTCGAAGAACGGAGCAAATGGAGGGAAATCAAATATGAAGGAGCAGGAATTTCAGAGTGATAAGGGCACATTAAGATGAATGTGGAGCGCATATAAAAAACTATAACTCAGAATAGAAGGAGAGAGAGAGAGAGAGAGAGAGAGCGGGAAATATCTGGTACCTCTGGAGAACTCGGATCTCCTGCAGGACATGAAATACACTGTGAGACTTTTATTTTGAAATGCACACTGGCCAGAAAACAATAATAATAATGATAATATTTGCCTTCTTTCCAAGGGAGTCATACTTTCTCCCCAACTTCCTGATCCACACAGCACCTGAGCTGCTGGATGAAGAGGAGGAGGACGAGGAGGAGGAGGAGGGTGGTGTTGGTGGTGTTATGTGGTCGGAAAATAAATTTTTGGCAGAGAGAGAGAGAGAAAGTGAACGAGAGCCACAGGGACTGAGAGAGTTTTGTGTAATTGGTATTAGGCCGACTGTCAGACAGGCGCCGGTGGGAGGTGATGTATGGACGGAGGAGACGTGGAAGGAGTGAACAGATACTGAGGAAGAAGAAGAAGAAGAAAAGTGAGCCCTGCTGCTGCTGCTGCTGCTGCAACTGAAGAGTCTGAGACAACTAACGAGGAAGTGATGATGCAATATAATGTGGGGCGTCACCGCAGGAAAATAACAGCTGAAGAAGAAGAAGAAATGTGTCAGAGAATCAACCTGCAGGACGCGACAATGTGCTGCTAATTTAACGGGAGGAAAATGTTTGTAGGGGAAAAACGTGGAGCCAGTTTTTCCCCCTCAGACACCTGTCAACACGTTTAATTTGTTTTCCTGCACAATCTGCTCCAGGAAACTTGAACCTGATTCATGAGGATGTGTGAGTCTGTTCAGGCAGCGCTCACACACACACACACACACACACACACCAGGTAACACACACCTTAAAGGTGTTGTGGTGGCTCATCAGGTGAAATGTGTTTCCACACACTCCGTCTGCGCTGCGATCTTCCTCCGGAGAAGAAGATCACTTCCTCTCTAGTTTGGATCTTTACATTTCCGCCTCACCAGCCGCGGCTCGTCTCCAGCGTGTCCTCCACGTAGATCAGAGGAAGTCAAACACAACACAATGCACCAGCTCCTCATCACTTTGTCAACATCAGGGTTAAACACATTGGAACATTGACCTGTCACTTTCTGTGCTTTATTAGAAACTACAGTTCATGTGCTGTTGAAGACGTATTGACACCATGTCTGCAGGTAAAACACTGAGTCACTTCTGTGTGTCGACCTGAACCATCATCATCACCATCATCATCATCATTTTTGCTTCTGGTTCACGTCGGTGTAACCATGGAAAAAAGACCTCATCCACCTCCACCTCCATCTTTCCTGGACCGTGTCCTGTCGTCCTGTCGTGATGCTGAGGACTCATGATCTAAACTCAGAAAAACACACTGAGCTGGATTTTCCTTTCAACTCTGCACCAAGATCTGAACAAGCAGAGGAGATGGAGCTGGTTCAGACTGAGGAGGGCTTGACTCAGATCAGTGAGTACAATAAAACACACACACACACACACACATCTACTGTGATCTTAACAATCACTATTCATATGTCTTGTATGTCTGTGTGATGTTGTGTTCAGCAGTGAAGAGCCTTGTGCTGCTGCTGCTGCTGCATTGATTGAAGGCAGCTGCAAAGTGCTCGGCTCCATAAACGTAATTCATATTTGGTTTTGGACAAAGAGCCCAGTGTGATGTTGTTCCACTAATGGAAGGAGGATTAGCTCCGGCACACAGCTCAGCAGCACACTTATTGTTGCCTATCTTCATGGTGATCGTCCTGTTCTGAAAGATCTCATTAATTTGTTTACACAACACATCAAGCAGACTTTTTGTAAAGTATTCATTCATATGAACCGGCTCTGCCCGTGTGTCCTGGTGTATCTGCTGCAGTAACACACACATAAACAAACTGTGGAGATGTTATTCATCCAAAAAACAAACAAACAAAAAAGCAGCAGCAGTATTTTTATGTTAAAGTCCAGGAGGAGTTGGAGTTGATCTCCAGCTGCAGTCAGAGGACACGCAGCTCCTGCTCCCTCTCTCTGTCTCTGTCCGTCTGACTGAAAGCATGTCCTTTCTTCTTCCCTCTAAATGTTGCATGTGTATGTGCGAGTTAAAGCAGGACCTTATCAGAGCGCTCCCAGCCACAAGTGTCCCCATTGAAATGCAAGGCGTGATGTTTAATCATTATAAGCAAGATCTGCGGTGGCCGAGCTAATCTCCATTTTAACATTTCACACAGCGCCTGCAGTTATGTGCCCCCCCCCCTTCCCTTCTGCTGAAACCACCAACAATAGTTTTTTTTTTTTTTTGCACAGCGGTGAAGTGGCAGCGTTGAGCAGCAGCAGCAGCAGCAGCATTGTCGGCGGTGGCGGCGGCGTTAGCAGCAGCTAACAAACTTGACTGCAGCAGGTTCATGCTAATTCACAGACAGAGGGGGAGAATGGCTGCTGCTGCTAAAACATGACCTGCACTTGAACCTGCTGCTCCATCCTGCAGGAGGAGGAAGAGGAAGAGGAGGAGACACACTCACATCTGTTCAAAGGGATGGCGTTAGATAACACCCCCCCCCCCCCCCCCCCCCCCAGGACCATTAAGTATGACAAACTACCATTTATATTAATGCATTAATGATGTTTCGGTGCAGTGTACAGGAGCAGAGTGAGGCAGCAGATACGTCTCCCTCAGGCTGATCAGCTACCTGGATGTTCTCAAAGTGTGTCGCTGCTCTGAGGCTTTGTGTGTTGTGTCTCCTCAGCTGCTTTGTCACTGGTCGACTTTAAAGTTTTGTTTGATTGTAGATCATTCCAACTTGACCTGATGGTGACCCCATGGTGAAGATCCTCAGGATTTTTTTTTTTTTTAACGTATGGAATTGGGCATTTTATTTTGAAAAAGGACTTCCTCTTCAGCTCGATCTGCTCTGTGCAGCTTCACGTAAAAAAACAGACTAGTTGACTAGTTCTTCTTCCTCTTCTTCTTCTTCTTCCTCTCCTTCTTCTTCTTCCTCTTCTCCTTCTTCTTCTGCGGCTCTTTAGCAACCATAGCGCCAAAAAAAAAAGAAAAAACTCCCAGAATTCCATGGTGTTTCTTCATAGTTGTGATTATGCAGTTGGCCTGACCTTTGCTCTCCTGTGTCCTGCAACATTTGTGTTTAGTAGCTTCATTTCCTGTGAGGTCAGAAGGTCGATGCAACAATGCATGAAGCAGGAAGTGCACCCGGACAGCGCCCTCTGCTGGAGCTCAGGTCAAACCTAGTACTGAGTGTAGGTCTTAAATTCAACAGGTCGTTACAGGTGTGTAAATGTTGTTGTTGTTTTTCCACCTTGGATTGAATGTTTGAATGTTTTGGAGTTTGAGTCAGATTCTGTTGGATGACAGGTGACAGGTGAAGACGCTCTATTGATCCATGTGGATTGAACAGATTTCAATGAACTCGTTAAATGATCAATAATTATTTATTGTGGTTTTAAAATGTGAACAAGAAAAGACTCATGTTTTTCCTCTTCCTCTCCTCTGTGAGGTCATGACAGAGGTGTGAGGGAGCCAATGGGCTGTTACCAGGAGGCAGGACCTAGTCCCCCCCCCACCCTCACCCCTCCTCCCTGGTGTCTCTGACGTCCTCGGCCTCTCTCCATCACTGTCGGCCCCGGGGCCAGACCGCTGAGGAGCCCACTGTGGAGAGAAAACAGAGGAGCTAGAAGCAGGGATGGACGGATGGATGGATGGAGTGAGGGTGAGGAGGAGAAGAGAGGAGGGGGGGGTGTTTCCCCTCAGGGCCTCCAGAGGCAGCGCTTGTATCAATCACTCGACGGGAGGAGAGGGTGAATCTGACGGATGATATCCCCCAGCACAACGCCTCCTCTTTCAACCCCCCCCCCCCCCCCCCCCTCCACCTCTCCCCCCTGACCCTGCATGGATGAACTTCCCCTCTTCATCTCTCATTCTCTCCATCCATCCTCTCCGTTTTTCTCTCTTTTCCTGCATGGATGGGCTTCACACTGTCTCCTCTGTTTCTCCTCTTTCCTCTCTGACTCCTCAGGCTTGCTGTGGATCCCTCCCTCCCTCCCTCCTTCACCCCTTCGCTCCTTCCCTCCCTCGCTCCTTCCCTCCATCCTTTGCTATAATTATCTCCTTTTCCTTCCCTCTTCCGCTCTTTTTCTTGCTCCTTTTTTCCTTGTTATACACAGACCCACGGTCCTTTTTCGACTCCACTCGTTTCCTTCCTGCTTTCATCTTCCCTGCTTTTCTGATTCTCTTTAACAACTTTCTTCTTGTTTCCTCCTTTTTCTGATGAAATTTCTCCTCCTAGTCCAGTTTCTCCCTTTTTACATCCCTCCTATTTTCATCACTCTTCCCTCTTTCATGAACTTTCCTTTCACATTCTTATTTCCTGTCTTGCCCCCCCCTCCTTCTTTCTGTCCTCTTTTCTCCTCCCCCTCCTTTTCAGTCCTGCTCCCCCTCAGTCCCCCTGCCTGAGTCCCTCTCCTCTTTCTTCCTCATCTTCAGGACATCCTGTCTATCGGCTCCTGCCTCCTCTCAGCAGATCGTCTCTCACTGCACTGTCACCTCCTCCTCTTCCTCCTCCACCTCCTCCTCCCCACCCCTCCTCCTCCTCCTCCTCCTCCTCCTCAGGCTCTGGCAGCTGTCAGGTGGCCCGGTGTTTCTGGCTGAAGCGGCCGCTTGGTGTCACGGTTCAGCTCTGCGGAGGAAACTGCAGGAGGAGAAGACCTGTCAAGTCCAGCTCTGGGGAGGTGCAAGGTAGCACGAGGAGGTGCTAGGTGATGTGTGGAGGCGCCTGCTGAGTGAGAAGGGAAACAGCAGCGACGCCAAAGGTGAAGGAAAGAAGCCAAGACACACTCTGGCTGGAAACAACACAGGAGACGAGGAAGAAGAGGAGGAAGAGGAGGACAAAAGAGGAAAAGGGGGAGTCGAGATGTAAAAATGACCAGAAGAGGAGGAGGGAAGAGGAGCAGAAGCCATAGAGATGGGAGGATGATGAAAGATGAGATGGAGATTAATCCTCATCCTCTCTCCTCCCTCACTCCTCTCCACATCTCTCCATCTCCTCTTCCTCTTCTTCTCTGCCCTCTTGTCACTCTCTCTCCTCCTTGTTCTCCCCCCTCTCCTCTTCCTCACCTTTTTGTTCTCCCCATTCATTCTTCCTCCATCTTGCCTCTGCTGTCAGTCCTTCCCATCTTTTCCTCCTCCTCCATCCTTCTCTCCTCTTCCCTCTCCTCCTTTCCCTTCTTGTTCTCTCCTTTCCTCTCCTTTCTTAAATCTTATTCTCTTCCTCCTCCTCTCCTCCTCTCTCCTTTGTCATCTTATCCTAAGCTCTTCTTGTCTCTTCCTCCCCTCTTCACTTTCCTATTCATTCCTCTTCCTTCCTTCTTCTTTTGTTTCCTTTCCTCTTAAACAACAGAAATCATGTCACCTGCTCTTCCACCCCCCAACATTTCCCCTCTAACTCCATCTCCAAGGTAACAGACATCATGATCATCACCCTTTGTCATGATGATGATGATGATGATCATAGCGCTAATGATGCTAATTCATAACCAGCGGTGATGGGCCGATACATCATCTGCAGCTTGACCTCAGCAGGTGAAGAGCTGGCCTTCTGCGCTGACCTTCCAGACGGCCTCCTCGGTGCTGAACGTCCGGCAGGATGGCGGGAGGCGGGCGGATGCTCGTTAGCTGCCGACGTGGCGTTGGGCGTGGCTGACCTTGGAGGAGGAAGAGGAGGAGGAGGTAAGAGCTAAATCTGTTGTATGACGCTGTGCTTCATCAGGCCCATTTCAAACAGACAGGAGGAAACTGTGTATTTGTTTGGAACTATTTTCAGCAGCGGATGAATCCACATGCAGTGCTACAGCCATCTCCCCCATCGCAGGACGACAGGTCAAAATAAGCCGAGCTCATGATAATAAAGGTAAATGTGTGTTTTTAATAGTTTCTGGACAACAGAGCAGCTCTGGGGCACAGAGCAATAACAAGCTAGGCTATATGAGGCTTGGTCCAATCACAGCTCAGCCTGTCCTGCTTTGTAGGCCGTGTCTCCACACATGATGAAGTGAGAGCCACATTGCATTGTAATGATATAATGGAAGTAATGTGCCATAATAAGATAGCAGTAACATGGCACATTAGCTTAATCAATACTAATAATCTTATGGTTCCTTCTAGCTCAAGAGTTAGCATAACATTAGCTCACTGCATTAGGCCAGTCATACATCATGTAGCCTAACAAGCTAAGCTCTGGTATAATAGAGAAAGCTGCAGGTGTGATGATGTAGGCCTATTAGCCTACTGTGGGCTAATCTGAACATTAGCATGAAAGTTAAAAATGAAAGTTATTGATGCTAATCGTCTTTGCTAATGAACCCCTTTATTGTGTTTCAAGCCCAAATCCAATCAGCTGAAGTAACACGCTAATGCTAGCCAATGCTAAAAACAAAAAGCAATGCTATCCAGAACAAAGTGGGCTGTATTATCAGTAACACTGAGATGCCTTCAGTGTTTTTTTTGATGCTTTTACAGCTTCACTAAACTCTTATTATCTTACGTCCTGATTCTACTTCCTGTTTCTCTACTCTGTTTGTTTTTTCCCTAAAAATCTCTCTGTGTAGTTTCAGAGCTTCATCCTGTTTCCCCATCACAGTGATGAAACCCAGCAGATTGAATCTGAACCCCAAACAGGTCAAATCCATTTCGTCACTAACACGTTCGTCCTCTGTGCTTTCACTTTTATGTTTTTATGATTTTGTTTGGCTCCAGTGGCTGCAGCAGACTTTCAGCAGGGGTGTGTGTGTGTGTGTGTGTGTGTGTGTGTGGTTGAATTATGCAGAGAGACGGCGTTGATCTCCAGCAAAAGGCCAGACCTTCTTTTCTTCCAGAAGAGACGATGATCTTTCATAATTTCACTCTCTTCACTCTCTTTCTCTGAAATCCTTGACACTGAAGAGAGAGAATCATATTTTCTCTTCTGATCACTGATTCACTGTATAGAAAAGCTCAAACATTTGAAACACTCTCAGTATTCTTCTCATGCAGCGTCTTCTTCTAAGGCTGGATGACTTCACCAGCAGTTTTATACGTAGTTAGTCCATCAACTATAATTTATCTGCACTTTACATTCTTGTTCAAGTGTTTTCACATGATTATTAGTTTGATTTCTAACCTTCAGATCCCCATGAAAACCTGCAGACCTTTGGAGACAGCAGCAGCAGCAGGTAAAGCATGAGACAGTTTAAAGCCGACAACCAGGAGGGCAGTGGACATCATTCATTTGGTGTCACAGAAGCAAAAATCGTAACTTTTATACGTCTGATGCTACAAATCACATACAAAGCATGTCACCAGGTCGGCGTCTCGACTGTTGGTTGATTAGCTGCTCAGCTAACTGCAGAGTCCTGGGGCCTCATTTATAAAACTGCGTGTAGGAAAGGTCACTGCAGGTGGTGTACGGAGGAAACACAGGAAATGTGTGTGCACGAAAACTTTCTGATTTATAGCAGAGTACACACACACACACACACACACACACGTCCTACGCCTGTTTCCATTTATAAATCACAGTCAGCTCTACAGTTGGCGCATGTGAGGGAGCGCTTTGCCCCACCCATATGGTCAGGGGAACACCCTTGACTCCCGGGAGCATCAATATCAATTATACCTCGTTCTTTGTTTTTGTCAGTGTATCCTTCATATACGAGATGTGAGTGTGTATAAATGAGGCCCCTGGTCCGGCCTTTATCTGTGTGCTGCGTCTGTAAGTGAAGTGAAAGAAGAGTGGTCCTATAGACTCAGATGGAGAAAAACACACTCACATTCAGCCATTGGACCAATCAGCAGCAGCAAGTCAACATCTCATAGAGCAACGTCCTTCAGGTTGACTTTTGTTGGACGTGTCCAAGCTACAACAGATGAAGCCTTTGACTGAAGTGGTTGGAGTTACCAAACTGTAAACTGGGATTATCTGAGGATCTGTCCAATGAGGCCCACTGAGGAAACACTCGTCCATTCTGCGGTTGCAGCAGCTTAACCAGAGGCTTCTCAGACCTCCCACTCCTTTGTGAAGCTTTGCAGCCCCTCCTGGAGAATCCCAGGGTGTTCCCAGGCCAGATGGGATGTTTAATCCCTCCAGTGAGTTCTGGGTCCTCCCTGGAGTCTCCTCCCTGTTGGACATTCCCAGAAAGACCTCCAAGAGGAAACAGGAAAACAGAAATTATGGAACAACTCTGGTTTGCTTCATGGAGATTAGAGTCTTCAAACAGATTAAAGATAATCAATCGACAGCGACTGAAACCAGCTGATGGTTTGAGTGTCGTCCTGAGGAACCATCAGCTGCTGTTGCTGTTGTTCAGCTCCTTGAATATGAAAGTTTGACGATACCTGACGCTGGGATACAAAATAATCTGAGGTTAAAGGTCAAATTTGTTTGGATTTTGAGACTGCTGAAAGTTGTTAAATGTCCCCTTCACTCAAACACACAAACTGTGTTTTAGATTTCAGCTTTCCTGTCGCCGTCCTGTTATAAAACACTCAACATCAGTGACATGCGGGAACAGAAACACGAACGCCCTGCTGGTTGAGGAAGGACGAGGATTTCTGATTCAGAGCTCGGCGGCTGCGTTCGTGCCTGTCTCTTCTTTCTTGTTCCTGGTGGAGGTGTAGCCAGACACTGCTGCTGCCGCCACCGCGGTTCGGAGCAGGAAGTTGTTGCGGTGAAGCTTAGGTAAAGAAAACACGCAGGAACCAAAGGAAGAAAAAACACACACTGAGCAGAAACTAAAGACGAAGAAGAAGAAGAAGTAGAAGAAGAAGGAAACGAAACCACCCACAGAAAAAAATACATGTGCAGCTGCATTGATTCTGTTTGAGTGGCTGCATTTTTTCAGCAATAAGGTGTGACGAGAACACACACACACACACACACACACACACACACTGAGCCTCTCTGCTCTGGAGAAACTGCAATCTTTGCCATTTTCTCCTGTGGTGAAATATTCACATTCCCTGCGACAGCACAGGGTGGCGGCAGAATTTACCTCCACATCCACATCTGAGCGTCTCGGCTGCCAAACCGCCACCACCGCCACCATCTCCACCACCACCACCTCCACCTCCCGCCTCCTGCCGTGCCTGGAAATCTGCTGTAATAAGCAGAGCTGGCTGCTGAGGCACCGCTCAGTAAATATTACTCAGTAAATATTGCGCTTACCAATCAAAACCGTCACCGGTTCTCAATATGACTCCTCTAAATATCAGACTGGAGTTACTCCGCCACACGCCCTTATTCATTCTCCTCATAATTAGTCTGTATTCTCTCACATCTGCCCGACAGGCTCACACACACACACACACACACACACACACTTTCTCTTCCTCTCTGCTGTGATGAAAAAAGTTGGGGAAGTTTTTGTGTCTGTGGCTGGAAGTTTTGTTTTGTTTGTTGTTTTTCTGAGATTTGCAGTTTGAACCCAACAGGGTCTGATTTTCCTTAATTCCCTCAGATGTTATCTCTGTTGTTTCCTTTTATTTGTTTGCTCATTATTCATTTGTTACTGCTCAGATTTTATGTTTAGTTTTTTTTTTTTTTTTTTTGCTCGTTGTCAACAAATCTCATGGGCTGACCTGAATTAACAATGAATACATTCTACTAACAAGAATCATCTGTGTATCTTCCTCCTCTGAGCCACCGAGACGTTGTTGTACAAAACCTATTAAAAACACATCAGTGAGTCACACTGTTGCCGTGGGTGACATGTTCCTTCATCACCATGAACACACACACACACACACACACCGTCCCACTGCCCCAAATACTTACTACCCAAATGTGGATTCATTCGCCTCTGAAAATAGTTCCCCACACATGGAGCCTTTCCTCCAGACGAAACAGGAAGGTACTGAGCCGTCGATTTATCAAATACATTAAAATTGATCAGTAACCAATGAGCTTTGAGCCGTGACAGAGGAGAGAAAGTAAAAAGTTAATATTTGAGACCGAGGATCCACATGTGTGTCTTTGCTTCGCAAACAGGAAACTGATGCACCGAAATCTGTTTTGACATAAAGAGGATTTTCACAAACACTTTTCATTTGTAGCTGAACTGAACGTATTCACAGATGTGGAAAAGTTTCGTATTTGTCAGACAGGGTTGAGTTTACATTTTCATGTCTGTGCTTGTGGAAGGTGTTTTATGTGTAGAATAAATGTGTGATGTAGGCGGTCCCTCAGTAAAGTAGTAGGCGGTCTTTAAGATGGCATCACTAAACTGGGCGGTAAAGGAATGCTAGACACCGCCTCTGACTGGTTGAGTGATCAGATCTCCAATGTTTCCCGAATGCATCCTGGGTGCGTTCACTTGACATCTGACCAGCCGTGATCAGATCACCTGAGACAGGTGTTAACACCAGGTTCTTAGAGCATCTTTGCTCTCAGTCTTTTGTCCCTCCTCTCACTTGTCTGTCACTTTCACTGATCATCATCCATCAGTCACTTCTTCTTCTTCTTCTTCTTCTTCTTCTTCTTCATGAGCTCTTTGTGGAACCAGACATGATCAGTAAACATGTCAGTGAACTGCAGAGCCAAACTTCTAACCCCGTGTGAGGCTCCTCACATCCTGTCAATCACCAGCATTGACTTTGTTCCCCACATGGCTCCATCGTGTTGCCCTTGACAACACAGGATGACATCACTGAAGTGACTGATGAATGACATTACCTGTCAACAAGTGTAATTTGACATTTACACATCTGGGTTTGTTTTGTTATGAGCCACAAAACATCAACAACTGAAAGACAGTTTGTCAGTTTTTTCCTCCCAAATGAACAGAAGCACAAGAGTGAACGAGGCACACACACACACACACACACACACACACACACACACTCGTCTATCATTCTGTCACTTCCTGTCAGAGAATCTGATCAGTGTGTAATTTTGCTGTCTCACCTGCAGATGGACATCGGCCTAACCTTTGTCCTTCCTCCCTCCTCCTCCTCTTCCTGCTCTGCTCTCTGTTTGTTTTGGTCTGAGGAGCCTCTGTAACGAGCGCCGTAGCTATTAGCCAAATGGCTGTAATATTACTCCCCTCAGACTCTACAGTCACTTTGCTCCTCGTGTTGGCAATCTGTCTGAATGTGCTCTCTGTTATTGCCTCTGCTCTCCTCCACCAGCAGACGTTATTAGAGACCTTGTTTTTCTTTTTTCTCTTTCTGTTTTTGCATAACAGGCGAAAGCCGACACGTTAATGTGCTGCTGTTGCTGTTTGCAGAGCAGCGACGGCGAGGTATAACGTCCTGTCCCGAGCTGATCGTGTCTCAGGTGATCGTGTTCAGACGTCCTGACAAATACATGGAGGAGGAAGTGACTTTAACAGGAGGTCAACACGAGATCCAGTGTTTAACACAAAGTGTTTGCATCTTCTCCTGTGTTTTATTTTGAAGTGTTGATGTTGTTATTTGTGAATCATCTCAGTGTGGTTTTGCCTCCTGTCTCAGGTCAGTGGGACAAACAGAAGAAAACCTTAAAGACTCCTTATGATTATATTCTTTGTGTCCATCCATCCATCTTCAGCTGCTTATCCGAGCCCAGGTTGTGGGGGCAGCAGATCCACCTGTGAGCCCCAGTGAGTGCATCTGGTGGCCGGTCAGGCACATCCCAGAAAAGGCTACGTGGTGACCTCTTCATCCTGTGAACCCACCATCCATAGGAAGAACCAGTGGGGCTGGGCGTGTGGACAGATGGGGGGCAGTGAAGTCAGGGGGCCTCAGCCTTAGCGACCCAGACCTGGGTGTCAGAGGCCCAGGCTCTGGAGACGTGGTTCTTTGTGTCTGTGAATAAATTTACAGGCACAGAAACACATTATTTTTCAGACACTGTCCATGTGACACTGCGCTCCGTCTGGCCCCGCCTCCCTGCTCAGGAGCTGACCAATCAGAGCTCAGTAGACAACAACACCTGCCAACATCTTCCTGCCTTCCTGTTTTTTTTTAATGTTTTATATTTATACAATATAATGTCTCGTTGTTTTTAGCATATTTGACGTGTGAGTTAAAGAGAGAGAGAGAGAGAACAAACGAGTGGAAGCATTTCTGCGAGGTAAGGTGAGACCTCCAACGAGGCGTTCAATGAGATTCTGAGAAAAGTGTTGTTTTTTTGCCCTGACGAGTGGTGACTCACTCTGATGTCGGCTTTTATGTGACCGTTTATATGCACAACAGTTAAATAAGTCACTGTAGGAGAAGCAGAAGAACTCCCAGTCTCCGGTGAAAAGCTGCACCTCTAAAAGCTGCAGAGCTTTTGTAAAATAACAACATGAAAAATGTTGGAAATTGCAGCCGTGCAGAAATCTGATGTTCTCCACATGTCTGACACACACCAGAGTGTTGTAGCTGTTTCTCAGCGTGGAGAGTTTTTTTTTTTTTTTTTCAGAGTCCTTCTTCTTTGATGTTTGTGACATGAGGTTTTTTTTCACGTTAGAAAAGCACAGTGGAAAAACAAACACATGAACAAATGTTCAGATGCAGCGACTGTTGGTCACCGGCTGAAGTTCAGTGACACTGAAACGTCACAGGTTCCTGCAGCTCTGAAATCTTTTCTAAGGAGGTTGAGGGATGAGAGGCGAGGGGATCACACACACACACACACACACACACACACACACACACTGCAAACAGTGCAGCTCATATTGTTTCATATCAGCAGAGAGCAGAAAACTAATTTCTCGTCTTTCCCCTGCAACAGTTATTGGATGAATTCTCTGTGAGGGGTTCTGCTGAAGCCTCCGACTCATCTCACTGGAAAAAAAAAAAAAATAGAAACCTGCCGGGGACACCAGACCCACTGTGTGTGTGTGTGTAGGTGTGTGTGTGTGTGTGAGGACCAGTGTGACATGAGGAACTGTAACATTTTGACAAAGTGAGATTGACATTCACCTTTGAGAACCACAGTTTTGGGGAAATATATGAGACAACAATCTAAAACATCTCAGAGATGAATCCACTTTCGTCTTCTTCTTCTCCTCTTCAATGTTTCAGGTGGAGAAAAACAACAAGGTTACAGTGGATCAGAGTGACCAGGCTTCTTCTGTGGTCGCTGTGATCAGAGTCAGAATCACTCACAAGGAATCGGACGTGTTGGATTTGTCCGAAAGCAAAGAAAAGACAAAAGGAATTTAGATGGAGTTGCTGCTGCTGCTAGTCCACACCAAGTTCTCAGTAAGGAGAACTTTACCTTATCAGGAAAACCTCCTTCAGGTGGTTTGTGAAGTTGCAGCAGCAGTGAAGAAGCTTGAGCCTCGTCCTGTTTGACCTCTGACCTCTACAAGGTCAGGTTGCTGCAAAAAGCCTGTTCTGTCTCAGCTGATCCAAACATCCAGTGTGGAGTGAACTCATGCCGCAGACAACATGTGGACCAGCAGGTTTGTTCCTGCAGCTCCGTCTGGTTCATGTTAATGAGTTGTTTTTGTACTTTACATTCGTATTTATTTGTTTACCACAACACACTGAATCTGAAGGGATCGACTGAAACAACTTCTCCTCCATCATCAGGTTAATTCAGTGTTTTTAATTGAAGTTCATCATACATCTCCTTCCTCTAAACTCTTCCTCTTTCTTCCAGTTTGACTCCTGACAAACCTGGTTCCTGCCTGTCGAGTGTCACTGGACCAGATCTGGATCTAATCACCACACAGCCTCGTTCACCTTCACCTGACGTCTCAGCTACTTCACATTTTCCAGTTGTTAGTTAGTTGTCATTGGCAACGCGAAGGCGGAGGCATGGAGGGATGGAGGGAGGGTGGGTGGGGCATCAGGTTGTGGAGTGTTAAAACCCCCTGTGGTCCGTCTGGAGGACGGAGGAGAAATTAAAAGTCTCACTAATTAGTGAGCGATAAAAATAGTTGTGGAATCGGTGGGATCTGGATCAGACTTCAGCCTCCGCTCTGACACCGACGAGCTGCTTCCTGCCTCGGCTTCGGTCTGAGAGACGTCAAAACAAATTAATCCAAAGTGTTAAAATCACACACACACACACACACACACACACACACACACCAGCAGCAAATGACTTTAATATGTTTATCTGAAACAGCCCTGTGAGATATTTGAGACAAACACCACTCTGTCTTTCAGGCACTTTTTTTCCTTTTTTTTAATCATTTCCAATTATTTCCACTCGCCAACAGACACAGACACAGACACAGACACAGACAAAGGCACAGACACAGACACACACACACACACACACACACAGACACAGACACACAGAGTGTTTTTAGGTTAAACTCAGACTCTTTTCCAATGATGCTGGTTTGACAGTGACAATGAGAAACCAGGTCAACAGGTCTGACAAAAAGAAAAACATCCTAACAAGCTTCTTACTTTACTTTTAGCCTTGGAGACATTTTCCTCAAAATGCGAATAATCAGTTTCATTTTTTTCGTTTTTCAGAAATGTTGAAGTGAAAATTCTTTATTTAACTTGAGGTGAGAAAAAAAGGTCACTTTTCATTAGAGACCAGAAACTCTCAGTTCTCACATCGCAGGTGGAAATACCTGCAGGAGCACTGAGGAAAGAGCGATAGACTCAGTTCGTTAAAAGAAAGAAGTAGATTAGAAATAAACTCTGCACCTGCAGGAATCTGAACTCTGTTGGACTCAAGACTGAATTAAATCATCTTCACCTTGTGGCTCATGGTTTAATTTTAAAACAGGAAAACGACTTTGTGACGAGTGCGTTGTCTCTGACTCTTTTCTTGGCTCTAAAGGAAGAGAAAAGTGACACATGCACGAGGACGAGAATCTGAGTTTGAGACAGTTTCCATGTGAGAGACACAAAGCCGTCGTGGTCATATCCCTCCGCCACACAGACTAGCCCCAGGTAATTTTCCTGCTCATCCAGAGTCAGAGAAAACGGTTTGTTTACTTCATTAGTCAGGGATCGTGGTACAAAGACCATTTATGTGAAATGTTGTTATTAATGTTCATGGATTTCACTGTGACCTTTGACCTTTGACTTAGTCTAATCAGTTTATCCTTGAGCCCAAGTGAAGGATTCTACTGAATCGAAGGGATTTCAAAAATCAAACTCACTGACCTTGACCTTTGACCTTACACCACCAAAGCAAAACCAAGTTTATGTTTGTGCCAAACCTGAAGATGTTCGGAGTCGTCGACAAGAACAGATGGACAGATGGATAAACAAGACACAGGAGGAGGAGGAGGAGGAGGCTCTGAGCCTCTCTTCTGATTGGCTGACTGTTCTGAGTGATCCGATAAAAAACAGAGCAGATTTCAGAGCAAAACACTCAGAGAAACCAAATCCTGCAAGTTGTTGGATGGTGGGTCCAGGTGAGGGGGGCGGGGCTTGGTGTGACTGCTTTGTTGTGACATCACAAAGTGACATGAAGTCTGTACGGAGCTTTAACACAAACGTCTACCTTTGTATTGGACTCTTGATGAATGTTCTCCACACTTGTGCTTTGTTCTTGTGCTGTATTTGTCAGATCTGTACATTATGTAACACAGATAAGGCTCTGAACACACTGATGTGTTGTGTAAACAGATGAACAATCTCATCCTGTTGCTTGATGTTTATCTTGTTTAAAAAGGAAATTATTTGCAGGAGTCTAGAGTTTGAGTAAATGACTAATAGATTGTTGTTGTTTCTTTTTTTTTTTTTTTTGCAGTATTCATGGGTCTGTGCTCTCGGGGGGATTTACAGATAAAACATTGTCATCATCTGCATCAAACTGACTGAAGAGCCTGCAGAGACTTCTTGTCAACAGATTAGGAATCACTCGAAGTGAATTGTCCTCATCATTAATATGTGCATAACATGAACGAGCCAGCACGCCGCCACCGCCGCCGCTGCTGCCGCTGATGAACAATGAGGCTGTTTCATCTTCAGCTGAGTGTGACTCTGATGAATATTCAAACGGGGGAAACTCAGCTTTAAACGGTACACACTGAGCCTCTTAGCTAAATCAGCACTCGCGCCTTTATTAACATACTGGAATCTGTAATTATGCCCCATCGCATGTTAGCTTTGCACAACACTACTACAAAAGATGTGACACGAGGAAAAAGACTTATGTGTGATTAGAAGTGCAGGAGCATATATCCATTTATATAGGAAGAAGCTCACTGTAAATACACTGTAAAAAAAAAAAGGTTAGTTTATTATTGAGCAGCTTTCACTGCTCCAGTGTGATGATTCACACAGGCCTGAAAGCTCCTGGAAACCCACGTTTCCTCCTCAGTTCTGGGTTAAACTTGTGGAATTGTGTTTTCTGCAGTCAGCACTTAACCATGTCTTCACCACTGAGCTCCATTATCCCACTCATACCAGGTGTTTAACCTTTTCATCTCTCAACCCTTCACAATGAAGTGTTAGGTTGGAAGCATATATTACACACACACACACACAGCCGCTGCTGCTGTACTTTGACCAGTTCAACCTAAGAGACTTTGTTTTTTTTAATCTTTTTTCTTCAGCTACTTTAAAAAACTTTAAAGTCTGAAAATATATTTTAAAAAAAAAAAAAAAAAATGGTACAATTTGTGCACAAATTTCCAGTTTTTCTTGCAGCCTCAGGACATCAGAAACCCTGCAGGGTCCAGGTGGATGAACCCAAGTAGCTTCTTTTTTGCACCTTTAAAGAGGAACTATGCAACATTTGTACATTAATTAAACAGCTTCAGAGTAATTGTGATGGTTAAATGACTTGTTAACAGGGAGAAAGGAGGCTCTCTGCATTGCACCCAGCATCTCCTGGCTGAAAACCAACCTTGCAAGATCAGAGCCTCCGAGCCGGTGTCCCAGATTTCGTCTCCCCAGAAACATGGACTGCTTTACGGCACTACGGTACAAATACGCCTAGTAATCTGTGATCTCTTGTCAACGTTACCCAGCTCGGTAGACATCACTCCATGGATTGAGCTTCTCGCTGGCTGAAAATATGAACTCTCTGTCTCTGTGGAGACAAAAGAGACTGGACTTTGATGGTTTTACCTTTAACCATCATCCTGCTGATGTCTCAGTTATTATTAAAGGAAAATAAATGACTTCTTCATCTACTTAGTGTCTAAAATAAAAATAAAGAATGATAGAAATCATCACTCTGTACTGACAATTGTTTTTAAATTCTTGTTGCTTGTTTTTTTATTATTATTATTTTTGAAATGTTTTCATGAACATAAATTGAGGAAAAGTCTTTTTTGTGTGTTTGGCACAATTATCACTATCACACTATCACACATTTTTTTGTTTTTTGTTTTTTTAATGTGAAATATAAGATCTTCAGAAGAGCATTAGGGCCAACGACGGAGATTTTTTTTTTTTTTTTTAAGATTCTGAGTTAAAAGTTTAGAAATGACTAATAATAAAAGTCAGAATTTCTCAGAAAAAAGTCAGAATTTCTGTGTGAGAATTCCAGAGAAAAAAGTAAGAATCTCTGAAAAAAAGTCAGAATTTCTGAGAAAAAAGTTATAATTTCAGAGAAAAAAGTCAGAATCTCTGAGAAAAAAGTTATAATTTCTGAGAAAAAACTGAGAATTTCAGAGACTTTTTCTTCTGACTTTTTCCCTGAGAAATTCTGACTTTTTTTTTTCAGAAATTCTGATTTTCTTTTCCTAATTTTTTTTTTTTTTTTTTTTTTTAATATTTTCATGAACAAAAATTAAGGAAAAGTCTTTTTTGTGTTTGGCACAATTATCACTACTTCCATTTTTTTTTTAATATGAAATATAACATCTTCAGGAGAGCATTAGGGCCAACAACGGAGATTTTTTTTTTTTTTTTTTTTAAGATTCTGAGTTAAAAGTTTAGAAATAATTTCTGAACAAAAAGTCAGAATCTCTGAGAAAAAAGTAAGAATCTCTGAAAAAAAAGTCAGAATTTCTGAGAAAAAAGTTATAATTTCAGAGAAAAAATTGAGAATTTCAGAGAAAAAAGTGAGAATTTCTGAAAAAAAGTCAGAATTTCTGAGAAAAAAGTCAGAATTTCTGGGAAAAAAGTTATAATTTCTGAGAAAAAACTGAGAATTTCAGAGACTTTTTCCTTCTGACTTTTTCCCTGAGAAATTCTGACTTTTTTTTTTCAGAAATTCTGATTTTCTTTTCCTAGATTTTTTTTTTTTTTTTTAATATTTTCATGAACAAAAATTAAGGAAAAGTATTTTTTGTGTGTTTGGCACAATTATCACTACTTCCATTTTTTTTTTAATATGAAATATAACATCTTCAGGAGAGCATTAGGGCCAACGACGGAGATTTTTTTTTTTTTTTTTTTTTTTAAGATTCTGAGTTAAAGTTTAGAAATGAATAATAAAAGTCAGAATTTCTCAAAAAAAGTCAGAATTTCTGTGGGAAAAAGTGAGAATTCAGAGAAAAAAGTAAGAATCTCTGAAAAAAAGTCAGAATTTCTGAGAAAAAGTTATAATTTCAGAGAAAAAAGTCAGAATCTCTGAGAAAAAAGTTATAATTTCTGAGAAAAAACTGAGAATTTCAGAGACTTTTTCCTTCTGACTTTTTCCCTGAGAAATTCTGACTTTTTTTTTTCAGAAATTCTGATTTTCTTTTCCTAATTTTTTTTTTTTTTTTTTTTTTTTTAATATTTTCATGAACAAAAATTAAGGAAAAGTCTTTTTGTGTGTTTGGCACAATTATCACTACTTCCATTTTTTTTTTTAATATGAAATATAACATCTTCAGGAGAGCATAAGGGCCAACAACGGAGATTTTTTTTTTTTTTTTTTTTTAAGATTCTGAGTTAAAAGTTTAGAAATAATTTCTGAACAAAAAGTCAGAATCTCTGAGAAAAAAGTAAGAATCTCTGAAAAAAAAGTCAGAATTTCTGAGAAAAAAGTTATAATTTCAGAGAAAAAATTGAGAATTTCAGAGAAAAAAGTGAGAATTTCTGAAAAAAAGTCAGAATTTCTGAGAAAAAAGTCAGAATTTCTGGGAAAAAAGTTATAATTTCTGAGAAAAAACTGAGAATTTCAGAGACTTTTTCCGTCTGACTTTTTCCCTGAGAAATTCTGACTTTTTTTTTCAGAAATTCTGATTTTCTTTTCCTAGATTTTTTTTTTTTTTTTTTAATATTTTCATGAACAAAAATTAAGGAAAAGTATTTTTTGTGTGTTTGGCACAATTATCACTACTTCCATTTTTTTTTTAATATGAAATATAACATCTTCAGGAGAGCATTAGGGCCAACAACGGAGATTTTTTTTTTTTTTTTTTTTTTTTAAGATTCTGAGTTAAAAGTTTAGAAATAATTTCTGAACAAAAAGTCAGAATCTCTGAAAAAAAAGTCAGAATTTCTAAGAAAAAAGTTATAATTTCAGAGAAAAAATTGAGAATTTCAGAGAAAAAAGTGAGAATTTCTGAAAAAAAGTCAGAATTTCTGAGAAAAAAGCCAGAATTTCTGGGAAAAAAGTTATAATTTCTGAGAAAAAACTGAGAATTTCAGAGACTTTTTCCTTCTGACTTTTTCCCTGAGAAATTCTGACTTTTTTTTTTCAGAAACTCTGATTTTCTTTTCCTAGATTTTTTTTTTTTTTAACGTTTTCATGAACAAAAATTAAGGAAAAGTCTTTTTTGTGTGTTTGGCACAATTATCACTACTTCCATTTTTTTTTTTTAATATGAAATATAACATCTTTAGGAGAGCATTAGGGCCAACAACGGAGATTTTTTTTTTTTTTTTTTTAAGATTCTGAGTTAAAGGTTTAGAAATAATTTCTGAACAAAAAGTCAGAATCTCTGAGAAAAAAGTCAGAATTTCTCAGAAAAAAGTCAGAATTTCTGTGGGAAAAAGTGAGAATTCCAGAGAAAAAAGTGAGAATTTCTTAGAAAAAAGTAAGAATTTCTGGGGAAAAAAGTGAGATTTCCAGAGAAAAAAGTCAGAAAAAAAGTCTAAATTTCAGAGAAAAAAGTGAGAATTTCTGAAATTATAACTTTTTTCTCATTTATTATCTATAACACATACCCCAGGATGTACAAATAAGGAGTTGTGTTTCATTGCCATGGCAATTTACCACAGATGCTTATGAGATTATGAGATATATAAGTTTAAGAGTGTATGTATGACTAAATCTAGCTAACCCATCATCACATGAGAATTAAAATGTAATGATTTAACAAAAGAAGAAATTCTCCTTATTTCATTGTTCACATGTAACAGTCAGACTGAATGTTTTAGGAGTTTAAATTTCAAATCATTTTGTACAGATGTAAACAAACATTTACTGTATAGTAATGTAAGATATAAACTGGCAGCAGCAGCAGCTCCCTCTGCAAAATAGTTTAAAAGATTGTTTGTCAAAAAATTCACAAAAACTACAAAATTAACAAAAAGATTTAATGTATAAACATGAGACATTTTTTACAGTGTGCGACCGACCGGCTGCTGAAGATCTGTGGACTGAAGAGATTATCTGGATTTATCAGCTTTGGCCATTTTTTTCCTAGTGATTTTCATTTTTCCCCGTCGGTTTGATGGAAAACAAACCTGCATGAATAAAATCAAACAGTTCTCTTTACAAATGGAGGATGACTGGATCAGATTCACCTTCCTGATAGTGGCAGTAAAGAGGATTTTGTTGGAGTGGAGTCCGCACTGCGCTCGCATGTGTTCACCATCATCATCAGAAAACACAGAAAACTGGAGATCTCCAAACAAACATCATGAAGCAGGAAGATAAGATGGACACACTGCAGAGAGAGAGAGAGAGAGAGCAGAGGATTAAACAGATTAAACACTGAAGTCAAACTGTCAGAGCAGCGTGACGTCTGCACACACACACACACACACACACACACACAAGCCCACAGTCCAACAACATCATACAGGCCACAGCAAAACAAACCCAAGTATAGCATAAACACATGAAACAACAATAAAAATACACACACACACACACACAGAACATTCTTTACAAGCAAAATACAAAATAATAAAGAAAATTAAATATTATATGATAAAATTACTTAAAAAACTATTTCCATCTGAGATGAAGCCAAATATTCTGTGTGAGGTTATTGTAACCCATAGTTACAGTTTGTTGCTAGGCGACATCTAGTGGCCATAGTGAGTATGACAAGGAGCAGAAGGACATGTATGTAGTGATGTGGTATAAAGGGACAACGTGACACATCAGGAACGGTGCAGTGGCCTTTGACTCAGTAACCATGACGACAAAGATCATTGTCAAACGTCGAGGAAGTAGCTACTTGGTTTAACTGAAATCATAATCTCTGTCCCTTAATTTAGCAAAGTAGGGTTTTCTGTGTCTAAACCTAATCAAGCCATGACTTTCTTTGTTTGTTTGTTTTAATGACTACAGAAACGATTGATGTGCTAGTAACCATGACAACCAAGGTCTTTTATGTCACTGTAGCTTAATGTAAATATGTTAGATCTGTGGTTTGGGTTTTTACATGATAAACAAAGATTCACATGTTTTTGTTTTCTCAGGGAAATAAAAACACCAAAAATAAAAGTCACATGTGATGTAAATGTCTCCACGTAAGTGACTCTTGGATGATGACCTTTGACCCCAACTAGTGGATGATGTATGTTCAAACTCAAAGCTGCTGAGCAAACCTGTTTCTGGATCTGAATGTTGAAAAGGTGGAAATATATCAAAATGAAACTGAAAAGCATGAACAGATAAATAAAATCCTTCTTGATTGTTCTGAGGAACCAGCTGCAGCCGAGGTTTAGTCCGCCATCGGATCAGGACTTCTCCCTGTGGACATTTTCCTGGACAAGTCCAACTGGGAAGAGACTCCACACACACACACACACACACACTGGAGGGATTATGGAGCCCATCTGGTCTGGGGACTCCCTGAGGATCCCCCAGGAGGATCTGGAGACGTCTGGAGAGGAGAGGACGTCTGGGATACTTTACTTAGCCTGTCGCTAACACGACCTGGATTAATATTAATTATTCAAACACGTCCTTTAACAGATGGAGGCGCTGATGAGCGAGGTTGTTGTTTGTTTTGTCTTGGTTAGTGTTTTATTATAGTTTGGTCCACACTTGTATTTTTGACTTCTTCAAACCACCGAGGCAGATTACTGTTCTGACTGTGTTGTGGAGTTGCCTCTGTTTTTTTATGAAGGTTAACTTAACTTAGCTTTTCCTCTTCCTCCTTTAGTTTTCTGCCTCTTCTTACCCTTCATCTTCACCACCACATCTTCACTACAAATTCCAAAAAACAGAACTAAAACAACACACCCTCGTCTGTTTCATCACGGTGTAGGACACCGACACCCCTAGTATCACTCCCATAATGCATCTGCCAGCAGGTGTGCAATAGACAATAATCAATCTGTTTTTCACATGTTGAAAGAGGAATAGAAAGGCAAAAATACACCAATTATTTTTTGGGTAAAACAGTGTTGACAGCAAAATAGAGATTTGTTCTCCATCAGCGCTGTCCTATAAAAAAATCTCTGTATTTGTGAAAACAAATATCAAACTTTAATGAAGAAGAAGAAGAAGAAGAAGATGTCCTGTTTAAAAGTTGGTTGTTGGTTTCATTCAGCAGCTCCATCAGAGTTTTAAAAGGTCTTTTTATTCACAGAAGAAGAACTAGAGCAGTTCATTAAATCCTGCAGCTCGTTGGAGCTTTTAAATTGACCGAGTTTAATTGTTTTCCTTCTGGACAGCGACAACAATGTAAACAGTGTTTTCATATTAATCTACATTAGTTTGGACCAGGCAACACACAGGTGTGTGTGTGTGTGTGTGTGTGTTCAGTGAATCCACCTGGATCTGTGCTGATGCTCTGTGTACTGTACAGGGAACATGAAATGTGTGTGTGTGTGTGTGTTTTCTGTTTCTGTGTTCCGTTCCACTTAAGCCCTGCAGGCGTTGCCCTTGGCGCTCCATCCCCTGTCCGCACACACACTACTATAACAGCCACTATTACTTCCATCCTTGTGAGGACTCTTGTTGACATACTGATCTGTTGCTGAGTCTTTAACATCAATCATCACAACTAGATGCCTGACTCCAACTCTGGCTCCGACCCTGAATGTGGTTCTAACCTGGATCCTGAAACCAGATCTCAAACCTCATAACACTCCTTCGAACTTGTGAGGACCTCACAAGACATGTCCATGCTTCTAAGGTCTGAAACCAGAACTGGTCCTCACAAAGATACAACACACACACACACACACACACACACACACACACACACACACACTCACAGCAGTGTGGATCAGAGCTGCTGTTTCTTTCAACAGTGTCCTCTGGGTTATTTCCCAGAAGCCCTTGCTGCCCGAATATTTTTCCTTTACTGTATGTTTTTTTTTTTTTTACTTGATGAAGTCTCCCCCTCCCCCACCCCCACCCCACCTCCCCCACTGCCTGTCCTATCCATCTTCTCACCTGACTCCAAGTGGTTCAGATTGGTTCCCTTTATTTCCTGCTTCTTCCTTCATTTACTCAGGTAGATATAGAGTTGAAAATCAGTGTCTCAACAAGTTCACATCCTTGTTTAAAACCTGTTTTGCCAACAGAAGCAGGATGAATTTGTTAAGATTAGTAAAAACACAGAATGTTATTTACTAAAAGTCATTGTGGTTTTATTCCAGAGTCCAGAGACCATGTCTACAAAAGACAAAAAGAAGCAGTAACACCTCCAGTGTGGATCAGGCCTGCGGTCTTCTACCTGAGTTGGTCAAGTCAAGGTTATTCTCAGGTGTCACTGGACAGTTTTCGAAATAAAAGTCATCTCCTCCTGCAGGCTGGAGGAGCTGAACAGTAGTTTAAAAACCCCAGGATGCAGACACTATCTATTCCATCAGTACACTTCCACAAAAAAAAGACAAAAACAATGAATTAGTAGATTTTCATGCAGCTTTATCTGTCTGTGTTTCTCCTGCATTTGAAGGTCGTCTTTTGTGTTTTTCCTCCATGAAAACTGTCATTCCCCCCCGAAATGTCCCCCAAGGATTAGAAAACATAAGAAACAAATAAAACAAAGTGACAGCTGAGGTGAAAATGTCCATCCTCTAAATACCCTGCATTTTGGAAAACTTTAGGTTTATGCAGACAGATGCATAATTGTTTGCCAGCTGTTGTTTTTCACTCGTGTATTATTCCATGGTGAGCATGTCTTCCAGATTAATCCTTTGTATGTGCGAGTACTTGGCAGAAAACTGATTCCGACTGTGAATTTCTTGGCTGACAGACAAATAACAGCTCGCAGCTTCGTTACACTGTACTATCAGTCAGATTATTGACAGCAGCTCCTTCCTCCTTTAGTTTCTACTGTGCTCCAATTCATTTAAAAAAAAAATTTAAAAAAAGTGATGAGCCACTGTGATGCTTCTGTTAGTTTCTGCAGAAAAAAAAAAACAACTGCTCACTTTCTCTGCTCTGAAATTAAAATCCTAAATTCAGCCGCTGTGACACAGAAAGCACAGTGTGTTGCACGAAGAAGTCTGAGATGACAACTTGCCTGCAAATGATCGTTTTTAATAACTGAAGGAAGCTTTCAACCAAAACACTAAAGCTACTGCTTCACTGTACAAATGAACCTGTACTTAGAGCTCCAAAAACCGAGCCTCAGAAAAGCTCAACTTGACCCTTTATATTACAGTTTCTATTGAGGAAGAGGAAGAGGAGGTGGAGGAGGAGCAGGAGGTTACAGAGTCTGTGTTTGAAGGAGTTTTTCTTCCTTTCACTGATGCTGTGTTATTTTATAGGCCCACACTAACTCTCCAGGAGGCACAGGTCCTAAAGACCTCATACTGCGAGACAGTGATTCACTGTTTAGCTTCTATTATGACTGATAGTGTCCAGATGGAGCCACTACACTTTGCTCTGTAGCCATGGGAACCAGGGATGCAGAGAAAAACATGACCAAGAGAGAAAAAAACAAAAGCTGTCCGAATCCAGTTCCAGAGAAGTCACAGAGAAAAAAGGGACTAAAAAAATAAAGAGGTGCGACTTACTGTGCTGGACAGGAGCTGCTCGTTATAAACCCTCCTGATCACCTGGTCGTTCTTTTCTTTTCCTGCTCAGTTGCTGCTGCCTGGTTCTGTTGCCTCATTTCATAAGAATTCAGCAGCATAAATGTTTAAAAAGCTAAAATCTGAAGTTCATACAAGATTGATTTATATCCCCAGTTAATGAATCCTGCAAACTCCACATTTCAATGAACAACTTTTTTTTGACATATTGACATACTCTTTTGAACCAGTTCTGTCAGTTCGGCTGCCTGTATTACCATGTTAGCAGTTAGCATGGATGTCCGCTTAAGAAACTCTTCTGTTGCATTTTATGATGCATTAAACCACTAATGTCTTCTTGATTCATTTTCTTCCTCAGTAGTCAAAGTCACTGAAAACCAGGGTTAACCAGCAAAACACTGCACATTTGGTCCTCACTCCATGGCCCTCGTTCTGCTGTGGGTCCCCAAATCCCACCATAAACAAACACACATAAACACAGTTTTTTTTATATTATTTACTGTAGTATTATTATTATTTATTTATATTCATGTTAATACTGTATGTTTATGTGTAGTATGCTCCTCATTTGCATATAGGCCCATCAATTGACAGAATACTCATTATACATATTATGAAGCCATGTAGTCAAACAGGCCTGTTCACTCATGTGAATTTGTACAGCACTTCTTATGTATACTGTATTTCATTTTCTTTTACAGTATTCTAGTTTTAATGTGAGTGTATGTGTGTATGGATATAGGTTGTTTTTTTAAATGAGAGACAGCAAACCTTTATTGCCATTGTAATCCAATGACAATAAAGGTTTCTGCCACACACTCTGAAGGCCATCGTCTTGCATGAGCTGGTGAAAAACATGAGCATTGGAGGAGAAGTGAAAGATAAACCCAGGTTCGAACAAGTGTTAAATAGCGTTTTTTTCTCATTGAAGGACAAATAGATTAGATTTGCTCCTCTGGCCTAACACCAGCTGACTGGTGGACGGCAAATCTCTGAGAAGGAACAGGAGAAAAAAGTTAATTAAAACCAGAGCAGTGGCCTTAAAGGTGAATGTTAAAGAAAGAGGGAGGAGGGGGGATGTTGGGGATGTTGAGGGAGCGGGGGGGATGAAGTTGGGGGGGGGGGGGGGGGGGGTGAAGATAATGAAAATAGTCCCTGAACTTGATTTCCTTAATCACTGCATGTCCCTCTTTCTGTTAATTGAAGATAATTATAGGATTTTAATTTTCTTATGTAGGTTAAAGAGGAGAGTGAGAAGTCAGAGCAGATGGAATAACTGAGGCAGATGATGAAGACGAAGAGGCCGACGGAGTCTATTAGTGATTTACACAGACGTTTATAACATCAATAATTAGCTTAAAGTAACATTTCATTGTATGAACGTTGGTGTAATGTGAGGGGGGAACAATTCACCAATCAATCGTCATATTTTGGTTCCAACTTATTCAATTTTTTTTTTTTTTTACAAAGAGAATAAAACATACATCATCTGTATAAAAGCCTGAGAAATGACTCATATGCAGAGACGGTGTTAAAACACCACATAAAGGTGAAAAAAGAAGAAAAAGAAAGAATAAATTATGAATGTGCACTGCACCTGGAAAGCTGCAAATACATCGTATCGCTCACTCCACACTCATCCACAGAGCTTTTATTTTGTAATAAATAAGATGAGGCTTGTAATGCACGTCACGCACGTGGTTTTATTTTATTTTGAAGCCTCACTAGGCAAATACACAGCAAAGGAATTTGGCCATTAAAAAGTAATCTGTGAAAAAATAAATCTTACTCTGTGGTTCATGTGCTGCTCATGACTTTAAACAGTGTCTGCATGAAAAGTCCAAACATATATATATGTGTGTGTGTGTGTGTGTGTGTGTGTGTGTGTGTGTATGCTAATGTCACATATATGGAATTGCCATTGATGACACATAAGTCTAGCCCATTCAAATATAATAATATTCATGTTTTATATGCTTATATTGTTAACTTGAAGACATGCTATATATTGATAGGATGTTGATGTTTAAAATTTACGATAAATTCATGTGAAAAACATATAGAAACATGTAGAATTTGTATCTTGTACAACACAAGACCACAGAAACGATGAATCACAGATATTTTTAATATATATGCATTTACAAATATATTTTGTGATTACCTTTTATCTTCATATGTCCACCAGTGACACACATGTGATACGGAGACATACAGCACTCTGTGTTTCTCTGTACGGGGCCATAAGATAAAAACCTTTTTTTTTTTTTATCACATTGGTTTGATTACAACAAAAACATTGATTAAATTAAATATTACAAGTATACTTGAGTAATTATGTAAATTGCAGTAAGAGTTTCAGAAAATAAAATAAAGTAAATATCACACAAAGAGGAAGTGCATGAACAAAACAACTACATTAATGCTGAACATACAGAGGGTCAAACATGACAACGTGTCAGATTTTTATGACTTAGTTTTTGCATCTTTACTGCTGTAGGATTTTAAAATGAGGGTGAAACACAAGACTCTGCTGTGGATTTTATTCCTGATAAAGTAACAAACCCTCCTTTAATTTACAAATTTGAATCTTTTCTATATATAAAGATGACAGGTTTAAGTGTAAGTAAAATGAGCTTCAGGATCATTCATTGATGTTTAAGTTGAAGAAGAAATGAGGCTTTAAATACAAACCGTCTTTCCTCAGTCAGGTCCTGATGGACTGTGACTTTATTATTCTTACAACAAGATGTTCCAGTAGATTCGATTCCTCTTTTAACATTTAAGAAAACATTTTGATGTTTTATCCTCATCAGTTTTCGTAAAGGACACAATCCTGAAAAATTATTCAAAGGTACAAAGGTAACATTTGAAACGTCATGAATTACATGTCAGGCACCGTCACAGATTAACTATATGTGTCGACTGGATGTGTCAGAATATGTGACGATCAGTTCACATCCAGACTTCGAATGCACTGACAGCTTAGCTCGACCCTTTTTAAAGTAAGGTGGTTAAGTAATGTACGATGTTCTTTTGTCGTTTAATTTTTTTAACTGTCATATGGACTGTGTGTCTGAAATAAAGAATTATATATAAACTGACCTTTGCTTTACAGATGTGTCCCATTATTCACTGTACAGATGCTGAAGGTGCTGTTTCTACTGTGTGTGTGTGTGTGTGTGTGTGTACGCAGGTGTTTGAATTCCAGGCCACTTTGTGAGCTTTTTTCCAGCTCCGGACTGAACTAATGGCGCAAAGCACAACAGTCTGCAGAAGCTAAATGTTTGAAATGGCCTCCTGATGTGTGTAATATCAGAGCGGTTTGGGACAAAGTGGATGTGTGTGTGGAAGCGGCAAAAAGAAAAAAGGCCGGAGCTGTAATATGTGTGTCTGTGTGCAGACTGTGAGCAGCAGCTAATGCTTTGTGGCTCCTCACCATTACCTCAGAAATATGAAGAAAACACGGGGATTTGTCTTGGAAATGGACGTCTGTGTTCGGCCCCGAGCACAATCACCGCCTTTTTTTGTGTCCGATAAAACGGTGTGAGCTCGGTCAAATGGAGCGATTATGAAAAACTGACCATCTTTCCCCCCGGCGCTCCCTCAGGGAAGAGGACATGTCGGAGAACAGGGTCCGCGCGTGCAGTAATTTGAGTTTATTTATGTGACGCGCGAGTCGGCGAGGAGAAAGCGGAGCGGGCGCCGCGAAGAGCTGATTGATCTTTCAGAGGCAATCACGACGAGCAGCGAGCGGGAAAATAGAGCGGGGGCCGGCGTCTGACGGGCTCATCTGTGAGCGGGATTACCCGGCACCGGGCCGACCCCTCACCTGTCAGAGAGGCCGACCCTCACCAGTCTGAAGGCAGGAAACACGACGTCACAGGTCACAGCAGCATCGTCTCATCGTCTTCAGACATGATTCATTCTCTAGAAGGAGATTTGAACTGCGCCTGTGCAGGTCACATTTATCTCTGGAGTCTCATCCTCGCTGCAGTGACATCATGTGGTGTCCATTTTAAAAAGAGGGATTTATATATTAATATTTTACAGAAGGTGATGATGATGAAACCAGCTGTCATCAGGAGAGGATGACTGACGGAACGTGTCAGCAACACTCCTTATTAGCTAACAAGGACTGAGACTTTGATCAATAATCATGTTATCTAATCAATAATGATAATACTACAACAGTAAGCTTGTTATTTCAGTGTAAACAAACAGACATTTGCGAGGATGGCCTTTCTAGGCTCCCGTAGTATTTAAAAGACTGCAACTAAACTAAAACTGCCTAATGTTCAATGTAACCATAGCAACAAAGTGTTGTTTTTGGATTAATTAAAAAACAACAACAAACAAATAAACAAAATGCTAACTGTTCCCCTCTGCTTCCAGTGTTTATGCTAAGCTACACTAGCCACACCCTGACTACAGCTCGGTTCAGTCCATCAACAAAAGTGAATAATTTCCCATAATGCACTGCAGGTATAAGCCTGTGCATAATGTTGTCCATAATGTTTGAGATGAAACATCCATCTCATCTGGGTTTAATAATCATTTGTATATATTGAGGATTAATTTTTGATCGATTGATTCAATTGGTCTTTAATATGTGAAGCCATAATGACAGACGTTCCTTAACGTTCCCACAGACGTGTGATGTGTTAAGGTGAAAACAGCCTCAGATATTGAACATAATAACATCAATTAGAGAAAAGCAGGAAATCTTCTCATTTCAGAGACTGAAACTAAATAGTTTGACATTTATTTCCTGATAAATGATTTAATTCATTATGAAAATTGCTGCACTAATTGTTGTAATTGTTTCTGCACAACTGACACGTCCCTGCATGAGTCACCTTTGAATCAGGGTTTGGATCCAATCTTCTGTTTTGGTTTTTTTGGTTTTAACCTTTTAAAAAATGTGTCGCCGTCGTCTCTTCACTCCCTGTCTCTGAGTTTGAAATCGACATGAGGCCACTGTGTGTGTGTGTGTGTGTGTGTGCAGATAAATCACACCCTCTCATCTCCATCGACTGTGGCTGTGATTCAGAGCGAGTGGAGGCCACTGGCGTTTGACAGGAGGAAATCCAGCCGCCATGTTTGCAGCCGTTGAGGTCGGGAGTGCAGCACAGAGACATTTCACTTTTCCTCTTGATACAAAGTCAATATCACGTCTATCCGTCTGTCTGTCCGTCCCGTCCCAGCAGCCCCGCGCCGCAAACACCAACGACAAAGAAAAAAGGCAAGAGTCCTAATCTCCAGACTGCAGCACAGAGGGCTGCTGCTGCCAGGAGACTCCTTCTTTGCTCTTTGTTTTCACCCTTTTTATTTTTGTCCTCTTCTTCTTCTTTTTTATTTTCCTCATCACCAGATCCAAGATGTCAGCCTGGAGTGGAGTGGTGCAGAGCCTCAGAAGCCGCTGCTGCCACTGCCACCGCCACCACCGCCACCACCACCACTGGGCCCCGAGCGAGCTGCGGCAGCCTCGTTTTTTTTCTTCCTACATTTTATCTCCTGCTCTTTAATTGACTCGCAGTGTGACGAAGGAACAGTGAGCGGCGAGGGAGAAGAGAGGGATGGAGTGGAGAGGAGAGGAGAGGAGAGGAGAGAGGGAAGTGATGTTCCTAGATGTGGAAGACAGTTGTGGGAGGGCTGTGATGAAAAAATAATGATGCTAGTTACATTCTATTACACAAAATATGGAAGATGGCAATGAAGTCCCGCTGCAACATTTCCTCCTTAATATCACCATCATTGAGTGCTGCTGCTGCTGCTGCTGCTAGGAATTCTGGGACATTGCACAGCGAGGAGCTCTCTCTCTCTCTCACACACACACAGACACACTCACACGTCGGCCTCTCTGTGTTAATTTATGCAGCTTTTAATGTATTTTTCATATCATATTTCACCTCATCATGGATTTTATTTCTTGGTTCTCGGCTCTCGGGCTCGTTAACATGGTGCTAATATCGTCTTTCATGGCTGCCGTGTTATTATTGCTGTTATTACATGACCACATATACACGGATATTAACGAGCTAATGCTCTCTCTCTCGCTCACACACACACACACACACACGTATATAAGAGCCGTTCACTCTTTGGTTTACAGCAAAACATCAAATATCCAGAGTAAATCACCATTAAATTAAACTTTAAATATTCATGAGGATGAATTCTAATAATCCCATGACCTCTTGACCTTTTCACTCCAGTGCCACCTGTGGCTTCCATTCACTCAGAAACACCAGAAATACCTCCAATTCTAGTGCATGTGGTCACGTTCCTGCTCCACAGAGGATGAACCCTTCTGGTCTAACTTTATGTTTTCATGTGGGGTGACTCCAGCTTCTACTCATCAACACAAAGTCTTCACCAATGGATGATTAAGGATCCTCTCATTTTAATACTGAACATAGTGATAATCCTGCTCCATGGAGGATGAACCCTCAGTATTTGTACATATTTACATACTTGTGAGAGATTCGCATTTATCCACATTTCTTTCCTAGTGTAAACGTCAATGTGTCCTGATGCCTCTCAGACGAGGACGAAGCAGGAAGTACGTCATCACTGCAGGACGTTCACGACAGCAACGGTTGAAGAAGAAGAGGAAATGGATGATGATAGCATACGTGGTTGACACTAAAACAAGATGTCTAATATCAATTTGAAAAGACAAGTCTGTGCAAAAAAACACATGACGACTCGTGTCGCAACTGGGCAATTCACAAGGGCAAGTGAAGTGAGGTGGGCAGTAACGTATAAACAGGCTCTGTGACCTGATCCCAGAGCAGCAGAAACACCCTGATGATGTTTCTGATCAGCAGCAGCATAATGCTCCATCATCTCATGAGACTCCACATGATCAGACACATGCTGACACACACACACACACACACACACACACACACTGAGACACTGCAGCCAGCCTCCTTCTCAGGCTCGAGCTGAAGAAATTAGCAAAATAAAACACTCAGCCTCCAAGTTGAGGATTTCCTCCGTGATTTAACTTATTGAAATGATATTCAGAGTCGTCCTCAGTCTTGGTCAGCACCAGCACATTACACTAATTCATTCAGAGCTTAATATTATTACTCATTATTCAGGGCTCTCACTTCCTATAAAATATACTCCTGATGTTATAGGTTCATTTCCTGCTGTGAGAAATAAAGTACAACCCATGGAGCTCTTAAACAGCTTCCGGGTGATAATTCATATTTCTGCCTCACACACATTAGAGTTTAAATACCATTTAACGTGGTCTGCTCAGCTGCAAAGGAGCATAAGACGCTTCAGGACATAAAGTGACTTAATGCACCAAACAAACAAACAAAAAAAAAAAAAAAACACAGCGTGCAGCACATAAAGTGAGAAATGACTGGAGATAACCGGTGTGCCGGTGTGGAGGAGGAGCACATTTCCTCTCATAACGCCGAGAGAGTCGCATCTGAGACAAAGGAAAAGTCAGAGTCCATCACTCTTAATATCAAAGCAGCGGGATCGCAGCACCAAACTCAATTTAAAATCTGCACTAAATAAAGCAACGAGAGCTCCTCGCTGAGTGTGACACAGTTTCATCAGGTTCAGATTAAATGAAACTTTATTGATCCCCACAGGGAGACGGTGTCACTGCAGCAGGAAAAAAAAAAAAAAAGAAAAAGAAAAAGCCAAAATTGAATATAATTAGAAACGTGGTAAATGAGGGGAGATGTGTGAGAGAAGAGAGGCAGAAATGGATGTGAATAAACAGAGAAGGACAAAAAAAAACAACATAAAACCTGGAGAAGAGGAGCAATAAAAAAAGTCTCAGTGCTCATTCAGCAGCAGGACAAGGTAACTGTGTTTGTGCAGCACATTTCCTGCACAGGGTGATTCAGACTAAAGCGACGACACGTCTGAACAAAAAGAAAATCTAATAAAAACTGTGAGGTAAAAAGGTGTAAGAATGAAATTACCGTGGGGAGACCAACAGTGTTGAAAGATCACACTGTCTTTATGTATATTTTCATATTTCCTTTTCTTTTTTTTTTTACATAAGGACGGGAAGAGAATGAAAAATTCTCATTTGTGAAAATGATCTTTCAGCTGTGGATATGTAGCGCGGCGCCCCGTGCCACAGCGCTGTGATTATCTGTTATACCTTTTTGCAGAAATGTAACATCATTATTTCGCCTGTGAACCAATATACTTCACATTTTCTTCATGACAGATTCTCCTGCCGTTTATATTCAAGTGTCTCGGCTTTAACTGTCTGCAAGTCTATTAGATCTTTGAGAGTGATGTCGCAAATCAATGAGCTGGGCGGCTGCAGGACACCACTGGAGTTATATATATATATATATATATATACACACATATAGCATTTATGTGAATGAGCAGCCATGACAAAAGGCCAGTACAGTGTGAAGCACTTCCATAACAGACTGAGGAGGGAAGAAGAAGAAGAAGAAGCCCAGTCGATACCATGACTTTTATTCTTTGGTGCAGTTCATGCTTTAAAAAAAACCCCCACCAGATTTCCCATGATGCAACAGTTTGTAACGGTTAAGGTTTCTATGTGATGATAGACAATGACGTTATCAGGGTGTCTTTTAAGAAAATGACATAATTTAATTGAGAATCTTAGATTTCAAGCCTTGCATCAGGCTTCGTGTCGCCAACACGGTGAAATCTGAAAATAAACGCTGCTGCCACCACAGTGTGTTTTTATCATTGAACA
Source organism: Caranx ignobilis (assembly GCA_021432705.1). Classification (NCBI taxonomy): domain Eukaryota; kingdom Metazoa; phylum Chordata; class Actinopteri; order Carangiformes; family Carangidae; genus Caranx; species Caranx ignobilis. The sequence continues at coordinate 147,815 of MU269994.1, forward strand.
AAGAACAAAACCAACGTGTTAGTTTGTGTCTGAGCGTCAGGGAGGATGAAAATCAGGAGCAAAGTGCAGCCAGTAAATGAGTAAATAAAGTAGATGTCAAAACAAATCCAATGAGGTGAAACCAAAAAAACACAAAACAAACCAAAGGAGCTGACAAAGAAAACTAAGGACCGGTTCACACCGACCTTGTTTTTGGACTTTTGGACTTTCTGAACCAAATTTACAGCTGTGAAAGCTCCTCTGGACCAAAACAGGTGGTCTCGTTCCAGACCAAACTAAACCTCCTCCACATGTTAGCGTCCACACCACACCTCTCTGCTCTCTCCTGACGTGGAGCCAGGGCTCACAGCAGAGCTTCAGACGTCTCCTCCTTTCCTGCCAGAGACGATAAAGCCTCCACATGACGAGGACGTTCGTCTGGATCTGAACCAGGCTCCATGTTGGACCTGATGCTGCTGATGCTGCTGGTAGCAGTGACATCACAGGAGAGTTATCATCCTTCATTCATCTTCATACATCGCTACTTTGCTAACGAGCTAATCTGAGGAGAGCTTTGGTGATGTCTTTACAAACCAATCAGTGTCAAGTGTAGGGAGACACAGCAGGTGATGAGGACAGGACGTCAACATGTCATAAACCAGAACCAACCGGATCAGATGGAGACGCTGGAGCAGAAACACCTTGAACTTGGGTTCAGACTGTTTGTAAACAAATGTCATGTGGTCACAAATGTCACTCAGTCATTGGTCAAACAGTTTCTGCAGTCAGATGGTCATATCACAGAAGACAGAAGGCAGATCAGAGAGCGGTTGTTTGGTCCACACCAGAGTTCGAGGCCAGCGTTCACACCAACCCAAATGAACCCCACCATGGGGGGGTAACTGGACCAAACAAGGCAAGGTAGGGTATACTACCACTACTTTCAGCAGCGGATTAACACACAGCTGCAGTGTATCTTTTCTGGTGGCAGGATAGTGTGTGTGTGTGTGTGTGTGTGTGTTGTGTCTGTCTGTGTGTGTGTGTGTGTCTGTGTATGTGTATGTGGAAGTGAGTCAAAACAAACTCCAGTGTGTGTTCATGGTGATGAAGGAACATGTCATCCAGTGCAACACTGAGACTCACTGATGTGTTTTTAATAGGTTTTGGAAACAATGGCGCTCTGCGGCTCAGAGGAGGAAGACGTACGCATCAATCGATCACCAGTTCGGTTCTTTTCACATGATTTGTTGATTTTTTTGTTTTTTTGTTTTAAATATCTCCAGCTTTCACCCTTCACTGATGCTTAAGCAGAAATATGAAATGAAACATCTGCAGATTGGATTTTGCAGCCTGGGAAGTGTGTAGGCAGCCGCGCACACACCCACTCACTCACTCGCTCCATCCTCTCCTGCAGCAGCTCGGCTTTTGAAATGTGGGATATGGCAGCTGTTCAGACCCAAAATGATGCCGGTGGCTTTCTCTCCATCTCCAAATCTATTCTCTCTTTCCCTTTGTGTTTCTCTCTCTCGCTCCTCTCTCCTCCTTGACTCAATTTTTTCCTCCCTCTTCACTCTCTCCCTCTCTCTCTCTCTCTCTCTGAAGGCCCACCCTGCAGTTTTGCTGAATAGGCAGATCATGAATCGAGCGGCGTTTGTAGAAGGCGGCCCGCTTCCTCTGTGCGCTTTATCAAAGTCAATCCGGTGTATTAAACACAGCGCTGAGGCCACGAGGAGGAGAGAGAGGGGGAAAATGAAAAAAAAAAGCATCCAGGGATCCTCTCCTCCTCCTCCTCCTCCTCCTCCTCTTCCATCTCCTCTGCACTGTAATAAGGACACAGCTTTGCTGGTTGTCAGGGGTTACCGAGGAGCCGGGAGCTCCTGGTCCTGTGAGGGGAGAGGAAAGGGAAGACAATCAGGCCTCCTGCCAGGGGGGTCTGATATGTGTAAAGAGGGTCAAAGAAGGGGGTGGAGCTCCACCCCCCCCCCCGTCCTGGGTTCGTCACCTTTGGGCCTCAGGACCAGACGCTGGAGGCGAAGCTGAGCCTGTAGGGGAAGCTGCTTCTCTGCTCCTGGTTTGATTTAAGCAGAACAAGCTAGTGGTGGTGGGGGCTCCCAGAGGGGGGAGGGGGGATCTGCAGGTGGAACTGGAAAACATTTGTGGTCAAAGGGCGGCTGCACGTGTTTGCTCAGGTGTGTTCAGGCTGAGCGTAATTTGTGTTGAGATTCAAGATGAAGGACACGAGTTGAAAATGGTTTGACCTTATTTTTCACTCCCAATCCTCAACCCGCGCTAAACACACAAGGACAAAGAGGAAAATACAGAGGAAGTCAAGGCGAGAGTGTTTGTTCAGAACCTGCCAAAAACAAGGCAATTAGAATAAGATGGATTAAACAGTAGTAAACAGAAAACACAGTGAAATAGATCATATGAAACATGAATTTCAATGAGGCTGCAGCACAGAGATGAACCCAGCTGTAACATGAAACACACACAGGTCCGTCTAATAAATGCGAGCACACAGTGGACTCCTTTAAACATCACAGGTCGATCGGTCCTGCGCTCAATAACCTTAGATTTCTATGTCGATTCACGTCAGATGCTGCTTCTCCACAAGACGCTTCCTCACCTTTTATGTCCAGTATTTTCTCAAGAGAGACACAAACAGCATTAGTGTGTGCAACAGTTAAATGGTCAGAATGAGTATCTCACCATGCGCTGCTCTCACCTCTCACCTCAGTATAAAGCTGCAGGTTCATCACGACCTCACACTCCTTACACATTACTGCACTGTTTATACATATATATACATATATATATATACATATATGTATTTTTATATGTATATAAAATATTGATATTGTTGCTCTGATATTTTTTTTTAAGCTGACGATCCTCACAAAGATTGAATGATTACAGCTCAATAAAGGTAGACATTTGTCTCCATACGGTATAAAGGTAGACGTCCATGTGTGGTGTGATTATAAAGCAAAGTATCAAAGCCTCAGTCCACAGAGAAATGCACACAGCCTGTATTCAGACACTGAGCCTTAAAACCAGCCGTCAGGACTTCCTGTCACTTTGTGATGTCACAACAAAGCAGTCACCAAAGCCCCGCCCCCACCTGTACACACCATCCAACAACTTTGCAGAATTTGGTTTCTGTGAGTGTTTTGTTCTGAAATCTGCTCTGTTTTTATTGGATCACTTTAGGAAACAGTCAGCCAATCAGAAGACAGGAGGCTCTGACACTGACCTATTGCTCCATAGAGAGGCTGTTCAGAGGAATATACGGTGTTGGACCTTTAAAATAAACCTCATGTTATACTAGTTTTCACACTGACAGCAGATCAAACTTGAAGGAGCTCCACTGCTGCCTGTGTAGTTTACATTATCCACTGATGCTGAATGATTTTGTTTCAGATTAATTGAGAATCATCACATTTAAAAAGCTGCTGTCCTCCTCCACTTCCTCTCCGTTTCCAGTCAGAGGCCTTGTTGTTTTCTACACTGAGCATCAACCTTGTAAATCAATGATATTCAGAGCTGTTTAAATTACTGTCAGTCACGGGGGGGGGGGGGGGGGGGGGCAGCTTCTGTGGTGCATCTGTTCCTCTTGACATCTTCATGGTGAAGGCTTTTAGTCTTGGTTTCACTTTCTGGCCTTGGACACCACACAGATGTTTGTGTTGTTGTTTGTGTTGGCGACTGCTCCTGCTGCTGCTGCTCTGCTGCTGCTGCTGCTGCTGCTGCTGCTGCTGCTGCTTCATCCTCCTTGTCAACACTTGAAATATCAACCTCACTCCTCTGTGCAGGCTGCAGGTTGAAGCCTGAGGAGCTGCTGACATTTTCTGTGGAGTTGAGTGAAACGAACAGTGATCAAATGGACATTCTCTGCTGAAAACCACAAGGTGCACTGCTCCTCTTTTGTCCATTAGAAGAAAAACAAAAAACAAAGACCAAATAAAACAAGGTGGTTCAGGTATGTGAGCTCAAAAGTCAGGACGAAGAGAAAAGTCTGCAGCAATTATGAGTATTAAAAAAAGTAGAGAGCTGCACAAAGACACTTGATATAAAAGACCACCCTCGGTTCTAATGACACAAAAACAACACAAGAAAAATTATAATCAGAGGAAAAATAATTAGAGGGAATCATGAGCCAACAAATAATTATCCTGCAGGAGGAAAAAAAGAGGTTCAACCTCAACCTGACCTGTCGCTGAAAACCCCGTCACCACGCAGCAGCTTTTTGTTATGTTTTGTTTTGTTTACCTGCTGATGTGTTTCTTCCTTTCTTTTTCTCACAGCACTTTTTTTCAGATGTATCAGACAAACAGGATGAGACGAGACGCAGACGTGATGTTTGAAATGTGACTCCTGGAGGTGTGCGCTGCATCCTGATGACAACTCTGAGGAACACACACATACTCTCCACACACACTCTTGTTTTACAGCTGCAGTGAACGACATGTGAAACATGTGTGTGTTCACGTGACTGGCAGCTGAGCTCAGGTGAAGCACTGATCTGGGATCTGTTGATACGAAGGATGCTACAAACGCAGTTCAGTGACGTCCTCCCCTCCCTTGGCTGAGGCTCCGGTTTGTTTACTTGTTTATTCTCTGTGTGCTTCAGTGGAGTTAATGCCCCTGGTTTAGTGTCATTAATTGTGTTTAATGACAGTTGTTAGAGTATAAATTATGATCATGGCTGAATGAACCTGCTGGGGGGTCCTGGGGCAAAAATCAGCTGCAGGTCTCTAATCACCTTCTATTTAACAATTTATTAAAGAATATTCATGTGTATCGTGAAACAGGCTCCTCCACAAGACAAACAGGTCAGGCAGAAGAAAACACAGGCGTAAAAATGGGACATTTTATAAGGTTTTGATAAATCGAAATACTTCAATGTGGAACAAAAGACCTCTTTAGGTGATTTTATGTGTTAATTATGAGTGAGTTAGTAGTGAACATGTGTGAACATATGATGTGACAGTGACATATTATGATGCACATTCAGGGACTGCAGGTGGAAAGTAAGCAAATACAATATGATATTATGATATTTTTTTAATAGTTTGTATTTGGTCTCTGTCAAATACTGACTTATAAACCAAACTCATGTTGTAGCATCAGTGTTAGTGGTAGTTACACTAGTAAGATACTTTTATTAGTACTTACTAATAGTAGTAAGTAGTTGAAGTGCAGGAGAATCATTAGTGTAACCGGAATAGTCTCAATAACAGTAGGAGTGGTACTAGTGGTAGTAACAGAGTAACAGCAGTAGTGCAGGAGTATTAGTTCTGTTTAATAGTAAAGTTACTACTATCAGTATTAGTAAATGCAGTGTAGCAGTAGCATTAGTGCTCAGAGTGGCAGATTAGTAGCCATAGTAACAGTACTTAATAGCATCCGTCTCAATAACAGCAGTAGTAACAGTGTAGTAATGGCAGTAGTATCTTTGTAGTGGTAATGTTGATGAAATATAATAAAGTAAGCACCATAGTAGGAGTGGTAGTAATGCAGGAGGAGTATCTGTATGTGTCAGTAGTGTGCATAGTGACACATTAGCAGTAACCATAGTAACAGCTGTTAAGCAATGATTTCTATAACAGTAGCTAGTAGTATTAGGACAAGTATTGTAGTAGTAACGACAACCCCCTCCATTTGCTACCAAGTCGTCTCATCCCTCATCCCTCAGCCGCTCAGCGTGTGGCCACATATCGGCCTCTTTCTCTTTTTCTTTCTCAATAATAATCATAATAAAAAAAACAGGAATAAAAAAATCATGAACTTCATTCATGGCACACTTCAAACACTCAGTTGTCAAAGAGCTTCGACAGTCAAATAAATTCACACATCAAAGTGGAAATAATTTAAAAAGTAAAGGAAGGAGGCAGCAGGGGATAAAAGGAGAGACACAGAGGGTAAAAATAATATATTTGTAAAAATAATAGGATAAAAGCCATCACATAAAAGCTGGTCTATAAAAATAGGTTTTAAGAAGAGATATAACAGAGGATACTTTCACCCCTCTCCCTTTCTCTCTCTCTGTTCTCCCTGTCACTGTCTCTCGCCCGCTCTCTCATCTGCCTCCTGCTGCAGTGGAGATGAAGTGTTGCTCTTGTTTTAATTATGCAGAGGAGGCTGCAGAGCAGGACAGGACATGTTTCAGTGTCGTCGCCAATTAAGCGGCGTCACCCAGTCGTGGAGCTGGGAGCGAGGAAGAAGAGGAGGAGGAGGAGGAGGAGGAGGAATGAAAGAGAGAGTTAAAGGAAATGACAGAGGGAAGAGAGAGAGCGAGAAGAGAGAAGAAGAAAAAGGGAAATGAAATGAATTGGATGCATGAGCCTTTTCCTTATTTTCCACGCAAATGGAGACGCTCCACACGTTTAAACTCTCTCTGCACTGACAGCAGCAGTAGTCACAGCACGGCAGGCAGAGGCAACGGTAGAGTAGTAACTGCAGCAGCAGCAGCAGTGGTGGTAGTAGTGGCAACAGGAGTAGCAGGAGTAGTAGTAGTAACAGTAGTATTAGCAGCTGTGGTACTACTATGAAAGTAAAGTAGCAGTAAAATTAGCAGTAAGAGTATTAGTTGCAGTAGCAATAGCTGTACAAGTACTAGTGGTAACAGCAATATCAGTAGTAGTATTATTAGCAGTAGTAGTAGCAGTAAGTGGTACAGTGAGTAGTGGAAAAGTAGTACTACCATAAGTATTAGTAGAAGTAGTGACAGTTGTACAAGGAGTAGTGGTAAATGCAATAGAAGAAGTACTAGCAGTAGTACTAGTTAGTAACAGAAGGATCAATAGGAGTAGTAATATTCAGCACTGTTGTGATGTATTAGTACTACATCAGTAGCAGTAGTAATGGTAGGAGTATTATTAGCAGTAGCAATCACAAAAATCAAACTAGTAGGAGTAATAGTACTAGTAACAGTGGCAGAGGTGAAGCTGAGTGACATCAGGTGCAGCGTCAGAGATTAGTATTTCAGTAGTATTTGTACTTCTACCAGTGGTGGATACAGAACGTGACCGATGGATGGCCCCGATGTATTTATACAGCTGTCTTTGACAGCGCATACACATTACACGATGTAGATCTGGGGTTATTGTAGGTTCTCTCTCTCTTTCTCACACACACACACACACACACACACACACACCTGCCTCTTTCCTGTCTTTCTGCTCTCAAGTAGTGGGCTGCCTCTCTCTTCCTTTGAGCTCCCAGATGTCCATGGATGGGCTTATATTTGAATTCTCAATGGGACACTCCAGGACATTCAAGGACATGCCAGGATATTCCTTTCTGACCAACCCAATCGGACGCTCGGGTTCGGGCCGAGAATGAAGTCGGCCCGCGTCAGGTCTGGGCTCACAGATGATCACAGGTGATGAGATTCTGCAGCTCAGGTGGAAACTGAACTGAAGTGAAACTTTCATATTTCCTACCTGTATCACATGTATCACCTGTTTGTGTTTTAATGTCGGCGATCAGAGTGAAGGCTGGGTCAGAGGAAAGAAACCCTGTCTGTACCTGAACATCTGTCCCTGTCAATAAAGTTTATTTGTAACTGAGCCTGAACAACATGATGTAACTCCCTGCTTCATGGTCACAACATCTGATGTTTGTTGAGCTGCTGTTTGATGCTGTCGTCACATTAGTTGCTGTTCATCCTCTAATAACGTCCTTCAGGACTTTCCAGGATATTCAAGGACTTTCAAGGATATTCCAGGACTTTCAAGGATATTCAAGGACTTTCCAGGATATTCCAGGAATTTCGAGGATATTCAAGGACTTTCAAGAATATTCAAGGACTTTCCAGGATATTCAAGGACCTTCAAGGATATCCAATGACTTTCAAGGACTTTCCAGGATATTCCAGGACTTTCAAGGATATTCCAGGACTTTCAAGGATATTCAAGGACGTTCAAGGATATTCCAGGACTTCCAAGGATATTCAAGGATTTTCCAGGATATTCAAGGACTTTCCAGGATATTCAAGGACCTTCAAGGATATCCAATGACTTTCAAGGACTTTCCAGGATATTTAAGGACTTTCCAGGACGTTCAAGGACTTTCCAGTATATTCCAGGACTTTCCAGGATATTCAAGGACTTTCAAGGTCATTCAAGGACTTTCCAGTATATTCCAGGATATTCCAGGACATTCCAGTCCGACCAACAAATTCAGACGTTCGGGCCGAGAGTGAAGTTGGGCCGCATAAGGTTTTAACCTCTTCAACTCCGCGGGGACGCCGGCGTCCCCGAGCCGCTCCTCTTCTGCAGTTTCAGCTTGCGTGGGCTTACTACATTGGTAAACATGGCGTATTTGGTATCTGTGGCTTCATTAGGTTGTTTTGCTAATTCAGTATCGATTTTATTTTGTTTCTCATTTATTTTTGCACAAGAATATACGGAATATCTACAGTCCGAAGCGTGATCGTTTCCCCGTTTCAACCGAGGGAGACGTTCCCTCGGTTTTATTTTGAAGTTAGTGTACGACACGGATGTTGAAGGGAGGGTGCTGGACATTGATGTATTATAATGGACAGTGTAAATAAAGATTTAGCTGATTCAATCGTAAATGTGTACAAGATGAAGAAGAAGAAGACTCATAAATATGAGCATGCGAACATGGCGACCGCGGTGTCCGCGGTCGCCATGTCAAAACACGGAGGAAAGGGTTAGTTATGCCCATACTTTATGGGCATAATTTAATAATTGAACAGTTCGATATTGCAAATTTGTGTGATAAAAAAATGCATGAGAAAAACACATTTGGTGTCTCAGTATACCATTTGGTCATCATGTGTCCATTTGGACTCTCATCTCCGCCTGGATCTTATCATGAAAAAAACATTGCAGAATGGTCAGGGGACCCTCAGCCGCGCATGCTCAGTCACACACACACCCATATTAGTCAGCTGGGCAGCTGGCCGCTGTGATAGCTACGGGGAGCCGGACCAGACCGCGGAGACTACAGCCAGCTGGGCAGCTGACCGCTGTGATAGCTACAGGGAGCCGGACCGGACCGCGGAGACTACAGCCAGGCTAACCCAGAACCTCGGACAGGGGGACCCTCAGCCGCGCATGCTCAGTCACACACACACCCATATTAGTCAGCTGGGCATCTGACCGCTGTGATAGCTACAGGGAGCCGGACCGGACTGTGGAGACTACAGCCAGGCTAACCCAGAACCTCGGACAGTGGGACCTTCAGCCGCGCATGCTCAGTCACACACACAACCGTATTAGTCAGCTGGGCTAACCCAGAACCTCTGGCTGACCGGGCCGGACTCAGCAGAGACACTCAGCCACCCGGTCAAACACTGGGGCACACTGTACAGAGCAGGAATCCGGGGGGCGGGGGCAGCTGGCCACAGCCGCTGGCACCCGGTGAGAATAGTAAGTGAGCCACGCTGACCGGGCCGGACTCAGCAGAGACACTCAGCCACCCGCTCAAACACTGGGGCACACGGTACAGAGCAGGAATCAGGGGGGCGGGGGCAGCTGGCCACAGCCGCTGGCACCCGGTGAGAATAGTACGTGAGCCAAGCTGACCGGGCCGGACTCAGCAGAGACACTCAGCCACCCATTCAAACACTGGGGCACACTGTACAGAGCAGGAATCAGGGGGGCGGGGGCAGCTGGCCACAGCCGCTGGCTCCGGACTCAGCAGAGACACTCAGCCACCCGTTCAAACACTGGGGCACACTGTACAGAGCAGGAAAACGGGGGGCGGGGGCAGCTGGCCACAGCCGTTGGCCCCCGGTGAGAATAGTAAGTGAGCCACGCTGACCGGGCCGGACTCAGCAGAGACACTCAGCCACCCGTTCAAACACTGGGGCACAGGGTACAGGGCAGGAATTAGGGGGGCGGGGGCAGCTGGCCACAGCCGCTGGCCCCCGGTGAGAATAGTAAGTGAGCCACGCTGACCGGGCCGGACTCAGCAGAGACACTCAGCCACCCGTTCAAACACTGGGGCACAGGGTACAGAGCAGGAATCAGGGGGGCGGGGGCAGCTGACCGCAGCCGCTTGCACCCCGGACTCAGCAGAGACACTCAGCCACCCGTTCAAACACTGGGGCACAGGGTACAGAGCAGGAATCAGGGGGGCGGGGGCAGCTGACCGCAGCCGCTGGCCCCGGACTCAGCAGAGACACTCAGCCACCCGTTCAAACACTGGGGCATACTGTACAGAGCAGGAATCAGGGGGGCGGGGCAGCTGACCGCAGCCGCTGGCCCCGGACTCAGCAGAGACACTCAGCCACCCGTTCAAACACTGGGGCACACTGTACAGAGCAGGAATCAGGGGGGCGGGGGCAGCTGGCCACAGCCGCTGGCACCCGGTAGGAATAGTAAGTGAGCCACGCTGACCGGGCTGGACTCAGCAGAGACACTCAGCCACCCATTCAAACACCGGGGTACACGGTACAGAGCAGGAATCAGGGGGGCGGGGGCAGCTGACCGCAGCCGCTGGCCCCGGACTCAGCAGAGACACTCAGCCACCCGTTCAAACACTGGGGCACACTGTACAGAGCAGGAATCAGGGGGGCGGGGGCAGCTGGCCACAGCCGCTGGCCCCGGTGATAATAGTAAGTGAGCCACGCTGACCGGGCCGGACTCAGCAGAGACACTCAGCCACCCGTTCAAACACTGGGGCACACGGTACAGAGCAGGAATCCATGGGGCGGGGGCAGCTGGCCACAGCCGCTGGCCCCGGTGAGAATAGTAAGTGAGCCACGCTGACCGGGCCGGACTCAGCAGAGACACTCAGCCACCCGTTCAAACACTGGGGCACACTGTACAGAGCAGGAAAACGGGGGGCGGGGGCAGCTGACCGCAGCCGCTGGCCCCGGACTCAGCAGAGACACTCAGCCACCCGTTCAAACACTGGGGCACACTGTACAGAGCAGGAATCAGGGGGGCGGGGGCAGCTGGCCACAGCCGCTGGCCCCCGGTGATAATAGTAAGTGAGCCACGCTGACCGGGCCGGACTCAGCAGAGACACTCAGCCACCCGTTCAAACACTGGGGCACACGGTACAGAGCAGGAATCCATGGGGCGGGGGCAGCTGGCCACAGCCGCTGGCCCCCGGTGAGAATAGTAAGTGAGCCACGCTGACCGGGCCGGACTCAGCAGAGACACTCAGCCACCCGTTCAAACACTGGGGCACACTGTACAGAGCAGGAATCAGGGGGGCGGGGGCAGCTGGCCACAGCCGCTGGCCCCCGGTGAGAATAGTAAGTGAGCCACGCTGACCGGGCCGGACTCAGCAGAGACACTCAGCCACCCGTTCAAACACTGGGGCACAGGGTACAGAGCAGGAATCAGGGGGGCGGGGGCAGCTGACCGCAGCCGCTGGCCCCGGACTCAGCAGAGACACTCAGCCACCCGTTCAAACACTGGGGCACACTGTACAGAGCAGGAATCAGGGGGGCGGGGGCAGCTGGCCACAGCCGCTGGCCCCCGGTGATAATAGTAAGTGAGCCACGCTGACCGGGCCGGACTCAGCAGAGACACTCAGCCACCCGTTCAAACACTGGGGCACACGGTACAGAGCAGGAATCCATGGGGCGGGGGCAGCTGGCCACAGCCGCTGGCCCCCGGTGAGAATAGTAAGTGAGCCACGCTGACCGGGCCGGACTCAGCAGAGACACTCAGCCACCCGTTCAAACACTGGGGCACACTGTACAGAGCAGGAAAACGGGGGGCGGGGGCAGCTGGCCACAGCCGCTGGCCCCCGGTGAGAATAGTAAGTGAGCCACGCTGACCGGGCCGGACTCAGCAGAGACACTCAGCCACCCGTTCAAACACTGGGGCACACGGTACAGAGCAGGAATCCATGGGGCGGGGGCAGCTGGCCACAGCCGCTGGCCCCGGTGAGAATAGTAAGTGAGCCACGCTGACCGGGCCGGACTCAGCAGAGACACTCAGCCACCCGTTCAAACACTGGGGCACACGGTACAGAGCAGGAATCCATGGGGCGGGGGCAGCTGGCCACAGCCGCTGGCCCCCGGTGAGAATAGTAAGTGAGCCACGCTGACCGGGCCGGACTCAGCAGAGACACTCAGCCACCCGTTCAAACACTGGGGCACAATGTACAGAGCAGGAAAACTGGGGGCGGGGGCAGCTGGCCACAGCCGCTGGCCCCCGGTGAGAATAGTAAGTGAGCCACGCTGACCGGGCCGGACTCAGCAGAGACACTCAGCCACCCGTTCAAACACTGGGGCACAGGGTACAGAGCGGGAATCAGGGGGGCGGGGGCAGCTGGCCACAGCCGCTGGCACCCGGTGAGAATAGTACGTGAGCCAAGCTGACCGGGCCGGACTCAGCAGAGACACTCAGCCACCCGTTCAAACACTGGGGCACAGTGTACAGAGCAGGAATCAGGGGGGCGGGGGCAGCTGGCCACAGCCGCTGGCCCCCGGTGATAATAGTAAGTGAGCCACGCTGACCGGGCCGGACTCAGCAGAGACACTCAGCCACCCGTTCAAACACTGGGGCACAGGGTACAGAGCAGGAATCCATGGGGCGGGGGCAGCTGGCCACAGCCGCTGGCCCCCGGTGAGAATAGTAAGTGAGCCACGCTGACCGGGCCGGACTCAGCAGAGACACTCAGCCACCCGTTCAAACACTGGGGCACACTGTACAGAGCAGGAATCAGGGGGGCGGGGGCAGCTGGCCACAGCCGCTGGCCCCCAGTGAGAATAGTAAGTGAGCCACGCTGACCGGGCCGGACTCAGCAGAGACACTCAGCCACCCGTTCAAACACTGGGGCACAATGTACAGAGCAGGAAAACTGGGGGCGGGGGCAGCTGGCCACAGCCGCTGGCCCCCGGTGAGAATAGTAAGTGAGCCACGCTGACCGGGCCGGACTCAGCAGAGACACTCAGCCACCCGTTCAAACACTGGGGCACACGGTACAGAGCAGGAATCCATGGGCGGGGGCAGCTGGCCACAGCCGCTGGCCCCCGGTGAGAATAGTAAGTGAGCCACGCTGACCGGGCCGGACTCAGCAGAGACACTCAGCCACCCGTTCAAACACTGGGGCACAATGTACATAGCAGGAAAAGGGGGCGGGGGCAGCTGGCCACAGCCGCTGGCCCCGGTGAGAATAGTAAGTGAGCCACGATGACCGGGCCGGACTCAGCAGAGACACTCAGCCACCCGTTCAAACACTGGGGCACAGTGTACAGAGCAGGAATCAGGGGGGCGGGGGCAGCTGGCCACAGCCGCTGGCCCCCGGTGAGAATAGTAAGTGAGCCACGCTGACCGGGCCGGACTCAGCAGAGACACTCAGCCACCCGTTCAAACACTGGGGCACAGGGTACAGAGCAGGAAAACGGGGGGCGGGGGCAGCTGGCCACAGCCGCTGGCACCCGGTGAGAATAGTAAGTGAGCCACGCTGACCGGGCCGGACTCAGCAGAGACACTCAGCCACCCGTTCAAACACTGGGGCACAATGTACAGAGCAGGAATCAGGGGGGCGGGGGCAGCTGGCCACAGCCGCTGGCCCCTGGTGAGAATAGTAAGTGAGCCAGGCTGACCGGGCCGGACTCAGCAGAGACACTCAGCCACCCGTTCAAACACTGGGGCACGCTGTACAGAGCAGGAAAACGGGAGGCAGGGGCAGCTGGCCACAGCCGCTGGCCCCCGGTGCGAATAGTAAGTGAGCCACGCTGACCGGGCCGGACTCAGCAGAGACACTCAGCCACCCGTTCAAACACTGGGGCACACGGTACAGAGCAGGAATCAGGGGGGCGGGGGCAGCTGGCCACAGCCGCTGGCCCCCGGTGAGAATAGTAAGTGAGCCACGTTGACCGGGCCGGACTCAGCAGAGACACTCAGCCACCCATTCAAACACTGGGGTACACGGTACAGAGCAGGAATCCATGGGGCGGGGGAGCTGGCCACAGCCGCTGGCACCGGTGAGAATAGTATGTGAGCCAAGCTGACCGTCCAGAGCAGGAATCAGGGGGGCGGGGGCAGCTGGCCACAGCCGCTGGCCCCCGGTGAGAATAGTAAGTGAGCCACGTTGACCGGGGCCGGACTCAGCAGAGACACTCAGCCACCCGTTCAAAACACTGGGGTACACGGTACAGAGCAGGAATCCATGGGGCGGGGGCAGCTGGCCACAGCCGCTGGCCCCCGGTGCGAATACTAAGTGAGCCACGCTGACCGGGCCGGACTCAGCAGAGACAGTCAGCCACCCGTTCAAACACTGGGGCACACTGTACAGAGCAGGAAAACGGGGGGCGGGGGCAGCTGGCCACAGCCGCTGGCCCCCAATGAGAATAGTAAGTGAGCCACGCTGACCGGGCCGGACTCAGCAGAGACACTCAGCCACCCGTTCAAACACTGGGGCACACGGTACAGAGCAGGAATCAGGGGGGCGGGGGCAGCTGGCCACAGCCGCTGGCCCCCGGTGAGAATAGTAAGTGAGCCACGTTGACCGGGCCGGACTCAGCAGAGACACTCAGCCACCCGTTCAAACACTGGGGTACACGTACAGAGCAGGAATCCATGGGGCGGGGGCAGCTGGCCACAGCCGCTGGCCCCCGGTGCGAATACTAAGTGAGCCACGCTGACCGGGCCGGACTCAGCAGAGACACTCAGCCACCCGTTCAAACACTGGGGCACACTGTACAGAGCAGGAAAACAGGGGGCGGGGGCAGCTGGCCACAGCCGCTGGCACCCGGTGAGAATAGTAGGTGAGCCACGCTGACCGGGCCGGACTCAGCAGAGACACTCAGCCACCCGTTCAAACACTGGGGCACACGGTACAGAGCAGGAATCAGGGGGGCGGGGGCAGCTGGCCACAGCCGCTGGCCCCGGTGAGAATAGTAAGTGAGCCACGTTGACCGGGCCGGACTCAGCAGAGACACTCAGCCACCCGTTCAAACACTGGGGTACACGGTACAGAGCAGGAATCCATGGGGCGGGGGCAGCTGGCCACAGCCGCTGGCCCCCGGTGCGAATACTAAGTGAGCCACGCTGACCGGGCCGGACTCAGCAGAGACAGTCAGCCACCCGTTCAAACACTGGGGCACACTGTACAGAGCAGGAAAACGGGGGGCGGGGGCAGCTGGCCACAGCCGCTGGCCCCAATGAGAATAGTAAGTGAGCCACGCTGACCGGGCCGGACTCAGCAGAGACACTCAGCCACCCGTTCAAACACTGGGGCACACGGTACAGAGCAGGAATCAGGGGGGCGGGGGCAGCTGGCCACAGCCGCTGGCCCCCGGTGAGAATAGTAAGTGAGCCACGTTGACCGGGCCGGACTCAGCAGAGACACTCAGCCACCCGTTCAAACACTGGGGTACACGGTACAGAGCAGGAATCCATGGGGTGGGGGCAGCTGGCCACAGCCGCTGGCCCCCGGTGCGAATACTAAGTGAGCCACGCTGACCGGGCCGGACTCAGCAGAGACACTCAGCCACCCGTTCAAACACTGGGCACACTGTACAGAGCAGGAAAACAGGGGGCGGGGGCAGCTGGCCACAGCCGCTGGCACCCGGTGAGAATAGTAGGTGAGCCACGCTGACCGGGCCGGACTCAGCAGAGACACTCAGCCACCCGTTCAAACACTGGGGCACACGGTACAGAGCAGGAATCAGGGGGGCGGGGGCAGCTGGCCACAGCCGCTGGCCCCCGGTGAGAATAGTAAGTGAGCCACGTTGACCGGGCCGGACTCAGCAGAGACACTCAGCCACCCGTTCAAACACTGGGGTACACGGTACAGAGCAGGAATCCATGGGGCGGGGGCAGCTGGCCACAGCCGCTGGCCCCCGGTGCGAATACTAAGTGAGCCACGCTGACCGGGCCGGACTCAGCAGAGACAGTCAGCCACCCGTTCAAACACTGGGGCACACTGTACAGAGCAGGAAAACGGGGGGCGGGGGCAGCTGGCCACAGCCGCTGGCCCCCAATGAGAATAGTAAGTGAGCCACGCTGACCGGGCCGGACTCAGCAGAGACACTCAGCCACCCGTTCAAACACTGGGGCACACGGTACAGAGCAGGAATCAGGGGGGCGGGGGCAGCTGGCCACAGCCGCTGGCCCCGGTGAGAATAGTAAGTGAGCCACGTTGACCGGGCCGGACTCAGCAGAGACACTCAGCCACCCGTTCAAACACTGGGGTACACGGTACAGAGCAGGAATCCATGGGGCGGGGGCAGCTGGCCACAGCCGCTGGCCCCCGGTGCGAATACTAAGTGAGCCACGCTGACCGGGCCGGACTCAGCAGAGACACTCAGCCACCCGTTCAAACACTGGGGCACACTGTACAGAGCAGGAAAACAGGGGGCGGGGGCAGCTGGCCACAGCCGCTGGCACCCGGTGAGAATAGTAGGTGAGCCACGCTGACCGGGCCGGACTCAGCAGAGACACTCAGCCACCCGTTCAAACACTGGGGCACACGGTACAGAGCAGGAATCAGGGGGGCGGGGGCAGCTGGCCACAGCCGCTGGCCCCCGGTGAGAATAGTAAGTGAGCCACGTTGACCGGGCCGGACTCAGCAGAGACACTCAGCCACCCGTTCAAACACTGGGGTACATGTACAGAGCAGGAATCCATGGGGCGGGGGGGCAGCTGGCCACAGCCGCTGGCCCCCGGTGAGAATAGTAAGTGAGCCACGCTGACCGGGCCGGACTCAGCAGAGACACTCAGCCACCCGTTCAAACACTGGGGCACACTGTACAGAGCAGGAAAACGGGGGGCGGGGGCAGCTGGCCACAGCCGCTGGCCCCAATGAGAATAGTAAGTGAGCCACGCTGACCGGGCCGGACTCAGCAGAGACACTCAGCCACCCGTTCAAACACTGGGGCACACGGTACAGAGCAGGAATCAGGGGGGCGGGGGCAGCTGGCCACAGCCGCTGGCCCCCGGTGAGAATAGTAAGTGAGCCACGTTGACCGGGCCGGACTCAGCAGAGACACTCAGCCACCCGTTCAAACACTGGGGTACACGGTACAGAGCAGGAATCCATGGGGCGGGGGCAGCTGGCCACAGCCGCTGGCCCCCGGTGAGAATAGTAAGTGAACCACGCTGACCGGGCCGGACTCAGCAGAGACACTCAGCCACCCGTTCAAACACTGGGGCACACTGTACAGAGCAGGAAAACGGGGGGGCGGGGGCAGCTGGCCACAGCCGCTGGCCCCCAATGAGAATAGTAAGTGAGCCACGCTGACCGGGCCGGACTCAGCAGAGACACTCAGCCACCCGTTCAAACACTGGGGCACACGGTACAGAGCAGGAATCAGGGGGGGGGGCAGCTGGCCACAGCCGCTGGCCCCCGGTGAGAATAGTAAGTGAGCCACGTTGACCGGGCCGGACTCAGCAGAGACACTCAGCCACCCGTTCAAACACTGGGGTACACGGTACAGAGCAGGAATCCATGGGGCGGGGGCAGCTGGCCACAGCCGCTGGCCCCCGGTGCGAATACTAAGTGAGCCACGCTGACCGGGCCGGACTCAGCAGAGACACTCAGCCACCCGTTCAAACACTGGGGCACACTGTACAGAGCAGGAAAACAGGGGGCGGGGGCAGCTGGCCACAGCCGCTGGCACCGGTGAGAATAGTAGGTGAGCCACGCTGACCGGGCCGGACTCAGCAGAGACACTCAGCCACCCGTTCAAACACTGGGGCACACGGTACAGAGCAGGAATCAGGGGGGCGGGGGCAGCTGGCCACAGCCGCTGGCCCCCGGTGAGAATAGTAAGTGAGCCACGCTGACCGGGCCGGACTCAGCAGAGACACTCAGCCACCCGTTCAAACACTGGGGCACACTGTACAGAGCAGGAAAACGGGGGCGGGGGGGCAGCTGGCCACAGCCGCTGGCCCCAATGAGAATAGTAAGTGAGCCACGCTGACCGGGCCGGACTCAGCAGAGACACTCAGCCACCCGTTCAAACACTGGGGCACACGGTACAGAGCAGGAATCAGGGGGGCGGGGGCAGCTGGCCACAGCCGCTGGCCCCCGGTGAGAATAGTAAGTGAGCCACGTTGACCGGGCCGGACTCAGCAGAGACACTCAGCCACCCGTTCAAACACTGGGGCACGCTGTACAGAGCAGGAAAATGGGGGCAGGGGCAGCTGGCCACAGCCGCTGGCCCCCGGTGCGAATAGTAAGTGAGCCACGCTGACCAGGCCGGACTCAGCAGAGACACTCAGCCACCCGTTCAAACACTGGGGCACACGGTACAGAGCAGGAATCAGGGGGGCGGGGGCAGCTGGCCACAGCCGCTGGCCCCCGGTGAGAATAGTAAGTGAGCCACGTTGACCGGGCCGGACTCAGCAGAGACACTCAGCCACCCATTCAAACACTGGGGTACACGGTACAGAGCAGGAATCCATGGGGCGGGGGCAGCTGGCCACAGCCGCTGGCACCCGGTGAGAATAGTATGTGAGCCAAGCTGACCGTACAGAGCAGGAATCAGGGGGGCGGGGCAGCTGGCCACAGCCGCTGGCCCCCGGTGAGAATAGTAAGTGAGCCACGTTGACCGGGCCGGACTCAGCAGAGACACTCAGCCACCCGTTCAAACACTGGGGTACACGGTACAGAGCAGGAATCCATGGGGCGGGGGCAGCTGGCCACAGCCGCTGGCCCCCGGTGAGAATAGTAAGTGAGCCACGCTGACCGGGCCGGACTCAGCAGAGACACTCAGCCACCCGTTCAAACACTGGGGCACACTGTACAGAGCAGGAAAACGGGGGGCGGGGGCAGCTGGCCACAGCCGCTGGCCCCCAATGAGAATAGTAAGTGAGCCACGCTGACCGGGCCGGACTCAGCAGAGACACTCAGCCACCCGTTCAAACACTGGGGCACACGGTACAGAGCAGGAATCAGGGGGGCGGGGGCAGCTGGCCACAGCCGCTGGCCCCCGGTGAGAATAGTAAGTGAGCCACGCTGACCGGGCCGGACTCAGCAGAGACACTCAGCCACCCGTTCAAACACTGGGGTACACGGTACAGAGCAGGAATCATGGGGCGGGGGCAGCTGGCCACAGCCGCTGGCCCCCGGTGCGAATACTAAGTGAGCCACGCTGACCGGGCCGGACTCAGCAGAGACAGTCAGCCACCCGTTCAAACACTGGGGCACACTGTACAGAGCAGGAAAACAGGGGGGCGGGGGCAGCTGGCCACAGCCGCTGGCCCCCAATGAGAATAGTAAGTGAGCCACGCTGACCGGGCCGGACTCAGCAGAGACACTCAGCCACCCGTTCAAACACTGGGGCACACGGTACAGAGCAGGAATCAGGGGGGCGGGGGCAGCTGGCCACAGCCGCTGGCCCCCGGTGAGAATAGTAAGTGAGCCACGTTGACCGGGCCGGACTCAGCAGAGACACTCAGCCACCCGTTCAAACACTGGGGCACACGGTACAGAGCAGGAATCCATGGGGCGGGGGCAGCTGGCCACAGCCGCTGGCCCCCGGTGCGAATACTAAGTGAGCCACGCTGACCGGGCCGGACTCAGCAGAGACACTCAGCCACCCGTTCAAACACTGGGGCACACTGTACAGAGCAGGAAAACAGGGGGCGGGGGCAGCTGGCCACAGCCGCTGGCACCCGGTGAGAATAGTAAGTGAGCCACGCTGACCGGGCCGGACTCAGCAGAGACACTCAGCCACCCGTTCAAACACTGGGGCACACTGTACAGAGCAGGAATCAGGGGGGCGGGGGCAGCTGGCCACAGCCGCTGGCCCCCGGTGAGAATAGTAAGTGAGCCACGTTGACCGGGCCGGACTCAGCAGAGACACTCAGCCACCCGTTCAAACACTGGGGTACATGGTACAGAGCAGGAATCCATGGGGCGGGGGGCAGCTGGCCACAGCCGCTGGCCCCCGGTGAGAATAGTAAGTGAGCCACGCTGACCGGGCCGGACTCAGCAGAGACACTCAGCCACCCGTTCAAACACTGGGGCACACTGTACAGAGCAGGAAAACGGGGGGGGGGCAGCTGGCCACAGCCGCTGGCCCCCGGTGAGAATAGTAAGTGAGCCACGCTGACCGGGCCGGACTCAGCAGAGACACTCAGCCACCCGTTCAAACACTGGGGCACACGGTACAGAGCAGGAATCAGGGGGGCGGGGGCAGCTGGCCACAGCCGCTGGCCCCCGGTGAGAATAGTAAGTGAGCCACGTTGACCGGGCCGGACTCAGCAGAGACACTCAGCCACCCGTTCAAACACTGGGGTACACGGTACAGAGCAGGAATCCATGGGGCGGGGGCAGCTGGCCACAGCCGCTGGCCCCGGTGAGAATAGTAAGTGAGCCACGCTGACCGGGCCGGACTCAGCAGAGACACTCAGCCACCCGTTCAAACACTGGGGCACACTGTACAGAGCAGGAATCGGGGGGCGGGGGCAGCTGGCCACAGCCGCTGGCCCCCGGTGAGAATAGTAAGTGAGCCACGCTGACCGGGCCGGACTCAGCAGAGACACTCAGCCACCCGTTCAAACACTGGGGCACACGTACAGAGCAGGAATCAGGGGGGCGGGGGCAGCTGGCCACAGCCGCTGGCCCCCGGTGAGAATAGTAAGTGAGCCACGCTGACCGGGCCGGACTCAGCAGAGACACTCAGCCACCCGTTCAAACACTGGGGTACACGGTACAGAGCAGGAATCCATGGGGCGGGGGCAGCTGGCCACAGCCGCTGGCCCCCGGTGCGAATAGTAAGTGAGCCACGCTGACCGGGCCGGACTCAGCAGAGACAGTCAGCCACCCGTTCAAACACTGGGGCACACTGTACAGAGCAGGAAAACGGGGGGCGGGGGCAGCTGGCCACAGCCGCTGGCCCCCGGTGAGAATAGTAAGTGAGCCACGCTGACCGGGCCGGACTCAGCAGAGACACTCAGCCACCCGTTCAAACACTGGGGCACACGGTACAGAGCAGGAATCAGGGGGGCGGGGGCAGCTGGCCACAGCCGCTGGCCCCCGGTGAGAATAGTAAGTGAGCCACGCTGACCGGGCCGGACTCAGCAGAGACACTCAGCCACCCGTTCAAACACTGGGGCACACGGTACAGAGCAGGAATCCATGGGGCGGGGGCAGCTGGCCACAGCCGCTGGCCCCCGGTGAGAATACTAAGTGAGCCACGCTGACCGGGCCGGACTCAGCAGAGACACTCAGCCACCCGTTCAAACACTGGGGCACACTGTACAGAGCAGGAAAACAGGGGGCGGGGGCAGCTGGCCACAGCCGCTGGCACCCGGTGAGAATAGTAAGTGAGCCACGCTGACCGGGCCGGACTCAGCAGAGACACTCAGCCACCCGTTCAAACACTGGGGCACACGGTACAGAGCAGGAATCAGGGGGGCGGGGGCAGCTGGCCACAGCCGCTGGCCCCCGGTGAGAATAGTAAGTGAGCCACGCTGACCGGGCCGGACTCAGCAGAGACACTCAGCCACCCGTTCAAACACTGGGGCACACGGTACAGAGCAGGAATCCATGGGGCGGGGGGGCAGCTGGCCACAGCCGCTGGCCCCCGGTGAGAATAGTAAGTGAGCCACGCTGACCGGGCCGGACTCAGCAGAGACACTCAGCCACCCGTTCAAACACTGGGGCACACTGTACAGAGCAGGAAAACGGGGGGCGGGGGCAGCTGGCCACAGCCGCTGGCCCCCAATGAGAATAGTAAGTGAGCCACGCTGACCGGGCCGGACTCAGCAGAGACACTCAGCCACCCGTTCAAACACTGGGGCACACGGTACAGAGCAGGAATCAGGGGGGCGGGGGCAGCTGGCCACAGCCGCTGGCCCCCGGTGAGAATAGTAAGTGAGCCACGTTGACCGGGCCGGACTCAGCAGAGACACTCAGCCACCCGTTCAAACACTGGGGTACACGGTACAGAGCAGGAATCCATGGGGCGGGGGCAGCTGGCCACAGCCGCTGGCCCCCGGTGAGAATAGTAAGTGAGCCACGCTGACCGGGCCGGACTCAGCAGAGACACTCAGCCACCCGTTCAAACACTGGGGCACACTGTACAGAGCAGGAATCGGGGGGCGGGGGCAGCTGGCCACAGCCGCTGGCCCCCGGTGAGAATAGTAAGTGAGCCACGCTGACCGGGCCGGACTCAGCAGAGACACTCAGCCACCCGTTCAAACACTGGGGCACACGGTACAGAGCAGGAATCAGGGGGGCGGGGCAGCTGGCCACAGCCGCTGGCCCCCGGTGAGAATAGTAAGTGAGCCACGCTGACCGGGCCGGACTCAGCAGAGACACTCAGCCACCCGTTCAAACACTGGGGCACACGGTACAGAGCAGGAA
The DNA here is from genome assembly GCA_021432705.1 of Caranx ignobilis. Taxonomy (NCBI): domain Eukaryota; kingdom Metazoa; phylum Chordata; class Actinopteri; order Carangiformes; family Carangidae; genus Caranx; species Caranx ignobilis. The sequence continues at coordinate 170,057 of MU269994.1, forward strand.
TCCATGGGGCGGGGGCAGCTGGCCACAGCCGCTGGCCCCGGTGAGAATATTAAGTGAGCCACGCTGACCGGGCCGGACTCAGCAGAGACACTCAGCCACCCGTTCAAACACTGGGGCACAATGTACAGAGCAGGAAAACTGGGGGCGGGGGCAGCTGGCCACAGCCGCTGGCCCCCGGTGAGAATAGTAAGTGAGCCACGCTGACCGGGCCGGACTCAGCAGAGACACTCAGCCACCTGTTCAAACACTGGGGCACAGTGTACAGAGCAGGAATCAGGGGGGCGGGGGCAGCTGGCCACAGCCGCTGGCCCCCGGTGATAATAGTAAGTGAGCCACGCTGACCGGGCCGGACTCAGCAGAGACACTCAGCCACCCGTTCAAACACTGGGGCACACGGTACAGAGCAGGAATCATGGGGCGGGGGCAGCTGGCCACAGCCGCTGGCCCCCGGTGAGAATAGTAAGTGAGCCACGCTGACCGGGCCGGACTCAGCAGAGACAGTCAGCCACCCGTTCAAACACTGGGGCACACTGTACAGAGCAGGAAAACGGGGGGTGGGGGCAGCTGGCCACAGCCGCTGGCACCCGGTGAGAATAGTAAGTGAGCCACGCTGACCGGGCCGGACTCAGCAGAGACAGTCAGCCACCCGTTCAAACACTGGGGCACACGGTACAGAGCAGGAATCCATGGGGCAGGGGCAGCTGGCCACAGCCGCTGGCCCCCGGTGAGAATAGTAAGTGAGCCACGCTGACCGGGCCGGACTCAGCAGAGACACTCAGCCACCCGTTCAAACACTGGGGCACACGGTACAGAGCAGGAAAACGGGGGGCGGGGGCAGCTGGCCACAGCCGCTGGCCCCCGGTGAGAATAGTAAGTGAGCCACGCTGACCGGGCCGGACTCAGCAGAGACACTCAGCCACCCGTTCAAACACTGGGGCACACGGTACAGAGCAGGAATCAGGGGGGCGGGGGCAGCTGGCCACAGCCGCTGGCCCCGGTGAGAATAGTAAGTGAGCCACGCTGACCGGGCCGGACTCAGCAGAGACACTCAGCCACCCGTTCAAACACTGGGGTACACGGTACAGAGCAGGAATCCATGGGGGCGGGGGCAGCTGGCCACAGCCGCTGGCCCCGGTGAGAATAGTAAGTGAGCCACGCTGACCGGGCCGGACTCAGCAGAGACACTCAGCCACCCGTTCAAACACTGGGGCACACGGTACAGAGCAGGAAAACGGGGGCGGGGGCAGCTGGCCACAGCCGCTGGCCCCGGTGCGAATAGTAAGTGAGCCACGCTGACCGGGCCGGACTCAGCAGAGACACTCAGCCACCCGTTCAAACACTGGGGCACAGTGTACAGAGCAGGAATCAGGGGGCGGGGGCAGCTGGCCACAGCCGCTCAGCAGAGACACTCAGCCACCCGTTCAAACACTGGGGCACACTGTACAGAGCAGGAATCAGGGGGGCGGGGGCAGCTGGCCACAGCCGCTGGCCCCCGGTGAGAATAGTAAGTGAGCCACGCTGACCGGGCCGGACTCAGCAGAGACACTCAGCCACCCGTTCAAACACTGGGGCACACTGTACAGAGCAGGAAAACGGGGGCGGGGGCAGCTGGCCACAGACGCTGGCCCCCGGTGAGAATAGTAAGTGAGCCACGCTGACCGGGCCGGACTCAGCAGAGACACTCAGCCACCCGTTCAAACACTGGGGCACACGGTACAGAGCAGGAATCCATGGGGCGGGGGCAGCTGGCCACAGCCGCTGGCCCCCGGTGAGAATAGTAAGTGAGCCACGCTGACCGGGCCGGACTCAGCAGAGACACTCAGCCACCCGTTCAAACACTGGGGCACAGGGTACAGAGCAGGAAAACGGGGGGCGGGGGCAGCTGGCCACAGCCGCTGGCCCCCGGTGAGAATAGTAAGTGAGCCACGCTGACCGGGCCGGACTCAGCAGAGACACTCAGCCACCCGTTCAAACACTGGGGCACACTGTACAGAGCAGGAATCAGGGGGCGGGGGCAGCTGGCCACAGCCGCTGGCCCCTGGTGAGAATAGTAAGTGAGCCAGGCTGACCGGGCCGGACTCAGCAGAGACACTCAGCCACCCGTTCAAACACTGGGGCACACTGTACAGAGCAGGAAAACGGGGGGCGGGGGCAGCTGGCCACAGCCGCTGGCCCCGGTGAGAATAGTAAGTGAGCCACGCTGACCGGGCCGGACTCAGCAGAGACACTCAGCCACCCGTTCAAACACTGGGGCACACGGTACAGAGCAGGAATCAGGGGGCGGGGGCAGCTGGCCACAGCCGCTGGCCCCCGGTGAGAATAGTAAGTGAGCCAAGCTGACCGGGCCGGACTCAGCAGAGACACTCAGCCACCCGTTCAAACACTGGTGCACACTGTACAGAGCAGGAATCAGGGGGGCGGGGGCAGCTGGCCACAGCCGCTGGCCCCCGGTGAGAATAGTAAGTGAGCCACGCTGACCGGGCCGGACTCAGCAGAGACACTCAGCCACCCGTTCAAACACTGGGGCACAGTGTACAGAGCAGGAATGAGGGGGGCGGGGGCAGCTGGCCACAGCCGCTCAGCAGAGACACTCAGCCACCCGTTCAAACACTGGGGCACACTGTACAGAGCAGGAATCAGGGGGGCGGGGGCAGCTGGCCACAGACGCTGGCCCCCGGTGAGAATAGTAAGTGAGCCACGCTGACCGGGCCGGACTCAGCAGAGACACTCAGCCACCCGTTCAAACACTGGGGCACACGGTACAGAGCAGGAATCCATGGGGCGGGGGCAGCTGGCCACAGCCGCTGGCCCCCGGTGAGAATAGTAAGTGAGCCACGCTGACCGGGCCGGACTCAGCAGAGACAGTCAGCCACCCGTTCAAACACTGGGGCACACTGTACAGAGCAGGAAAACGGGGGGCGGGGGCAGCTGGCCACAGCCGCTGGCCCCCGGTGAGAATAGTAAGTGAGCCACGCTGACCGGGCCGGACTCAGCAGAGACACTCAGCCACCCGTTCAAACACTGGGGCACAGGGTACAGAGCAGGAATCCATGGGGCGGGGGCAGCTGGCCACAGCCGCTGGCCCCCGGTGAGAATAGTAAGTGAGCCACGCTGACCGGGCCGGACTCAGCAGAGACACTCAGCCACCCGTTCAAACACTGGGGCACACTGTACAGAGCAGGAAAACGGGGGGCGGGGGCAGCTGGCCACAGCCGCTGGCCCCGGTGAGAATAGTAAGTGAGCCAGGCTGACCGGGCCGGACTCAGCAGAGACACTCAGCCACCCGTTCAAACACTGGGGCACACTGTACAGAGCAGGAAAACGGGAGGCGGGGGCAGCTGGCCACAGCCGCTGGCCCCCGGTGAGAATAGTAAGTGAGCCACACTGACCGGGCCGGACTCAGCAGAGACACTCAGCCACCCGTTCAAACACTGGGGCACACTGTACAGAGCAGGAATCATGGGGCGGGGGCAGCTGGCCACAGCCGCTGGCCCCCGGTGAGAATAGTAAGTGAGCCACGCTGACCGGGCCGGACTCAGCAGAGACACTCAGCCACCCGTTCAAACACTGGGGCACACTGTACAGAGCAGGAAAACGGGGGCGGGGGCAGCTGGCCACAGCCGCTGGCCCCCGGTGAGAATAGTAAGTGAGCCACGCTGACCGGGCCGGACTCAGCAGAGACACTCAGCCACCCGTTCAAACACTGGGGCACAGGGTACAGAGCGGGAATCAGGGGGCGGGGGCAGCTGGCCACAGCCGCTGGCCCCCGGTGAGAATAGTACGTGAGCCACGCTGACCGGGCCGGACTCAGCAGAGACACTCAGCCACCCGTTCAAACACTGGGGCACAGTGTACAGAGCAGGAATCAGGGGGGCGGGGGCAGCTGGCCACAGCCGCTGGCCCCCGGTGAGAATAGTAAGTGAGCCACGCTGACCGGGCCGGACTCAGCAGAGACACTCAGCCACCCGTTCAAACACTGGGGCACACGGTACAGAGCAGGAATCAGGGGGGCGGGGGCAGCTGGCCACAGCCGCTGGCCCCCGGTGAGAATAGTATGTGAGCCACGCTGACCGGGCCGGACTCAGCAGAGACACTCAGCCACCCGTTCAAACACTGGGGCACACTGTACAGAGCAGGAATCAGGGGGGCGGGGGCAGCTGGCCACAGCCGCTGGCCCCCGGTGCGAATAGTAAGTGAGCCACGCTGACCGGGCCGGACTCAGCAGAGACACTCAGCCACCCGTTCAAACACTGGGGCACACTGTACAGAGCAGGAATCAGGGGGGCGGGGGCAGCTGGCCACAGCCGCTCAGCAGAGACACTCAGCCACCCGTTCAAACACTGGGGCACACTGTACAGAGCAGGAATCAGGGGGGCGGGGGCAGCTGGCCACAGCCGCTGGCCCCTGGTGAGAATAGTAAGTGAGCCACGCTGACCGGGCCGGACTCAGCAGAGACACTCAGCCACCCGTTCAAACACTGGGGCACACTGTACAGAGCAGGAAAACGGGGGGCGGGGGCAGCTGGCCACAGCCGCTGGCCCCCGGTGAGAATAGTAAGTGAGCCACGCTGACCGGGCCGGACTCAGCAGAGACACTCAGCCACCTGTTCAAACACTGGGGCACACTGTACAGAGCAGGAAAACGGGGGGCGGTGGCAGCTGGCCACAGCCGCTGGCCCCCGGTGAGAATAGTAAGTGAGCCACGCTGACCGGGCCGGACTCAGCAGAGACACTCAGCCACCCGTTCAAACACTGGGGCACACGGTACAGAGCAGGAATCAGGGGGGCGGGGGCAGCTGGCCACAGCCGCTGGCCCCCGGTGAGAATAGTAAGTGAGCCACGTTGACCGGGCCGGACTCAGCAGAGACACTCAGCCACCCGTTCAAACACTGGGGCACACGGTACAGAGCAGGAATCCATGGGGCGGGGGCAGCTGGCCACAGCCGCTGGCCCCCGGTGAGAATAGTAAGTGAGCCACGCTGACCGGGCCGGACTCAGCAGAGACACTCAGCCACCCCTTCAAACACTGGGGCACAATGTACAGAGCAGGAAAACTGGGGGCGGGGGCAGCTGGCCACAGCCGCTGGCACCCGGTGAGAATAGTACGTGAGCCAAGCTGACCGGGCCGGACTCAGCAGAGACACTCAGCCACCCGTTCAAACACTGGGGCACAGTGTACAGAGCAGGAATCAGGGGGGCGGGGCAGCTGGCCACAGCCGCTGGCCCCCGGTGAGAATAGTAAGTGAGCCACGCTGACCGGGCCGGACTCAGCAGAGACACTCAGCCACCCGTTCAAACACTGGGGCACACGGTACAGAGCGGAATCAGGGGGGCGGGGGCAGCTGGCCACAGCCGCTGGCACCCGGTGAGAATAGTATGTGAGCCAAGCTGACCGGGCCGGACTCAGCAGAGACACTCAGCCACCCGTTCAAACACTGGTGCACACTGTACAGAGCAGGAATCAGGGGGGCGGGGGCAGCTGGCCACAGCCGCTGGCCCCCGGTGCGAATAGTAAGTGAGCCACGCTGACCGGGCCGGACTCAGCAGAGACACTCAGCCACCCGTTCAAACACTGGGGCACAGTGTACAGAGCAGGAATCAGGGGGGCGGGGGCAGCTGGCCACAGCCGCTCAGCAGAGACACTCAGCCACCCGTTCAAACACTGGGGCACACTGTACAGAGCAGGAATCAGGGGGGCGGGGGCAGCTGGCCACAGCCGCTGGCCCCCGGTGAGAATAGTAAGTGAGCCACGTTGACCGGGCCGGACTCAGCAGAGACACTCAGCCACCCGTTCAAACACTGGGGCACACTGTACAGAGCAGGAATCGGGGGGCGGGGGCAGCTGGCCACAGACGCTGGCCCCCGGTGAGAATAGTAAGTGAGCCACGCTGACCGGGCCGGACTCAGCAGAGACACTCAGCCACCCGTTCAAACACTGGGGCACACTGTACAGAGCAGGAAAACGGGGGGCGGGGGCAGCTGGCCACAGCCGCTGGCCCCCGGTGAGAATAGTAAGTGAGCCACGTTGACCGGGCCGGACTCAGCAGAGACACTCAGCCACCCGTTCAAACACTGGGGCACACGGTACAGAGCAGGAATCAGGGGGCGGGGGCAGCTGGCCACAGCCGCTGGCCCCCGGTGAGAATAGTAAGTGAGCCACGCTGACCGGGCCGGACTCAGCAGAGACACTCAGCCACCCGTTCAAACACTGGGGCACAAGGTACAGAGCAGGAATCAGGGGGGCGGGGGCAGCTGGCCACAGCCGCTGGCCCCCGGTGAGAATAGTAAGTGAGCCACGCTGACCGGGCCGGACTCAGCAGAGACACTCAGCCACCTGTTCAAACACTGGGGCACACTGTACAGAGCAGGAATCAGGGGGGCGGGGGCAGCTGGCCACAGCCGCTGGCCCCCGGTGAGAATAGTAAGTGAGCCACGCTGACCGGGCCGGACTCAGCAGAGACACTCAGCCACCCGTTCAAACACTGGGGCACAATGTACAGAGCAGGAATCAGGGGGGCGGGGGCAGCTGGCCACAGCCGCTGGCCCCTGGTGAGAATAGTAAGTGAGCCACGCTGACCGGGCCGGACTCAGCAGAGACACTCAGCCACCCGTTCAAACACTGGGGCACAATGTACAGAGCAGGAAAACGGGGGGCGGGGGCAGCTGGCCACAGCCGCTGGCCCCCGGTGAGAATAGTAAGTGAGCCACGCTGACCGGGCCGGACTCAGCAGAGACACTCAGCCACCCGTTCAAACACTGGGGCACACGGTACAGAGCAGGAATCAGGGGGCGGGGGCAGCTGGCCACAGCCGCTGGCCCCCGGTGAGAATAGTAAGTGAGCCACGCTGACCGGGCCGGACTCAGCAGAGACACTCAGCCACCCGTTCAAACACTGGGGCACACTGTACAGAGCAGGAATCAGGGGGGCGAGGGCAGCTGGCCACAGCCGCTGGCCCCCGGTGAGAATAGTAAGTGAGCCACGCTGACCGGGCCGGACTCAGCAGAGACACTCAGCCACCCGTTCAAACACTGGGGCACACTGTACAGAGCAGGAATCAGGGGGGCGGGGGCAGCTGGCCACAGCCGCTGGCCCCCGGTGATAATAGTAAGTGAGCCACGCTGACCGGGCCGGACTCAGCAGAGACACTCAGCCACCCGTTCAAACACTGGGGCACACTGTACAGAGCAGGAAACGGGGGCGGGGGCAGCTGGCCACAGCCGCTGGCCCCCGGTGAGAATAGTAAGTGAGCCACGCTGGCCGGGCCGGACTCAGCAGAGACTACAGCCAGGCTAACCCAGAACCTCGGACAGGGGGATCCTCAGCCGCGCATGCTCAGTCACACACACACCCATATTAGTCAGCTGGGCAGGTGACCGCTGTGATAGCTACGGGGAGCCGGACCGGACCGCGGAGACTACAGCCAGGCTAACCCAGAACCTTGGATGTCCGAGGAAGATAGCACAAAGTATGAATACTTTGTGCTATCTTCTTCAAATTTGAACCAGGTGTTCACTGATAGTGTGCTTACAGGCCTATACTGTAATTTACCTATATGGATAAAGCCACACAGACCATTTTTTGTTTTTTTTAATTAATTTTTTTTTAGGCGGACAGAAAATCTGAATTTTTTGCTCACTTACTGGCCCACTGCTCTGTTCCAGTAATACCTAAAGTGTTTTTGACACTTTCACAAGAAACTCTATAGTGTCCCCTTTCTGGCAAGCCCTCATTAATGCATGTAGTCAAATTGGTTCAGAAACTACAGCCATTATAATATGAGGATGGAATTTTAAGCGTTTTTGCTTCAAAATAGGGTGGGAGTGGAAGAGGTTAATCAAAATGGGGATAAACATGGCACACGAGCTCTGCAGGCAAAACTAAACAATCCCGAGTGGCTTTTCTAAGGGTCAACAGGTAGATCACAGATAAACCCGGCTGTCAGGTAGCCTATTAGAAAATGGTGACTGCGTGGGGGCCGCTGGCCGTAATATATAATGTATCTAGCATGAAAAAACGAAAATGGGGAAAGACATTAAAACAAGAATATTGGGCAATTTTGTCATGAATCTGATAGGGTGGGCAAGCTGTCAATCTGGGTGGGCAAGCTGTCAATCTGGGTGGGCCCACGCCCATCCAGGCCCACCTGTAGATCCACCACAGACTACTACTACTAAAAAACACTAATGATAATAATAGTAGCAGTACTGGCAGTACTAGTAGTAGTAGGAGTGGTAGTAGCGGTTGTACTGTAGCAGCAGTACTAGTCTTCACCAGCGTCTCTGCTGGTTGCTGCTGATATATAAACAGCCTTGGCCTCAGTGAAGCAGAATACAAACAGAAATAATAACCTGTGTCTGTATCAGGCTCCTGTGTGACATCACACCTTCAGCTGCATGTTCCTGAATATCAATCTGTGAGTCAACAGAGGCTCATTTAGCTCCACAGATCCACTGCAGGAGCTGCAGCATCACTCTGAACACTGGTGGTGGTATCCTTTTAACCAGCAGCGGCGGCGGCAGTGGTGGTGGTGACGACGGTCGACCACAGGAGCGATGATGATGATGATGATGATGATGAGAAAGGAAGATGAGAAAGCGTGTGAAGACAAAGCTTCCTCTTTTCATCAGAGACCTCACACTAACTAACTAACTCTGCAGAGTCCAAACTCTCACTCTCTTCACTGTATTGATCAAAAGCACATGGACTCTGTGGACATTGATTTGCATTGCATATTCACCAGTACCCCCACCCCACCCCGCTCCAACCACCACCTTGATATTCAGCTCTATTGTGCCTTTAAAGTGTCTGAGGCTAAGACACGGCTGGATAAAGAGTGAGCTCGGCACAGCAGCAGGTAATTACCACTCCTCCATCGATAACCATTCTAATAGACTTCCAACCGGCTATTTACATTAGGGAGGTGGCCCTCTTACCGTATTGACTTTCATAAAATATATGTGTGGTAGGCTACATTAAAATCAATAAAGCCATTTAAAGAGCATTATCATTAAGAGGCGGCTGTGTGTTAAGTGTGTGTGTGTGTGTGTGAAGGCAAGAGAAGGTGGCAATCTACTGCGGTATGATGCCTTAAACCAACATCATTTACTGCATGACTGCACCATCAGTCTGTCCGCTACACACTCTCTCCTTCTATACATCTCTCTATAGTTCACTTTCAACTAGCTCTGCAGGCCTCACATGTAAAACCAGTTGTCCAAGTGCATGCAGGGAACAGTGAATACCAGATTAATAAAGATGCAGGCGGAGGAGAACCGTGAGAGACGTGTGCAATCTGCAGAGCTGCAACCAAAGGGTGCATTTGCATTTTAATGACATCATAGTTTGTGTATTGGTCAGTAGAAACACAGCGAAGTCCCCTCCGCGCCAGATCATCATCATTAAGAGGCAAAACACATCCCAAAATTGAAGTAATGTGATGGTCCTCGGTGGAGTTCAACTTGACTCGTCTTGTAGCTTTGACTCTTTAATCAAAGAACCAGATGTTTATGGAGACTTCCGTCGCCTCATTCACTTTGTTTGTCTTCTGTATTAATGAGCCAATCAGCAGGAGTCTGAGCCCCGGCACCTCATACTGTGTTTGATGAAATGCTGCGTATATTCTCATGTACTCAATCGTTCTTGTCTTTAAAGTGTCTGTTTGATGAATGTGTTGCGTCCTGCTGGATCCTCAGATCACTCCAGGACACATCAGATGTATAATTAGTCCACCATGTTCTCTGTCCTCATAGATGGGTCCATCCTAAACCACAACATCTGGATCATTTCCAGACTGGTTCCTAACTAATTTTAAAAGTTTGACTGAAGTCCTGTCAGTCCTGCAGGTTGAACTGCAGATCACAAGATACTTCTCTAATCTTTTACTGCAAACAACAACCATGTCTCTCTTTGTGTCTTGTTTTTTTTGCACCTTTGAAAAACCTGCAGGACTTTTTTCTTAAAATCATAAACCCTCTGAATCCCTCGGGGATCCTCACTCAACTTCAAAAGCTTCTTTTTTGCGAACCTTTAGGAATCTTTAAAACTTTTATAAACCATTTCACCGCCACCCTGATGAACACTAGAACATTATTTTATGGAGCCATACCCCCCCGAAGCAACATTGTGACCTTTCATGAAAATGTGGGGCCTTTCAGAAACCAACAACATCCAGGAGGAGGTCTAACCACAGCCTGTAGGGCCTGAAAAACAAAACATGCATTTATACAAATAGATGTTCCATGGACAGATGAGTCGATCCCTGTTGTGTACTGTGTATATTTGGATGATAACATGAATATTTTGATAAGATAATGGACAAACAGATAAAGATAATATAAAAGATTGTTCTGTCAATCACTTAAATAGTAAAAACAACAACTTGAATTTGATTAAATTCAACATTTTTATTTATTTATTGCCACAAACTTAGACAAACACAACTCTACATCTGTACTTCATTGACATAATGCATTTTACAGACCTTTATCCCAAATTACATCTAATCCCAAGATTAACCCTGAAACCAGATCTGAAGCACTTTGACGTCCTCACTTTGGACCCTGCGGTCTCGGTCCTCAAAACGATACACACACACACACAGACAAACACACACACACAGATACGTATGGAGATAGCAGTGGATTAAAGATTATATGAAATGTTCCTCCTGCTTAACGTGGGCTCTCTGGTTTATCTGCTGGTTTAATAAAAACACTATGACACACTTTCAGAAATAGAAACCTTTCAGGCTTGTGACTGGCAGCTGGCGGCTGGCGGCCATGTTGGAGGTCCTCACCTCTGTGAACAGCTGCTTGTGTCTCTATCACACTGCTGATGTAACTGTGAAAGCCTTGGTTTAAATGTAGAAACTACATTTTAAATTAATAACACTTATTGCTTTATCACATTTTGGCTTATTTGTGGTATTATCAGTGTATTTTATGCAGCAGCAGCAGCACTGCCCCCCACCACCACCACCACCACCAACCCACTGTGTGACGTGGTTTTGCAGGTTTCGGTCAGTGGCTGTGCAGACTCGTTGTGACCTGTCACTGTGATCTATGTGTTCAGGTATCACAGGGGCTCAGCTGTGGTACTGATGCAGGACTCCATAGAAACCGTCTCCTCCTCCACCCCTCCACCTATCTCTCCGTCTCATTTGACACTGAATTAACTCCCACCTGAGCAGCCGTCACTCCCATCATGCATCAGCCCGCCACCTGAGTCCTCCCTTGTGCTCCCATGCTCACCTTACAGCTTCATCGGTTGTCTTCCTCGCCATTTCCTTCTACAGTGAAACACACAAACAAAGACACACGCACTCAAACACACACACCTCTCCACAGCAGTGATGGACGAGGAGGATGATAACGGATTGAATTTGTTCACCGCCCTCTGCTCAGACTCAGTAACAGGATTGGTTTTCAAAAAGCCTGCCAGAAGTGATAGAGATGCAGCTTGAATACACTTTAAAGCCGACAGAGTTGGTGTCCACACAACAGACTCTGATAAGGTTAAACTTAAGGTTCTCAAAGTTTTCAGAAGCTGAGGTCAGGACTTCATGAAGGTCAGTCAAGTTCTTCCACTACAAACCAGGTTTTTGAGAGTTTTTGCATAGATTTTATATAGGTCACGTGTGTGCATGGACAAGGACAGGTACTGTAGACTCTACAAGGTTACGCACATGTCTTCCCAGAATAAGTGAATGGACAAGATGCTGTGATTCATACATCACCTACAGCAGAGCAGAGCTACAGTGGTATCCTCCTGTTACCCTGAACCGCAGATCTGGGACTCATCTCTTCACCGAAAATGCATCATTACACTAAGGAAAACAAAGATGGAGGAACGAAGGATGAAACCTGAAAGTGGACGTAAGAAGGTAAAGGCTTTTCCAGCTTCATCACTTTCATACCCATGTATCCTGTTCTGTCCTGCTCATTATCACCAAACCCAGCGGTTTCCAATCTTTTCCACCTTCCTCCAACCCACCTTGGCAGGCCACATCTGACCCTGTGACTGTATGGGGTCCAAACAGTGCCTGCACAGACTCCGTTTTTTTCTGTGGAGATAATCGTTTGGCATTTAATCAGAAACAGCAAACAAGTAGTGGATGTGAAAGTGGTGCAACAGTAACAGGTAACTGTCACCAGAATCAAAGAGGCAGTTGGTCTTTTGCACAGAGCTCCAGGTCAGTAGGTTCCTGCATAGAAACAGAAATGCTGCATTCACAGAGTTTGTGTGTGTGTGTGTGTGTGTACACACATCTGTGCAGTACACTCAACAGCCCCAGCCATCATACATTTAGTCATATGCTATAAATAACCAGAAAAAAATAAGTTTTCCTGTTCGCTCTCTTTTAATTTCTGTGTTTCGTTATAAAATCAGTGTCCCGTCATTACTTCCTGTTCCTTTGCAAACTCAGTCCAAAACAGGTAAAACAGCACAACTCAAATATAGCTCAAGTTATGTGCAACAGGAAGTTCGATAAAGCAACTTTATCTTAAGTTTTAAGCTACATAAATACAGGAGTCCACTTATAGTCAGCCAAGAAAAGACACTCTGTCAGCCACTGGTGACTCATCCTGTCTAACCTCGAGCTGGAAGGTCAAACATTGTTCAAACTCACAGAACTTTATTTCTAATCCTGTAGTTTCCAAGAAAAAGTCAACTGTCAGGCTGAATGATGCTGCACACCTCTACAATGTCTCCATAAGGGATGTGGATGTATGTATCTGTTTATGTGTGTGCGCATGTAATTGACACATCACAATGAGGTTTTTTGTGACATGACCGAATGTCAGAGAACAGCTTGTATGTGTGTGCGTGGTGCTTTTGAACATGACGTAGTTACCATGTTGGGGACATATAAGGTGGAAAGAGAAAACTCTGGGTTCAGGAGGTTAAATCACAAATCGAATTGTCACAATCACGGAGCGACCTCGTTATCGCCAGGCCCTCCACATTACCTGTCAACCCGTCAGCCAGCTGTCGGAAACAAGCTCGGGGTCTCGTTAAGCCTGGAGCTTCATTCATTATCTAATTGGTTTCTGGGACCCTGGATCCCTGCAGCAGGGACCTGATCTCTGCTGGCTCGTCCTTCGGCGTGGGCTGTCAGTTCATCTGCAGCTGAGTGTGTGTGTGTGTGTCAGAGTGTCACAAACAATGCATCCACTCTGTCCTTCTTATTGTATAACAGGCAATTATCAGTGTAAACCAGAGCTGATTATTCCAGGCTGTTCCAGCAGTTGCAGTCTAAATGTTTTCACTGTGGCCTTCGCTGGAAAAAAAATCTGCCTGTTAACTGTTAATAGGCTAATTACAACCCTGCAACGAGTCAGGTCTGAGCCACATTAGCGGCAGAGTTTCACTGGTTTCACTCAGAGAGTAAAATCAGTCAGAAAACATTGTGCCACAGTCTATTACTATGGTAAATATAACAGCTGACAGAGGTTTAATGGCTTCTTTCAAAGCGGCGTCTCTGGCCTATTGGAGGGGGCTTCCTCATAACAGGAAGGGCACGACAACAAACGAGATGGCTGAAATAAAGCTGCTAATGCCTGGCGGCTCATGAATAAAAAGTTCCACAAAGAGGAAACAGAAGTTTAGCCTGAAATGCAAAAACAAAACAAAACAAAACAAAAACACAGATTGTTGGTCAACTTTTAAAACATTCAAACTTTGAACAGGGTTCGCTGGTAGCACATGAGGGGTTGGACTCTCTACTTTCAGGGCCTGTAGTGGAGTTCGCCATTAGTGTTATCTGCTCCCGAGCGCTCCCGCTGCACAGAAGTGAGAAACAAACAAACCCTCTGTGCAGCAAAAGCAATTAAACAGAATGGGAATCTGACAACAACTTGTATTATACTGGAAAACACAGTGGAGGTCAAAAGTCCAGAATCACTCACAGCAGCAGCAGGAGACACAACTTCATTGTTAGAGCAGCGTTTAGACGAGACAAACATGACACAGCAGAAACAGAAACACACATCAGCCAACAGGGCTTCACTGAACATGAGCCAATCATTATCTGGTGGAGAGGTGGAGGGGGGTTGGGGCGGTGTCCAGTGGAGGACGTGGGTGCAACTAAAGATCCAGTTGGTTGGTTTCTTTAACATGGAGTTGTGTGATGAACCTACAGGACTGGAAGTACTTTCCCTCAGCTGCTAATGCATCTGTAGCTCACTGTAGCTCAGCCGAGTCTGAGGAAGTGTTCAACTGAAGTGATGGAAATATTCAAAATAAAACAAACAACTAAACCTGAATCTTTTCTGCAGGCACTTTTTTTTCACTAAAGTTGGTAAAACAAACTTGGGTGACCTCTGGAGACCTCTGGCAGCTGATCTGAAGTTGCCTGCAGGAAACACACTCGGTACGTTTACATACATTACATGGAGCTACAGTTTGACTAAACACAGGAGGTGGAATTGATTGGATTTATTGATTGAAGATAGGTGGCGATTTGCTGCATTTCAACTCGTTAGCATTGGAGCTTTTTCCTGGTCGACCTCTGACATCACAGACCAGACAAACTGACAGCATGTGGGCACCCTTACAGCTCTGTACAGTTCCTACGCGTCATATGATTTACTTTTCGTTACCAGTTTCTTCTGCTGCACATTTTGCACGTCTTCTGACTCGAAGCCTGCAGCGGCAGTTGTGCAGCATGCTCAGAGCGTAAAGGCCATTTTGTGTCTGATTGGAGTGATCCAACATTCAGAAACTGACTACAGATACGTAACCTCACACGGCCCCACATCAAATAACCTGAACTGTGTCTACAGATGAGGCCGTGCCCGAGCAGTAAACACCTCAATTTAAAGAAGCCTGATGTACGTTTACATTTAGGGTGACAAACCTGCATCATAAAGAAGTCATCATAGAAATACTAAAAATACACAGTCAATATGAAACTCTAGAAAACTGAAATGAAATGTGAAACGTCTTGCAACAGGAACTCCTTATATCTTGTCTCTGCACTCTGCTCCTGTGCTTGGTGATGCGTGGGTCTGACAATAGAGTCGTTCTGTTTACTGCAGGTAGTTTCGGCCTCTTTACACTTTTTCACTTCCTCTCCATGAACCCTGGGAAGAAGGTGAAGTTGTGCATGAAACCTCTGCTCGGCTTCAACAATAGGCAACTATATAGTCAGCCCACTCAACCTACAAGGATTGTATGAGACAGGAGAAATGCGCCGAGCCGAGAACAGCTCCCTGTAGTGAAGGCAGAGTTCAGAACAGGAGAGACAGATGAAGGAGATTAAAAGTCCATGGAGAGATGTTGGGTGGAGGTGGAGATGGTGGAGACCTGCAGCAGCAGAACTCCAGGGTGTGCTACATAAATGTTGCAGTGGGTGGGTGGGGGGTGTCATGTGATGTGTGCCAGTGGGATGTCAAAGCCAGCCTCTCTCCGTTTAGCCGAGGTTAGCATCTGCCGGTCCTCCTGTGAGTTTGTAATGAAGTCATCCTCTGAATTTAAATCTCATCCTGCCGTCAGATCCCTCCAGAATAAATATGACGTCCTGTGAGCTGTGAATTTTCGTGCTTTCCTGCGTCGCTGATAGTTTCTTTGTTGAATTATTTAGCACCCGGTGTCTCGTCTCTGATCTGTGAGAACGGGGGTGTGACCGGCGGCATGGAGCGAGCCACTCAGACACCTTCAGGGATGGATGACTTTATTCTGAGTGGCGAGCTGACCCGCCCTGCCTCTGCTTCATCACACACTTATACACACACACACACACACACAGGACTGTGCTGTGAACTGGGGCGTCCATCTTTGGCTGGTCGTCTCACCACAGGCCTGCAGAGAGAGAGACGTCCTTCCGACAGCAAAGGTTAATAATTCTGCTCCGGACTCTGTGGGACCCATCTCACCACCACTGCTATGATTTAATCAGACGGAAGCAGAGGTGGAGCCCAAATGGTGGTGGTGGTGGAGGTGCTGCCAGCCCTCCGCCCTGACCACAACACACAACCTCCAACTGAGAAAGTCAGACAAAGAGGAGGACGAGGAGAAAAGAAGCTGGTGAAGTAGATCACAGCAAGACAGTTAGTTGTTTTAAATGTAGAAACTTTGCTGTTTTCACTCCTTGTGACTGAGGGACAGTGGAGCTACACTCTGCTTTTTCACATTAATCCTTCATTTAACACAATGTGTCAGAAATGAGCTGTGGTTCTATCTTTGTTAAAAGTCCCAGAAGGTCCTGGTTCTAAAGCCAAATCCTCCAATTGTTGTATGTTGAGCCTAAGTGGGCGGGGCTTGATGGTTGCTTTGTTGTGACATCACAGAGTCACAGGAAGTCTCTCTTCTGATTGAATAAAACAGAGCAGATTTCAGAATAAAACACTCAGAGAAACCAAATCCTGCAAGTTGTTGGATGGTGGGTCCAGGTGGTAGGCAGGACTTGGTGTGACTGCTTGTTGTGACATCACAAAGTAACAGGAAGTCCTGACAGCTGGTTTTAAGGCTCAGTTTTTGAATACAGGCTGAGAGCAGCAACTGCTCCGTTGACATCATAAAGTTGCATTTTACAGCTCAGGTTCTGAGCGTAGGCCTTTATGGTGACGTGGTATGGTGATGCTCAATGAGGGGAGTGGGGAGAGGTCAGAGCAGTGCATGATGGGATACCTATTCTGTCAATTTAACTAATGCTGTTTTTTATCTCCTGAGAACATGCTGGAAGTAAAAGGTGAAGGAACGTGAGGGGAATAACAGCAGTTTTCCTTTTGATGGGAATTATCTTCTGCGGCTTTTCTGCAGCAAAGATGATCAGGACATCAACCCCCCCCCCCCCCCACACACACACACACACACACACACCCTCAACCTCCACCCACTCCCACCAGGCCTCATGCTGCTGCCACTGAGAGCACATCACGCGTCTCTAATGATGTAAACAAACGACCTGGCGGCTGCGGTTCATCTCGATGTGCAGCCAGCAGCAACAAACCAGCACTTAATAAACTGAACCATGTAGGTTCGTGAGGCGGGAGAGGAGGGTGGTGGTGGTGGTGGGGGGGGCGTTATGGAAAACAGGCCGATCTTGGCGCTGTTCTGAGCTGATTTGGGCTCTGGGCCGAGCCGGGAGCCGCGGACAGCGACCGCTGACATCACTCCCTCCTGTCCCTGGACGGAGTCTTGGCAGCGGCCGAGCGTCGCCGGTGCCAAAGCTGAGACAGAAAAGCCTTTGAAGTTCACAACCTGTCTGATGTGCAGTGACCTCCGATAATGGCACTGATATGTTTGATCTGTGGTGCTGAAAATTAAAGGAAAAGAAAAGAAAAAAAAACTCTATGACCTCAAGAAGTTTCACAGACAAATATGAAGTGACGCCTCCTCCAGTGTCCGTCACTGCTCTCTGAGCAGCTTCCTGTTCGACGAGATCCTGGCTTTAAAGAGACATTTACATCTTTAGTTCTTTTTATGAAAATGACTTGAAAGAAACGGAAATGTCAGGAAGCCTGGGAGTTCTGTTCTTTTACCACCTGCAGAGTTAATAAAGCTCAGTTTTGTTGAACTGGTTCCTGTTTTGACCTTCTAGAATAAAAAGCATGTAGGTGCAGCAGGCTGCTCAGCTGACGAAAGACTGAGGCTGTAATTGTTTTTTAGAAGGGATTCTTAGATGTGTTGTCTGTCTTTGTTGTTTCTATGGCTTAGTATAGCATACATTCAAATATACACACGTCCTGCTGACCACGGTGAAATCTGTGGTTAATGCAGGATCACCTGATGTAAACATGGAGGGAACTGATGCAGGGTTTAAAACACTGCTTCACATTCAGTACCACAAAGACTCATTCCTCTGTGGCGTGAACATGTAAATACAAAGCGTTTGTTGTATTCAGCAGTTATATATTGGAATGAATACAAATTGGAGTTTCAGATGTGAATGAAACAAGAGTCAGACGTGCAGACAAACACAGCCATATCTGCTGGTTGAGCAGGAAGTATCGTTACGCAGGCCTCTCAGAAGAAACTGATGGAGAGTTACAGCAAAATAAATAAAATCTGGAAAAGTTCTTGGATGAAGTCTTTCCTGACATTAACCAAGTCTTTTCCAAAAAAACTCCCATCAAGAGGCAAATCATTCATTCATTCATTCAAAACTATAGAGAGCAGAGAGAAGCTCAAGATCCATGTAGAAACTCCTCTGACATAATGACATCACCATGACATCATCAATGCGACTGGGACTTGAGACAGCTTCTCCACATGCAGCTGAGTTGTGCTAACCACGACCAGGACACTGATTTTCACTGAGTAGCCTGTTTTCATACAAAAAAACCTTCCTGCTCCTTTTTTCCACACACTTGTTTATTTTTCTTTTTTTTTAATAATACGGTCTGAACACTTATCTCACCTCCTGGTTTAAGCTGATAAATCAGCCACAGAAGTCTCTTTTTGTGCACCTACAAATGAAAATTAATAACTGTCGCACTAATGGAAGATTAATGAATCCAAACGGTAACCCCCCCCCCCCCCCTTGTGAGTTTACATAATGCGTATTTACATTAACAACACACATTATTCCTCCAAGTGGGGTGGGGCGGTGGTGGTGGCGGTGATGGTACGGTGGGGGCGTCGTGCAGCAGAGGGAGATGAGCTGTATTTAGCCACAGTATCTGTGCTAACTCTTATCATCCAACTGCGAGGCTTCATCAGCAGCATGGGCTCCGGCAGAATGAGAGCATATCTAGTCACCACAGAGAGCAATGTGAAAATTACCCTGCTTTTATAATCATAATTCATGCATTTTTAAATAAATGTAGTTTTGTAGGAGGCTGACTCAGTAGCTTTCTCTGTATATATATATATATATATATATATATATATATTTTTTTTTTTTTTTTTTTTTTTCCTGGAAGTACCACTCCTCTAGTTCATAACAAAAACTGCTGGGATCAACAAGCTCGTTAAAGTTGCTCATGTTAATAATGGTTTTTTATTAAATAGAAAGTCTTTTGGTACAGAATTAAAAAGTCACACACTTCTTTCCCGAGCCATGAGGCTGTAATATCTTTAATCAACAAGAGATTAAATAAAGGCTGGGTATGATTTTAAGGCTGCTGTATAAACAGACTACATTTTCTATTCCTTCGTCTTCTTTTTTTTTTTGCATTCATCACTTGTGTGCCTGGAGGCCATGGAGCTGCAGCCTGGAAATCAGACAGAATATTTAGTCATTACCCTCTGCTGATTACAGGGACTTAAACAAATACTGCTAATGGATCTCCAGCAATGTACGATGGGAAAAAAAGAATAAATTACATAAAAAATAGAACAAACTTCTCAGATCATGAAGGAAGTTAAAGGTCCCAAACTTTACATGTCTGTCTGCTGACTGTTTTCTGAATGATCCAATAAAAACAGAGCAGATTTCAGAATAAAACACTCAGAGAAACCAAATCCTGCAAGTTGTTGGATGGTGGGTCCAGGTGGTGGGCGGGGCTTGGTGTGACTGCTTAGTTGTGACCTCACAAAGTGACAGGAAGTCCTGACGGCTGGTTTTAAGGCTCAGTGTCTGAATACAGGCTGTGTGCATTTCTCTGTGGACTGAGGCTTTGATACTTTCACAGTATTAATATAGAACCTAGAGCTGCTTTATAATCACACGACACATGGACGTCTACCTTTATACTGTATGGAGCTTTAAGACGCACGTCTACCTTTATACCGTATGGAGCTTTAAGACGCACGTCTATCTTTATACCGTATGGAGCTTTAAGACACACGTCTACCTTTATACTGTATGGAGCTTTAAGGCGAATGTCTACCTTTATGGAGCTGTAATTGCTGTGACGTCCTGCTCAGGTTACAGTTATGTTACTTTATCAGTGTCAGTGTGATTTTGAAGCAGGTTTTCTAACTGGTTTCTCTTCACATCTTTGTGCCACTGTGACATTAATTAACCACAACCTGCCTGTTTTCAGTGCAGCTCTTCAGTTCAAATGACTTAAGGTTAAAAAAAAAGGAGAAAAAAAAAACTGTCATTATTTGGCTTTAAAAACTTTCAGCCGTCGTATCATTTAGTCAGAAAAATATGAAAATACCCAGCTTAAAAACATCCTGTGGATTCAGCCTCACCCTGGGACAACTGGCTGCACTCACTAAGAGGACTTTACAGCCTTCATATTAAGATAAGGAGACAGTAATTCAGTCATATATTCAGGGCCTTCGCTGTCTTACACCTGGAAGTGAGTGTCAGGATTTTTTAAAATCAAGTCAAGAAGCTAAGAAGCAGCATGAAGGAACAGAGAAGATGAGCCGCCGCTGAGCGAACAAAGTGTTTATCAGACACTCTGGTTTCCTGGAGGCTGTACCAGCTTCCTGGGATCCTCTGAAGAGATTTTCAGTCAAGACGTGAGAAGTCGGGGATCTCCTCTGGAGCTCGGGAGCAGACGGGAGCTGAATTGGTTAAAGTGTGGATTAAAGGGGAGGAGCACGTGGCTGCTCCTGCAGATGGAGCTCTGCCAGAACAGCTTCCTCCACTGAGCAGAGCAGATCAAGTTGAACGGAGCTCCTGACTGGACTCCGGCCAGGAGTCGCCCCCCCCCAATCCCTTCCTCCACAGCCAAGTTGTCTTGGTTCACATGTTTAGGGTTTCCGCTGCCCCCCCCCAACACCACCCGTTCAGTTCGACCTTTGGGAGCTTTCAATTAGAGCGACAGACCGCGGCGATCGATCTCAGACGGTGGTGTTTGAAAGTTGGCCAAGTCCTGCGGAGTTTGATCCATCAGATCCTCGGCTCTGTGTTTGGCGTCTGAGACAGTTTTCTTCGCATCAGGAGGGAAACCTGAGGATGTTCGACGCTGCCAGAGAGTCTTCATTTCATTCAGATGACCGCAAAGATATTTTATCGCCATGTCGTGATGGAACGATTCTCAGCTGTAAATACATGACAGATAGTGGACAGATAAAAGAGGAGGAGAGGCGGCCGGGGAGACGGAGAGAAAACACTGGATAAGATCCAACTCCTCTGCTTTATTCTGCACCTTCAGCTCCTCGCCTAAACTTTATTGACAGTTGCTTCTCACTGACGCCTTCAGTAGCATGATAACACCTAATTTGTCCAACAAAGAGCAACAACACACGACAACGACAACGACAACGACAACAACATGATGAGATGAGATGTCAGATAGTTTCCTTACGCCCTAAAGAATCTTAAATCAGGAACTTCATCTGGTTCCTGGTTCCTGACCGTAGCTGCAGATACTGTGAAGGCTCCACGAAGCAAAGTCCGTAAAAAGCCACTTTACTGACTGTACTGAGAGAAGCAGAGTGTGAATTATACAGTGACAACCACAGGTCAGATATGTCTGCACAGTGAAATAACACCAGAGCAGCGAACTGAGCTGCTGGAGACAAGTGCATTTTAATTTTCTTCAGTGTTAAAACAATACCCCTCCTTGACCCGCCACCTTATCGTGGTGGAGGGGTTTGAGCACCCGAATGATCCTAGGAGCTGTTGTCATGGGCGTAATGCTGCCGGCAGGGTCTCCCAGGGCAAACAGGTCCTAGGTGACAGGTCAGACTAAGAGCAGTTCTAAAGCCCCCTGTGATGAGTATTAAAACAAGGACGTCGGCGCCACCGTGGCCCCACCCCGGAGCCAGGCCTGAGGTTGAGGCTCACAGGGAAGTGTCTGGTGGCTGGGCCTTTGCGCAGAGGACCCAGCTGGGTGCAGCCTGAACGAGCATCGTGAACCTGCCATTCCCGTAGGCCCATAACCCACAGGAAGGTTTACTGTGGACCGGGTGATATTGGTGAGCGGGGGTCTAGACCCACTCCCTGGACAACAAATCTGGCTGGGACGAGGCCTTAAAGGGCCAAAATATAGAGACAAACTACCTCACACATTTAAATTCACATTTACAGACAATTCAGAGTCACCATCAACCTCATGTGAATGTGTTTGGACTTGGAGAACCTGGACAGAACCACCACAGGGAGAACATGGAGACTCCACCCAGAAAGACAGAAAAGGCCTCAGGGGCCAAACCCAGAACCTCCGTCCTGCACCATGTCAAAGACTAAACCACCATAACTAATAATAATGAACATGAAAACATATCCTCCATCACTGACTCCATGGTCTGAAAAACTTTATTGTCCATCGACAGCATCAGAGTGACAGGGTTGAAAAAGAATGAGTGAGACGAGAGTACAGGACGATGTCATGATCAATGAAGCGTTTTTTTTTTCAGGTGTTGAGTCTGGATGAATCCTGAGCTGCAGCTCATCAGCACACCGACGCCTCTGAGCCATTTATTTGTTGTTTGACAGCTCAAAGCCGAACACATCTGTCTCTCTGAAGCTTCTGAGCGTCACCATATCACTGCAACTATCACGTCTTATTTTGTTAAAAGTGCAAGAAAGAAAACAGTTTAATAACTTTCACTCTGTTTATGTCTCTGTAATCTGGTTCGTCTCATTCAGTCGTGTTCAAGACACGTAGCTGAAGGAGGAGATGAAAAACGTTCATGATTGATGTTTAGTGGATCTTTATGTTTACGCCTTTATTTGACTGAGACAGAGGAAGCAGGGAAATGACTCTCTGCCCCGGGTTATGAACACACACACACACTGTCCAGCCTGTTTCCGACAAGCGTCACAAACATTAGTCCAAGCTCGTGTTTTGTAGCCGCTCATCTCGTCATCTCACGCGTGTTTAGCTCCGACTCAAACACCATAACGCTCTCCATCGCCACTGAGGCGTGAATGTGTGTGTTTGTGTGTGTGTGGGTGTGTGTGTGTGTGGGGGGGGTATATGTGTGTGTGTGTGTGTGTGTGTGTGTGTGTGTCTCGTGGAGGCAGCGGGTGTTTGTGTTTATTCTGAGTGACAGCTCTATGTGCAAAGTGTGGAAACATGCATGTGAGTCACGGGTGCACTGACTCACATTACAGTCTGTGCTCACATGATGCACTAAGTAGAAAGTGTTGTTTTCTGTCACTGGACCTGACACGAAGCTCCGGCCTTCTCAGCTCCCCCCTCACTCTTCTTCTTCTACTATGATTTAGATTAAAAAGAAATTCACTGTCATGATGTTTCTATAATGAGGAAAACGTGATTAATTCAATTTTACACCAAAGCCACAGAAAATACTCGTGTGTGATTGGCTGGCTGGGCTCTAGTGACTGTGAGCGTTTCACAGCAACTAAGATGTTTGTTTTCCTGTACGTTTACAGGTTTTTAGCACATAATAAAGAGGTGTGTGAATATGCAAATGAGCATCAGAGTGAGACAAGAAACAAAACACAAGAGGAGAGACTGGTAAAGTAATGATGCAGGGAGAAGGAGTGGGGTTTATATGTTTATGTGTTTGGACTTCTTTTTAGACATGGAGAACGTATGTCAAGTCTGCTGTGGCTTGTTGCTGTTGTCACCTGGGTGTCACCCTCACAGAACTGAAATAGTCGTCCACCATTTTCAGACTAGGCAGTCTAGTCTACATGAACTGATGAAGCCACTTGGATGAGGAGTGAAACATCTTCAAAGACAAAAACTAAGTCCAGTTGTTTTTTTTAAAGTATATTTTTGGACTTTTTTGCCTATATTTGATAGCGCAGTATGAGAGAGACAGGAAATGGGGAGGCAGAGAGAAGGGGAATGACATGCAGCAAAGGGCCGCCTGATGCAGGATTCAAACCGGGGCCGACTGCAGCGAGGACTGTAGCCTCTGCCTCTGCTCTACCCATCACACCACACGGCGCACTCAAAAACTACACCAGTTGACTTGATTCAATTGCTTAGAGATACAGTAAGGTACAGTACAGTAAGTACAGTGCAGTACAGTACAGTACAGTAAGGTACAGTACAGTAAGTACAGTACAGTAAGGTACAGTACAGTACAGTAAGGTACAGTACAGTACAGTAGGTACTTTTGATCAAAAATGGTGATTCTGGTGTTTATTTACTTTATGAGCAGCGGTTTAGTTTCTTTATGAGGATGTTTCTTTATGTGGATGTTTTACCAGCTGGACAGTAAACGAGCTGCTGTGATTAGAAACAGGAAGTTGAGCTGATTCCAGCTGTGCAACATCTGTGTTCTGATGAGTCACATGATCATGATACTAAAAGCAGCAACTGGTTTCTAAAGATCAATTCAGTTGAATGTAGTTGTTCTGTTTTATTTGTGCTTCTTCTTTTATCCAGCTACCTCCTGTTCTTTGTTCCTTGCTCCATTACTTTTCATGATGTCATGACTTTTTTTTCTTTTTTAATTTCTAAAATAATATTTATATTCAATTTATATCTATCATCCTACTAATAACTGGAAACTGAGCTTTTAGATAAATGCAGTGTGAGTTGAATAGTAAAATATTTCCCTTTGAAATATATGAACCACAAAACATTTATGAATAAATAAAAGAAGGTATAAATATTTAATGCATTAAAACATAAGTAGATCTAAGTGTGAAAATGCAGCCATACTATATTTTAATCAGCAACATACATGCATTTAATTATTTATTGAGGATATTTACACTGTTTTTAGAAGAGAAAACAACATATAAACTCTATAACTACCAACTTTTGAAAACTTTAATCTTATTTTGAAAGTCTGAGTTACTTCCTGTGTAAATATACTGTAACGTTTCTTCCTCCTTCAAGACATTTTTAACAGCATCTCTTTTTTTTTGGGGGGGGGGGTATTTCTCTGTCGTCTCAGGAACACCCTCTCTCCCTTTATTTTCTTCTCCCTCTGTTTCTGTGGCGTCGCTGCCTCGGGGGCCAAAGGTCATGTTGCCACTTAATTAGTGACATGTTTGGAGGCGCTCCTGGCAAAGTCGACACAAGATGACGACGATGAGATGCCACATGACGGGCGGCCGCGGGTCTGGATGAATCATCGCCGTGGAGAAATGTGATGTCACCGCGTTCGTATGGGATTATTTCCCAGAGTTTATCCAACTGTGTGTGAAGTGCGTCGTGGCTTAAAGGCTGATTATGAGAACCTAATGGAAGGTTATGAGGCTTGTGGGCAGAGGGAGTGCGTGTGCGTCTGTGTGTGGGGTGGTGGTGGTGGTGGGGGGGGTTTGTGGGTCAATGTTGATGGATGAAATGGGTGAATTTCTTTTCTTCGTCTTCTTTTTTTAATTTTCATCCTCCCTTGGGAAATAATGTCTGTGGACAGAAAAGAAGCTCTCAATATTGTTGCGGGTCTGTTTGCTTGGCAAAGACTCATTATACTGGATATTACTATGGCAGGAGCCCAGGGCGGGGTGGGGATGGGGGGTGAGGAAGGGGTGAGGAGGGGGAGAGTGGGGTGGGTAGGTGGGGCTCGCTGATGAAAATATTGATGACCCCGAGGCCAAAAATATATAAAAAGCCCAAACTGTGTTTAAGTCAGGTCTGAGAGGAAGACGAAGCATCGAGCCGTGAGCCGCTGCGACGAAGCGCAGAGGTGTTTGAACACAACACAAAGTTAATTTTCTGCTGCTCGACCGAACACAATGCAAAGTTTTCACTGGTTTGAAAAAATCAAAGTGGGAACTATTCACAGCGAGCAGCCAATCAGCTGATGAACTGATATAAGCTGATGCTGCAGACAAACACATCAAGAGCAGATTGTGATGAAAGTCAAGTTTTACAAACTTAAGTCATTAAAAAAAAAAAAATCATTTCTTATCTCTCAGTTTTTTTCTTGTCTTTGTGTTGAAGCTCGATGAAAATATTTTGGTCCTAAGAAGAAGTTCGATTCTTCACATCGAGTCAGGGAGGTCAGATAAAAGATGGTGTGTGTTTGTGTGTGTGTGGACAAAACTATTGTGTGGTAATCTGAAAAGTTGTCTGTATTAACTGTGTCACGTCAAACCTGTTGTGGTCAGTGCATAAGAAGTGACAGTGTGCAGGTGTGTCTCTTCCCGACTCCGACTCCTCCTCCTCACCTGACCTGCAGTTCATTGCACAGTTAACTAGAAACATGAAGGCTGGGGGAAAAGATCTGGATAATCAACCTTGTGAGGACAAGAATAATGTTGTGTTTCAGATTCTTGACTGAAACCAGAAGGACACAGACTGAGCGGCACATTAAGGACTACATACTCATGTTCTTGTCGGGTGTTATGTATTAAATGTTACCTGACAAAACAGAGGTAACCACGATTTTACTCATCTGTTTCCGGGTACCAGAGTTAAAGAAATGTGGGACTGTCCCTTTAAGAGCAGAAGCAGGAGTTCAGCCAACAAGCCCAGACAGACAGACAAGCAGACAGCAGCTTTTCTGAGACCGAGAGCAGGATTTCTTTGGGGAATAGATGTCTATGATACGGGATGGAAATAATAAAACACTGTGTGATGAGGAAAATAACATGCTGCACAACACAGGCTCCAATATCTGCAGATAAATCCTGATGAGAGCTTGTTGAGAGAGCAGCCTGAGCTCTGTGCTCACTCACAAACTCATCTGTAAATCTCTCAAGTGCAGGAGAAAAGTCTCCGTGGAAGGAGGACGGACATTTGTAATAAAGTGATTCTGTATCGAAGACAAATCCGCCCAGTCGGCTGCTTATTGGTTTCTGACTCTCAGCTCGGTATCAGAGGGTTTGTGGGTGATTGATGATGTGTTCTTTTAATCAGAGAGGTGATTCATCAGGGCTTTATTCCTCAGGATCTCAGGTATTTGTGACACACCGTTCCCATTCATTTCTAATCAGAGGTAGATTACTTGTTGTTTCTGGGATCCTGATCACACCTTTGATTAGTTCCTCAGAGTAGGAAACACACACACACACACACGCAAAACTCTGCACGGAATAAAACCTCAAAACTTCCATATGAAACACTCACAGTGAAACTGGACAGTCATGTGACCTGACAGTCTGAGCCCAGGTTGGTGTTTCTGCTCCGCTGTCTCTGTCTGATCCGGTTGGTTCTGGTTTCACACTAAAGAACTGTTTCTGACATGTTGACGTCCTGTCCTCATCACCTACGAATGCTGCGTCTCCCAACACTTGACACTGATTGGTTTGTAAACAGGTGTGTGTGTGTGACGTAGTCGTGTCACCAAAGATCTCCTCAGATTAGCTCGTTAGCAAAGTAGTGATCTATGAAGATGAATGAGCAAGTGTGTGACATCGTGGCAATTCTCCTGTGATGTCACTGCTCAGGTCCAACATGGAGCCTGGTTCAGATCCAGATGAACGTCCTCGTCATGTGGAGGCTTTATCGCCTCCGGCAGGAAAGGAGAAGACGCCTGAAGCTCTGCTGTGAGCCCTGGCTCCACGTCAGGAGAGAGCAGAGAGGTGTGGTGTGGACGCTAACGTGTGGAGGAGGCTAACCGCCGCTACTTCCTGTTAAAGATATGAAAGTCTGAACCATGGTTTAGTTTGGTCTGGACTGAGACGACTTCTTTGGGCTGGACCAGACTTCAGGTCCTTGGTCTGGACCATGGTCCGGGAGCTTTCACACCTATAAATTTGGTTCGACTCAAACAGAAAAGTCCGGACCAAACGAGGTCGGTGTGAAAGCTCTCTAAAACTGTCAGCTGTGACGATGGACGACAGGCGTTTGTCTTTTTAAATATTTCACATTTTCTTGTCATTAATTAGTCACGTCCTCAGTGTGTAAAAGCCCTGAACCTGTGATTGGCTGGAGGTGGAACTACTCAGGCTTGGTGTTGATCAGTTCATCCATCGTGTCTGGTTTCATATGAAAACTAAAAGCTGAGTTTTAAGACTCATGTTCCAAACATCCTTTCATCGACACCTCAGTCACCTGTTGTATCACACAGAGGCAGAAACACAGTTAAACCAATATTGACCTACTCTATGAATTCCAGAGCAGAAAGTGTTTCTGAAACATTGAGTCAAACTAACTTTATTGACTGAACACTGCGGCGCTGCCGTGTTTATTCGCCTTCCCAAACGAGCCCAGTGTCTTGTATTCATTTGCTTTTGTAAATGAGCTGTGTGCGCGGCATGTGTCAAATATGTTTCCACACTTTTATATTTCACTGTGAGACACACACACACACACACACACGCACACACACACACACACACACTGGGTAAACAGGGGCTCATGCAGAAAAGCAAACACAGCAGTATCGACCAGCGCTCGTGCATTTGCATTAGCGTCCACACTTCATTCATATGGACGCGGCCTCTCTCTCTAACGGCTCCCCGCAGTCTAATTCAAATTGAGGGCTGCAGTAAATTTGCAGAGCGAGCCGACGATATTAACCAAATTAAACACTAAATTTGAGTGTGCCTTTTGCCTCTCTCCTTCCTGCTTTCCCCCTGAAAACAAGGTTAGTCCTCAGTCAGGAGGAGGAGGAGGAGGAGGAGGAGGATTTAATGCTAAGCGAACCTAGCCGCTGTAAAACTGTCGTTGGAATGGATACCTCAATTCTCTGAGCTTGTGGCTCGGTATCTGCAGTGAGTGCTGTAAAGTTTCAATCAGGATGGATGGACGGGGATTAGCTCTGCAGGATCTGAGGAGAGCAGAGGTTGAATCCTCTCAGCTGGAGGAGGAGGAGGAGGAGGAGGAGGAGGAGGAGGTCTGGTTACCATGAATTTACCGCTGACTAACCAACCAGCTGCTGAACCAGAGGAACCACATCAGTGGTGTTTCTGATGGAAAAGGACATATCTAGATGTCACAGTGCATGAAAGGAGAAGAAGACGCCAAAACACAAACATCTGGCTCCTCCCACACAGGACTATAAAACACCTGGTGATGCATGCACAGGAGCAAAGGAGCAAACAGGTTACAGCGTTATGAATTACTGCTCTGCTGTCGATTCATGCTGCTACAGTTGATCCTGGTTTTATTCCTCTGCCAAGCTTTTCTCTCTCCCAGTTACCAGCTCTTATAAATATTTCATATGTGAACAGGCTTGGTCTTTGTGCATCATCCATATTTACAAAGTCAATAAAACAGTCAATATACGCTACGTGTTTCTGTCCTCCTGAACAAAGTAGTGTGCAGCAAAACAAAAGACACAACACGGAACAAAAGCTGATACGAGGTCCTAGCTCTGAATTAAACATCTTCATCCTCAGCACCATGTTGACTGTGTGCTGTAACTATGATCAGCCCGGAGCTGCTGTGAATGTTGACCTTGTCATTATGAAAACACAGAAACGAGCCCACAGGTTCAGCAGGTTGTTGAGATCCATTTACAGCAGTTGCACAGGAAGACGTTCACGGATCAGTCAGATTAGAGGCTTCATCCTTCAGGTGGCTGTGAAGACCAACAACCAACTGTCCCAGTTCCAAAAGCTCAGTTCAGCAGCTAACTGTACTTTGGTAGCTTCTAAACCCAAAATGTTTGACAGTTTGTCATGGTTGTTCAGCAGCTGTTCTCTGCAACCCATCGGTGAGGAGGGACACAGCTGGTGGCATAAAGTGCAAACACCCTGTCAAAGCAAGAATGGGCTGCAGAGATGGTGAGGGAAGCTGCATTTAAAAAAAAAAAACTGCTATAACAACTTGTAAGAACGGACTGGTGCGTTGATAAGTGGGGCAAATATTGAACTTACCTCCTTGATGTGGACAGTTATGGAGCTTGATTTCCTCTTGATGGTTTGTTACATACATTATATATATATATATATATATATATATATATATGTTTAGCTTGTCTTTGATCCATGTCCCACAAATGTACCTCGTGCTAACACACCAGTCTCAGGTCACCAGGACATAATTCAGATCCTCTGTCCTCCATCATGATGACCTGTTTTCTTTGAAGACCTCAGGAACCAGACATGTCCAACCCCACAGGAGGCCGTCCTCACAGATCCTCCCAAAATATCCCAGAACAACCCATTGTGCTGCGTTCACAGACGTGTACAGGAAAAAACGAGAACAGAGGCAACTCCACACGGAGAAATCCAGAACTCAGAGTGAAAGTTGGAGCTGAAAATAAAAACTTATGAACAAAAAAAAAAAAAGAAAGAAAAAGACACAACATGTTCAGACCTGTAGAGACGATATAACGAACAAAGGCTTCACTGTGACAACCTCCTTGGATGGCTTTGTTAAGTTTGTCCTAAATGAGAGCCCATACTCTCTGTATCTTTGTCAGGCAGCAGCCTTGTCTTAGCCTTTTATACTTTTCTCCAGCATCAGCTCGTTTCTTTCTTTTCCAGATTCCTCATGTGTGTCTTTTCATTTTGTTGCAGCCGTCGCTGAATCCTTTTAATTTCACATCGGCACACACACACACACACACACACACACACAGTGAGAACAGGCCTGATCAGCAGCAGAACAGACAAACAGAAGCACTGATAGGAAAGTATGAAAGAGTCTGAACTCTTCAAGCGTCCGTTTGAACGATCACACAGTGGAAGTCGTGTAAACAGCCACAGCTCCTGCTGGTCAGAGGAAACTTCAGCGAGTTGCAGCGACAACAACAAAGATCTGATTTAATGTTCGTGTTTAGTTTGTTATTTATCATTAAAACAAACAAAACAAACAATGCACCAGTTCATTCACTGGTGAGTAGAGTCTGGTGTTGTAGTTTGACCCTACGTGGGTATCAGAAGGGCTGCAGCAAATCCAGAATTCACCTTGGACAGGTGGCCAATCTAGAACAAGGCTGACAGACATGAACTGCCCACTTTTACTCTTAGGGACACCTTCCTGGTACCAGGTTTCTCCTGCTCCACCACAGAGACCTGGAGACTGTGGACGACCTTTGAGTCCAATGAACTCATTGTCGTGTTCTAGAAACCTATCAATTTAAGGTTGTGAAAATGGCCAAGGTTCTGGTTTGGTTCAGATTCAGGCACAAAAACCACACGGATCAAAAGGTGGACTTGGTTTTATCACTGAAGGATGAGGCAGAAACTTGGAGGTTAAGTGATTCGAACGCAGTCGGTGAGACATCGGTGTCAAATCACATAAATGGCAAAACACAGCACTGAGCTGAGCTGAGTCACTGAGGACTGATACAGTTTCCTCCCATCTGATGAAAAACCTCTAATTATACACCTGGTGGATGTTGAAAAATAAAAACAGTCGCTTGTTAAAAATCGTTGATGTTAATCAGTGACATTCTGTGTAAAACATCGAAGTGAGCTGCCCACAGACTGGAAGTGACAGTCACTTCTTGTTTCTTCTCTGATCAGCTCATTTCACTTCACCATGGCGACAAGGGAGCATTTTACTCCAGAAACACTCCTCCTCCTCATCATCATCATCATCATCCTCATCCTCATCCTCATCCTCCAGGTGCTTGCAGATATATTGATGGGGGGGAAAGGAAGAAAAAAAATCCCCTGATCCATTTGAAATTGGTTGAGCTGATTATACAGAGATAAAAAAAAAAAAACACAGACGCAGAGTGATAAAATGTGACGACGAGCTGAGAGAAGAAAATTACAAATTTGTGGAGGAGAAGATATGAAAACAACTTCTCGCCTCACGCTCAAATGAAAGCCAGGAAACTTCAAAACTCTGATGACAAGCGACGGCCGCGCCGAGGCCTGATAAGGAAGCTAAATGACAAGAGAGAGCGCGGTGGTGGTGGTGGTGGTGGTGGTGGTGGAGAAGTGGAGGAGACTGCAGCGTGTGAGAAGATGACAAAAGCACAGGAATAAATGAAAACAGCCTTGATGCAGAAAAATGAAATCAGCATGGTGGAAGATGCCAGTGATCAGCGGGACAATAGATGAACAGAGAGAAGAAGAGGAGGAGGAAGGAGGAAGGAGGAGGAGGAGGAGGAGGAGTCTCACTGGCTCCAGTGTTGTTTTTACTCTCCATCTACACTGCTGCTTTTTATTCCATACAGTAAAATCCATGTGGGAAAAAGCTCATGCAGCATACAGACTGTGTTGTTGTATCAGTGTTACAGT
The DNA here is from genome assembly GCA_021432705.1 of Caranx ignobilis. Taxonomy (NCBI): domain Eukaryota; kingdom Metazoa; phylum Chordata; class Actinopteri; order Carangiformes; family Carangidae; genus Caranx; species Caranx ignobilis. Next base: position 201,867 of record MU269994.1, read on the forward strand.
GGAGCTGAGACTTCGTGAACAGACACTTTCTCCATTTCTTCAGACACTAATTAGAACAGATGAAGCCTGGTTTCCTCCAGACGTCTGCAGCTGTATGCTCACATACATGCACACACACGCATGTGAGGTAACGCTACCTGAGTGTGAACTTTACAGCTCATGAGTGCAAAGAAAATCTTTTCTCTCCCTTTATGCTGCGTTCAAGGTTCAGCTATAGCACTGCACAATGAAGCTGCAGCTCCATACACATGAGGATTATGAACTAGACAAGATGAATAGAAAAAAGTAAACGTATAAATGGTCGAATAAGAACAAGAACAGAAGGAAGATCACACACACACACACACACACACACACACTGTTTTCCACCACGAGTTTGTCCACTACTTCTAGTTCTTCTTCTTGTTCTTCATTGTCTTCTAAACTACATCATTCCTTCTAATTCTTCCTGTAAAACATGCAACACTTTATTGTCCACTGGTGAGTTTCCTGGACTTCCTGTGACTTTGTGATGTCACAACAGACCAACAAACCTTGTTTTAATGTCTGCTGTGGATTTATATTATCATGTGTAGGGTTTGTGGGTTTTTTTCTTGTTTTCAATGATCTGACGACATGTGATTTCTGATCAGACATTTTAATCTGCAAAAGTTACACCTGAAATCTGCTATATCTTCATTTTATTTGATCACTCAGGTGGCCAATCAGAGCAGAGATGCTTCTCTGACGAGAAAATCTTAAATTCACTTGTGAGTGTGAGCCGAGCATCAGACTCTTTCATTATAGGTCAGCCAGGCAGATTGGTTGTTGAGGCGAGGAAGCAGGTGTACGGCCTCATTCCTCTCAGCTGTGTTGTAAACACGCTGGTGGCACCGGCCTGTTTCTGCTCCCGCTGCTTCCTCCGTTAGCGCTTTTTGATCTTAATCGACCACTGGCTGTACAACAAATTGCCCCTCAGAGATAATAAAGATTTACTCGACAGCAGGGTTTGGACCAGGCTTCAACCTGCCGAATTCAAACCCTCCATGACTTTCCATGAGCTTCTGTAATTACTCTCAGCCAAATATCCTTTTGTGCTCAGCTGCAGAAGCGAGACAGGGGTGTCCTCTGACTCCCCTCCTCTTTGTAATCTTTATCGAACCATTATCCCGTCCTGTCTGTCCGACGAGCAGACTCTATTACTGGTATCACCGCAGACACTATGAGCTTTCCCTCATGCTGTCACGGCCCCCGACCAGCACAGGTTTCCAGAGGCTGATAGCAACAATTTCACGCTGAAGCTCTTACACATCTTTAATCACTACATGGAGCTTCCTACAAACCATTTACACACAGTTTGACATGTTTAAATTAAATCTTTGACACTATAATCAGGGACGATTTTACAAACTGGAGGAGATTCATACACTCCGGTGCCCCCGCAGGCCATTTTCTACCAGATCTGAAAAATTGTATGATAAATTAAAAACTCTTTTTTTTTTTTTTTTTTTTTAACTGTATCAGGTTCATTTGGTCTGAAACACCTTTCAAAGTGTTGGTCCCAAGTTCCCTCATTAAATATAAAGGGACATGAATGAGAGGTGATGACAGACCAGTGACCTGTCCCTGTGACCCTGCACCTGTAATCACTATAAACAATGGATGAGGTTAATGAATGGTACCTGCCACATCCACAGAGTCGAGCACAAGTGACTGACCAGTTGAGCCACAATTATCTATAAATTGAAACCTTTTGAAGGTGTAATCTGTTCAGACTTATGTTCTATATGTTGTCAAGTTGTGTGCATTGCGTTGCATTTTCCCAAATGTTCATATCAAACCTCAAACCAGAGAAATCGGTGATTTTAATCAGGGTAACAACACACATCATTGGCCGCCTGTCGATGACCAGAAGGATCAAATCTTCTACAATCATGGTTTCATCGTCAAAATTCACATTTATCTGGTTTTTGGTCACATTTTTAAGACAGATGTTGGTCAGCTGAGCCTCCAGCTGCTCCTGTGTCCGTCTCTTAAATGTGAAACAGCTTTATTCTGTGATTGTATTGGTTTTTTATTCACCTGCTCTGTTGGTTGTCGTGGAGAGGAGGACAAACCCTCAGCTCCAGATAAAAACAATAACCCTTCTGAACCTGAATGAATCCACACCAAAAGATGCTGATAACAACAACAACAACAACAACAACAACAACAACAACAACAACAACAACAACTCCCATGATCCCACGCTGCTTCACATCAGCACCAAACAACATCTTTCGTTGTTTTATCTGTGCAGGTTTGGACGATAGTGGATCTGGGCTTTTCTGTTCAGATTCATTTTTAAATTCCCTCGATCATCTTCTACGTCTTAATGATGTGACACCAAGTAACACTGAAATAATGGATGATGTGAAAATCATCTGTCCTCGCATCCACGGCGACTGTCACCTTCCTGCACCCCCAGCTCTGGAGCGATGATGGATTGAGGGTCAGAGGTCGAATCACAGACATTAATGATTTTAAAAATTGAGGTTAATTATAGACTTGATGAGATTATGCTGGTTTAAAAAACAAACAAACAAAAAAACTGGCTTTATTTGTCATTGTCTGTTACATTTGGATGAATTTATTCTAGTCGACACTGTCAGGTTGGTGAATGTGAGAAATTACAGGCCGGAAATTCATGAAACCTCCTGTGGACGTTCAGAGCTGACCCCAGGGTCACATGACCTCCTCCTCAGCTCCTGCACCAGGTTAAACATCCATCCTCCAGGTTCAGCTCAGGCCCTGCTGCAAGAACAGCCGAGCATGAAACCTCACTCCTGCATCTTATCAGTTTATTAAAAACTTTTAGGTGAGATTAGGTGAGAAAAGGTGGAGGAGGAGGAGGAGGAGGAGGAGGAGGAGAAGAGGGAGGAGGTGAAGAAGGATGAAAACAAGCAAGAGAGCCAGTGATTGTGTTTTGACATGTGTTCATGTGTCAACATGTGAACTCTGTGTTTATTTTACACTCTTGGGCAGAACTGCATAATTGTGTGTGTGTGTGTGTGTGTGTGTGTGTGCGCGCTGCGCCTGCGTGTGTGTTATCACACTGTATTTGGATGCTATTTGCTGAACCCTTGAAAACAAACTGCTAGAGATTACAGTGGTGTATCTTCACACCATCACGGAGAGGAGGCTTTATGTTGAGGTGTTTCACACACACACACACACACACACACACACACACACACACAGAGAGCGGAGGAATAAAAGACTCGTGCTGACAGGATGGCTTAGAAAGCTTCAGTGTGATTCCAACATCAGTCAACACGCTGCAGTGGAAGATTAATGTGGCTTTATTTGGACCATTCAAACAGGAAAACTGTGAGTCTACAAGGACTTCCTGTGTGAGACATACACACACACACACACACACACACACACACACAATGTGTGTGCCCTCTACCTGGTTAGTTTATGGGACTTATAGGTGGAGAGGTTTTTTAAAGGGATTTACATTCTGAGCTTCAGACCATGTACAATATGTAAATTGTCCAGCTCTGCAGTTTTACTGAGGCTGAGTGTGGATGAGACACCAAATCCAACATACACACAAAACATATGAACTAAACACAAATGATATGTTGTGAGAACTTTTCTTTAGGTTAGTCTCCTTCAGATCCCTCCTGTCAGTCATTTTTGACCATCGGACGACACAAGGGTTAAAATTTGAGATTGATTTCTATTTAAGTTTATCAATAATCTTTATGGTTTTCTTTATGATTTTGAAAATTATTGATAATCTCCTTTCAACGTGCTGCACAAACAATCAAATGAATGACAAGCAGAGCTCTGACTGAGGTGACTGAAGTTTTCATGGACTGAAACAGAGCAGCTGTAGCGTCGGTGCTTTGCTCAGTGGCACTTTGGCAGCAGTGTCATACATCTCTGTAATCCTACAGTCAGAGTCACGGTGCCACCTCCAGTCTCAGTCTGGGATTGAACCCACACCCTGTGTGCTGTGAAGCCGTCCTCTCCGCCTGCCTGCAGTCTCCTGCAGAAACAGAGCGCAGGTTAAATCCCCCGACCTGCGGATCGACTCCCACCGCAGGTACGGCTCTGCTAATACCCAGTGGGGATCATTAAAGCTGCAGCTCAGAGTGAAATCAGACCCATGGAGATTCTGTTGCTCGTCCTGTACGACGTCTCCAGGAGGAGGATCCTGGTGGAGCTGCCGACTGGTGTCAGTAATAAGGAGCAGAGGTGGAGGAGGAGGAGGAGGAATTTAAAAGCTTCACTCTGGGATAGAACTCCATCAAAAGTTTAAAGTTTCTAAAAATGTTATTCAGGTATGAAGGAAGTAAGAAGAAGCATTTGACTAATTATGGAAAGTAAAAGTTGTCACAGCATCTCAGTGTCGGTGCCTTTGTCCACCATCAGATCTTTAGCTGCTGGTTCTGGTCCAGCCTCAGTCTGTGGGACGATCTCTGACCTCCGGGATATGAAAAGTTTCTCTAACTTCTTCACACACACAAAAAATGTCTCAGGTGTAACAATGTGATGACAAAGCCAGTAAGAGTTGCAGCAGAGTACAAATAAAAAATGTCACCATATTTTCCTCTTTTCCTGTGTTTTATTTTGAAATGTTATAAGATATAAGATATAATTGTGTTGTTAGGAACCAAAAACCATCTCAGTTTTAGTTTGACAGGTCAGTGAGCAGCTAAGTAAACCAAATCCTCCAAGTGTTGGATGGTGGGTCCAGGTGGGCGGGGCTTGGTGTGACATCACAAAGTGACAGGAAGTCCTGAATACAGAGCTTCAACACAAACATCTATCATTACACTGTGTGGAGACTGAAGTACATGTCCATGAGTACTTGCATTTGAAGCTGCTGAATACTTCATTACATTTCTGAGGAAACTATTTTACTTTGAAAAGAGAGGAAAGGAGCAGCTCTTAAAAGAGTGATGCATTACATGGTGAAAATGTTCTCCACCAGCTGAAACCTTTGCAGAACATTAAAATGTACTTTAATGAATAAGTAATAATAATAATGCAGTGATATAAAACTGGATAAGGAGCCATTCTATGAGTACTTTAACATCTGATACTGTAAGTACCCTTACTGCGGGTAATCCTCCATTACAATTAAAGTCATTCATTCATAATTAATTCAAAATGTGGTGCTGCCACTTTTATAGAAAGAAAATAATGTCAATGCTCTTTCTCTATATGGCTCTGTTAGTCAACCACATTTTATGTCCACTGATTATTCTAATCATCCTTTTAAACTGTCCTCTGGTCGACTGTGCACCGTTCGTTGTCTCTCTCTCTCTCTCTGTCTCTTTTTTTTTCTTTAAAAAGGAGAATTAATTTATGCGTTGCCTCTTTCCCGCGGTCCAACTGTTCTGGCTTATACATGGTTACCGTACTTGGCTGGGGCTGAGGGGTGCAGACTTGGGCCAATCTGGACTGATTATCAGGTCCTGTTAGCAGCGCTCAGACCAGCTTTGGGCCAGTGTCAGCCGATGGAATTAGGCCCTCATGACTCTGGCACCCAGACGTGCTGGATTCTGCCCAAGGCCATCCTGGCCCTTCCCCGGCTACATCTGGCTGGAGAAGTCACTTTGTCTGTTGCTGAGTGTTAAATACTTATTTTCCTGTGGTTTGCCATGTGTGGTGTTTCCAAAGCAAAGCAGCAGGAAGTAGAATTTAAAGATTTTGTCTTTTGAAATAAAACTCCTTCCTCAGATGGAGGGATGCACACCAGGACTTGACCTCATGACCTTTCACACCTGGTTTATAATCAAAAACACATGGAAATCTCACATTGCAGAATATTGAACCAAGGACGTCTTTATCTTTCCAAACTGTCTTTTGTTCTCGAAGTCAGTCCAGGTGAAGGTGACAGGTCAGATCCCGCCCACCTGGACTTAAACATCAGAGGCAGGTGAACCTCTCCAGGAAACTTCCAAGACACAGCTCAAACACTGTAATCATGAGTGCTGATTCCCCCCCCACCCCACCCCCTCTCTCTTTTCTTTGAGAACAGGTTTTTCTGTCCTCACACCAGCAGAAAGCACGAAGGGCGCTTTTACTAAGAGGTGCTGAAGATGTTTTCTTCAGGGAGAGATAAAAATGACTTCTTTAGAGTACGTCCTGCAGGACTGAGCACCGGCTCTCTGACTGTCCTCGGCTCTGCTGAAGAAGGTGGAAACAAGAGCCCCGGTGGCTAAAAGCATTCCTGCAGGGTCATCTTTGTCGCCTCGCACTCTGAAAAAAAAAAAAAAAAAAATAGACTCTCATTCTTCCACTTGTTTGCAGAGACTCTCAGTGTCGGCAGATCCCAGGGCCACCGTGTCGCTCGCGTCCTGCCACCACCTGATTTTATTGGACACCTTTATTGTTGTTGGGCCCGATGAGCCAGACGAAGACGCCGGGTGCTTTTTTTTTTTTTTTTTTAATTAAAAGAGCTGGACCTCATCCCACAGGTGGAGAGTCTATATGCCCAGTCAGCTCCAGCTAAAGTTAGCCTGTTGTGGTGAATGTGTGTTGAACATGTAGGAATCACACTGAGGCTTTTTGTATGTGGGCGGTGACGCTACCACCACCGCACACTGTAAGAAACATCCATCTTACATTTACAGCTGAAGTAACTCTCTGTCCATGACAAATTTTAAGCAGATGAAGCCAAAAGAAAAGCTGAGTTGTTTCTGTAAATGTCCACATATATAACCTCACACACATACTGTATTACACTGTTTATGTATCATGACTTGTGTCTTGTTTAGCTTTGCATTTTCATAGATTTGTGGAAAATAGTTTAAGTTGATGAGGTTTTTACACTTGTCCTACATTTCCCATCATGCAACTTGGTGGCATTTCTTCCTTAACCCCTTTATCATTATCACTCATTATTATTATTATTGTTAACCCTTTATTGAGTGAGAAACCACATTCAGCTGCTTATTTCTGACAAATAAAACAAGTTCTGTTTAATCCAGCTCCTTAAGTTTATTGTTTGACACAGTTTCAGGTTTTAATAAATGTTCCTTTAACTTTCTGTGCATTTCTTTTTTTTTAAATAGTTTTAAAAATCCTCCACTAATGGTCCAGGGTTGAAATTTTGACTTTCCAAATATTTCAATGAGCGCCCTATGAAGTGTTAATATCATCATTATTATCATCATCATCATTAAAACCTCCCTGCTTGGTGAACCTCTGTTCTAAACTCTCACAGACCTCCAGTGTAATTCATCTGAGGTCATTACGAGGTGTGAAATTGGTGGCAGAGTCATTTTGATCATTTTAATTGTGACTCCCTTGCACAAAAAAAAAAAGTGTATTATTCAACAGAAAATAAAGATTTTAGGGCTCAGTGGTGGATTCTTGGCAGCTTAAGGTGTTCATTTTTTACAGTGTGCTCTCCATTGTGCAGCACTGACACACATAAAAAGTTCCTCTGCTTCAATTTGTGCCAATCTGACTTTGGAAAAAGGGGGAAAATATGTTCTTTCTCCACGGTGATCCGTCTTCAAAGTGGGCCTGTGTGCACTGAGGAGGGTGGCGGGGGGGTGATAAGTGTTGGGGATGTAGTAAATTTGAATACAATGACATAAAATAAAACTGGTTGTCATGCTCAGCGGTTCTGCTCCGGCGGGCCTTTCCTTTCTGTCTAAAGCTGCTCGACACAGTTCCGGATTTACCAAATCCTCCGAAGACGAAACGAACCCTGTCGCTTCATTGTGTGAGAGCTGCCGTCAAACACACACACACACACACACACACTCATCCTCCTCCCCCCTCTACTCCCCCCCCCCCAATCCTCCCACTGGTCCTAATCTCTCGCTCCCTCTCTCTTGATACAGAGGGAGGAGGACAGGCAAAGAAGTCAGGTTGCAGTTTGAGCTCTTAAGCGTTTGGGGATTGGTTTCAATTTAATGTGGTGATGTAAAAAAGAAAGAATCAATTTAGAATAGCTGAATCCCCGGGGTCACCTGGTCAAGCAAGCACAGGTAATGACAGAGAGATAGAGAGATAGAGAGATATCAGAGACAAAATGAACAGGGAGAAATAATTACAATGGAAAAACTTAAAAAGAAGAGGAAATTAAATCTGAAACAAACAAACCAAGACTTAATGTGAAAATAGTCTAATCAGGTAAAAAAACAATTTAACCAATAGCACAAAAATGAAAATGATAAAAGTAATAAAACAAGAATGACTTCATAAGCTCTCCATGATTGAGACGATATAAAATCACATCTGGTATCTAACATGTGACACGGCGTGGCAGACGACTCAAGAGCACGGCTCAGGACTGAGCAACAGCAAAGCAAAAGCTACCTGACTAGACACAAGATGGCTGGGACACTTGACAAACTGACAAGATGAACGGGCGGTGACAAACACAAAGCATAAGACTTAAATACACAGGGGGAAGGAGAGACAAAGACACAGGTGCAAACAATCAGGGCGGGGCTACTGAAATCAGAGCAGAGAAAACATGACCTTCTACAGGACGAGGCTTGACACCATGAAGCTGTGATTTTGTAAAAAAAAAAAAAAAAAAGGAAAATAATCCAAATATTAGGTAATATGATACTGTAAATGTTGTGATTCATTATTATAGAGTCCAACCTTGGACAGTGTGAGACAGTGACAGTCAGAGGAAGGTGAACTTTTTCAGTGCAGTGCTGGTGCTTCAGTGAAGTGTTCAACTAAAGCTGTCAAATAACTGTAGCAGGAGTCAGGACAATGTTTCCCTCTGAGATGAAGTGTAGAACAAGTATGAAGTAGGAAAATAGAGATAATCAAGGACAAGGAGGCTCGCTTCAAAATCACACTTGAGTTGGAGTAAAATTCAGTGTACTTAATTAGTTTCTGCCACTGCCAATAAAACTAATTATCCTTCAGCAGCACTCGGATTTTAATGTTGTTCAATGAGCCAAACAGGTAAAACTCCTGAATGAGTGGAAACAAAGCCAGTGACCCTCTGATATTAGCTTCTTTTAACATATCTACAACAACAAATCCTCCTTTGTCTGCTCATCATCAGCGTTTGTGAAACTTCAAAACATTTCAAGCTAATTTAGCTGAACTGTTGAATTAAAGCTCCTACAAGGAGCTTTCATTTTGTGTTGATTTTGGCGCCCCCTGTGGACAAAAGCGGAAGGTTTCTCTTTGCAGATCCCGTCCCAATATCAGCCATGACGAAAATATAGTGCTGAAATGGAGCTCGGTTTTTACTCACTAGCGTAGCAACAAGGTTAAGGTTAGATAGTTAACTGAAATGCATCATAATGTAAAGATGAAGTTAGAAACTAGCTAGCATTAGTTAACTAAACTGTAATTTAAGCTTGGAAAGTTGTCAGCTAAACACTTATTTAGCACTAACTAGCTAATGTAAAGCTATGTTACGTGTAGCTAACATGAACAAATTAAAAATTTCTAAAATTCTAGTGCAAGACTTTTTCGATCAATAGATTTTAAGTTTACAATACAAGTTAAGAGCTGTTTATTTATTTATTCATTCATTCATATCGCCGACCTGTCAGCTGCTCTGAGCTGTTCTTATGTCCAAGTCTTGCTGAGCCAGTAGCTGGTGTTAACTTTACCTGGAAGCTAAACTGTGAGGAGGGTTAGTAAAAAAGGTAAGTTGAGCCTCTTCAGTAAAAGCTCTTCACCTCCTGAGCTGTCAGTCCTCCTGCTAGTTACCTGCTGTCGGCATAATAAAAACAACATTGCACACTCCAGTCCTGTGTGAGATGTGGGAGCAGCAAAAAATTAATTATTACAGAATCTGACAAGCTGTGGAAACAAACCAGCTGTGTATTCAGATTATCTAAAAGCACTACATCCAGAGATCAAACTGAGAGCGAGCGCATCTGAAATGCCACTGGTAATCCCTCATTATACAGGGAAACTGTGAGCACACAGCTACAGTAAATACAGCAGGTCAAGTGCTGAAGCACGGAGTCGGTCTGTAAACTGTGACGGGTGTTTACAGTGATCAGCTTTAGTGGGGAAGTGATGGCATTAACACACCCTGCATGACAACTGGGGAAACTCCATCTGCTGATGAAGACACACACACACACACACACACACACACACACACACACAACTGTACCACGACAGGAGATAGTCGTCATGGTACAGTGGGAGGGATGATGTGTGTTGGGAAAGCAGGATGTTGGCATCTCCTCACAAGTCACCAGACTTCAGTGAGAAGCTGTTATTTGCTGCCTTTGCAGTGGTTTACACAGGAAACAATGGTTTGATGTGTGTCATGCCCACAACCACTGAAAGGCCCCCGGGTTATTTTTTTTCAAAAAGAAACCCGAATTCAATCAGAAGCCTAGTAGCTCCACAGCTGTAAAGGCCAAAGTAAACAACCATGGGCCCTATAGGTGAGGGACACTGGAGAATTTTGACATAGTGCTGCCGTCACCAGGCCAGAGACAGATCTGATAAACTACATCATGAAGGGGTTGTTTTTATTTTCACCTACAGAGTGAAGAACAGAATAAGTGAGTCCACACAGATGCAATGGAACAACATTACACTCATTTTAGTCAAGCTAGAGTATTTTACAGTGCGCCACAGCCACAGAGAAAGGCAACTGGACAGAAGGCCGGTGTCTTTAGACTGCTCTTGATGATGATGATGAAACACAGGTGTGTTGCAGCCAGCTCCTCAGCTACCTTGCAAACCACGCCCAAGAAAACACACACACACCCAACCCCCAGCTTCCACACACCACACTCAGTCTGTTCCTGGAGGCTTCTGCATTACCAACGAGCCATTCGTGTTTTCTGGTCGTGTCACTACTTTTGGGGGCAGTCACAGTGTTCGTGATCGAGGTCTAATGATGAAGGAGTTTCAGAAAACATGAAATACAGAGACAGGGTGTAGATACAATCTGCCACGATCCAGAACCAATGAGTCCAAAAAGTCATTTGGTCCTGTTGTTCCTTATTACATGAACCAATCTGAAACTAAATGTTGAGCCAAGCCAACCACCAGCAGACCAGCTGTTGGACATAGACAGGAAACTTAAATATTACAGGTTTATATTTTATGCTACTTGATTATTTCCTGCATTTTTTGCAGGATTGCATAATTCTTTTGATGCAGTGAGTTTGCTCTCAACTCACTGGTACTAGATGTATTGGAAAGTGTATCTGGAGAGGGGCATAAAAGGTGAATCCTAGGTTTCAATCGTCTGAGACCAGTGAGAAAAAGCAGAAATGAAAAATGAATGATTTCTGAGTGTCGTTTGTTTGTGTGATTTATTTCCCGTGTTCTCTCCCAGTCAGAAATCAGAATGAGCTCAGAGCTCGTGCTCTGCGGCCTGACTGCAGACGTCAGGTCGGCTGGAGATGTGAACTCTTTTAAAGTGCCTTTTCTTGATGTCGTGTTTTTGTTTTTGGTCGTTTTTTTACTCTCTGTTCGGTGCATCTCTGCAGCCTTGCCAGTTGAAGCTCATCTGAATTTGAGAGACAGAGGAAGGAAGGAGCTTGAATCAGATCCAGTCGACTCTGCAGAGCGTGAGACGAGCCGACAGCCAAACACAGCGAGGACTTCAGAGAGCGAGAGACGGAGAGTATTTAAAGGTGTTTCTAAAGGGGCCGTTTGATGTAAAGCTTCCCACCAGGACTCGCTTTCACACCGCGGACAGGCAGAGAGCTAACATGACAGTTGGCAATAAATCTTAAAACACTTTTGTTTGTGCCTGTGTAGATAAACACACAGGAGCTCAGAATCTGACAGGACTCTAAAAATAATCTGCGGTTTAATTAGGCCAATAATGACCCGGTGAGCTTTCAGCGGGGTAAACAGCCGCTTTCATGCCTCCTGCTTTCTGTAGCTGTTGTTTGGATGCAGAGACACCTTCTCTGAGGGAACCAAACTGCCAGAACCTCAGGAGTCACTTCCACCAGTACAATGAAAAAACAAACAAAAAAACAAAAAGAGAGAAAGAAAAGGCTTCTTGCTTTTGTGGAAGGGCACCTCTGCTGTTTATCTGCCAAGCAATTAGCATGGCAAATGCTGCGGCTCTGGCCTTCATTCAGCGTGACTCAATCAGCGAATACATTAGCAACATAAAGACGATGGGGAGAATGCAAAGCGATGCAGAAAATAAACTACAGACATGACAACAGAGAGGAGAACAGCTCAGAGACAAACACGATGTTTTACACTGAGAAACTAATCGGCCACAATGCAGATCAGCTCACAGACCGGATCATTAGCCGCTCCGCATTCTCCAGGGCTACGTCATGTGAAAGACAAAGGAGGTGGTGGCACGGTGTCCTCGTCAGTGCTGGGAAAGTAATCCTCGTTACTGAACGGCGTCAAGGTAAATGTTGAGGCAGCAGACTGACGGAGGTCTGAGCTGTAGATCTGAGCTGCAGGTCCAGGTCTGGATTGAAACCAGGTTTAAAACATGTTCCTCCATGTGTGGGTTACAGCTACCGACTTTATAAAGGTGGACGTAGTCTCTATGATGTTACCTCATGATTTAAAAACTCAGAGTGAGCTGCTCCTCCCTCGCCATCTTGGCAGTGTCTGACTCCGCCCCCTAACTACCAGCCAATCTTTAATAGAGCAAAGAGGTAGAACCAATTTACTATGTGGCAAGAATATAGCACCACCAAGTGTCTTACATGAAGATTAATCATTTGCTGGCTAATTAGCTGGGTAACAAGGTAACAATGCTAACAAGTCAGGTATGGTGAGCACAGACACACATACTAACAGGTACTAAAATGTAAACAATAAAAATGCTAGAATTTCACTCTGATAAAGACTAAAGGACGTCACTGTTGGAGACTCACTCCAGTGGCCAGGAGGCGAACTGTAGCTTTTGGCATGACCTTGCCAAAGTCATTGTTGAGGGTAACTGCCTTGACCAAGTTTATCCAGACAGTCGCACTTCAGAGGAAGTGTGGTGGGTCAAAGGAGGGACTGTTAGAAAGATAATCCCCAGAAGATCTTCACTTCAGCTGTTTGTTCTCATCACTTTTTGAGCTCAAACTCCTACATGCTGCCGCTTTGCCCCTGTGACCAGAAGCCTTTCCTAAGAAAATAAAACACTGGGACTGTGGCTAAATTCTCATTGTAGGTATGCATGAGGAGAAAGTCTAACTCCAGGAAGAAGAGAGTCCCTCTTACATTTTCATGCATGCGCTCTCTCTGGGGTCGTGGTCTGAATCCACTTAGACTTTGTCCTGTTCCTTATCAATGAGTTTAATTGTCTGACTTGGTGTAAAACATCTGAACTGCTTACTGTTCCTCCTCTGTTTTACTGTGTCTTGTAAAGCACTTAGTAACTGTGCTTTGAAAGCTGCTCACTATATAAATAAAGATTATTGTAATGGCACACGCTGGATAAAACTACACTCGTCTTCAGTCTGGGTTTGTTTTCCCTTCACCTCTTCTGTCTCTGTCCTTCACACCTCGGCTGCAATTCAACTCCATTCTTTCACTTTTTTTTTCTCCTCGTCTCTAATATCTCGGTTCACATCCTCCCTTTTCTCCTCCCACCCTTTCTTCTTCCTCCTCTCCTGCCCTTCCTTCATTTCTCCCTTTGCCTCTTGTCTAAAATTGAGAACAGAACAGCTGGTAATTGAAGATCATTGTCTTTCCTCAGGCCCTCAGGATTTGCAATGTCTTTCACCACAGCTCATCAGATGTTTTTTTTTTTGGTCCTCTTCTTGTTTGCCGTTTTCTCTCCTCCTCTTGTCATTTCTCTACTTCTCTCTCTCCCCATAAACTCCACAAGCCTTTTTTGAAATTGGATTTTCATTTGTGATGGACCAGAAGCACCCGTCGTGTTTATGCCACCTTCCTCCCATCACTTTTCCCTTTCTCTTCCTCCACTTCATTTCAGCCCGTTCTCTCCTCTATCTCCTCCTGTGAATTATCTCCTCTCGGTCCACCATGGACAGAAGCTCCATTTTCCTCCTGATGGATCTTGAAAAAGAAAGAGAAAGAAAGGAGGGAAGGAAAGAAAGAAAACACTCTGCCGATTGGAGTCCATCGCTCGACAGGAAGAGGAGAAACTGAGAAGATCGTGATCAGGGAGGCAGTGTTCCTGATTCTCCGCCGTTTGCTGAAGTACAGGATGTTCTGCCCTCATTCAAAGTTCCTACACTCAGATCCTCTGACCAACTCTTTAGTTTTTCATCAAGTGCAGGATGTTATCAGTACTGTCTCTTACTTTTAACATGACTCAACAAAGAGTCTGTTTAGTAGCTATGTCAGAGTCTGATAAAAAGATGCTTAAATACAAACAGCAACAGGTATCCACATAAGTGGCAACTGAGAGTGTTTTGCTCTGCTGTTTCTTGGAGGGAATTTGAAGTCCAGAGGCCTGTGAATGGAGTTAATGGACAGCACCTGCATTCTTTTCCCACCTGCGCTGCATTTATGTGTCTGAACATTTGATTTATAGACAAAAAAAAAGTTCTGCTCAGGTGAAACTTCTGATGAGACGAATGTTTGATCGAATTTTTCTAATTTGTGTGTTCAGAGCGTTCAGAACATTGAGAGCAGCACTGCTGTCTGAGCAGGAACAGATCACAGATGAAGGAACATGTGAGACAGTGAAACACACTCAGGCCTGGGTTACTACCATGATAACTCACTCTGGGCCAAAAACATGGTTTGATCTTGGTGTTGTAGATTGATATGATGATAAGTGATAAGATTGATAAGTTCATTTCTGTTTTTCTCTTGAACAAAGAGCAGGTCCCAGCTCAGCCTGCTCATCAGGTAGATCTGCTGCACCTGTGAGGTGGAGCTCAGCTGCTGGCTGGTGGTAATCAGCCTGACTGGAGTCTATAAAGGGAGGGTGGAGAGTCTCAGCTCGGTTTGGCTCAGGAGGTTTAGCACCATCAGCTGGATTTCTTTGTGCATCTTTTTGAATGCTGAATTTGAGTGTCAAGTTTTTTTGTTTGTTTTTTTCCCTCCCAAACGACCCCCTTCGATCCAGTGACTCCCCCAAAAATAACAACAACAACAACCCTGACAAAGTTGTGCTTTTGATTGTGAATTAGCTTCACAAGCACAAGAAGGTTTTCAGTGACACTGATGGGAGCTTCTCGTCTTGTTCAGCCCATGGACGTTTGGTTCATTGCCACCTTTATTTTGAAATCAATGCCTCTGACCCCCACCCCCCACCCCCAGTGTTTCCTCATGTGAGAGATGCATGAGTTGAAACCAACATTTATTTCAGTTCAGATCATTGCAGAGTCACCACAGCAGACTGAACATCACTTGTCATGAAACATGATTCATAAAAATCCTCCTCCATGAAAATCAGCTTCGGTCTGAACAGGGATTTCATACATCAGAAACCTGAGGAACCAATCCTGTCGACTTGTGGGGGCAGGGGGCGGGGCTAATTAAACTGATGAGTCTGACCTTTCAGCTGAGGTGGGCGGGGCTTTGAGGCCTGATCCAGGTCTCAGCCCAGATCTCCATTGTTTTGTCACTTTCTTCTGTTTTGTCTGTTTCATTTGAGGAAAACACGTGAAACGGGATTTAAAAACTTGTCCACAGAGTCAAACAGAAGAGAGGACTGTTCATGGACCAGTTTGACGATCGACATAATATGTACAGTCACTAGTTTGAGGGGCGGAGCCTGAGCATCTTGTCTCATCTCAGGACACCTCCATCAATCAGTTTTAAATACCCCCCCCTTGCTGTTATTATCTAAAGCATCCACTGCCCAGTTCTGCACCCGTCTGCATCAGCCGTGAAGCCATGAAATACTGTATATTGACTAACGCTGTGTATGGATCCACCCCGGCTCCCATCATCAACATGACTGGCAGGTTATGGCAGCATGAAATTAAACGGATCTTGTTTTATTGCAGCGGGGCATCACTCAGCGGCACTCGTCTCCTGAGCCACGTGGCGTGGAGCGGAGAGTGTGTGGTGGATGTCGTGCGTCCTGGCTAGCGGCAGCCCCCCCCCCATTGCTGTGATAAACACGACCACGGGGATATTGCAGGAATCAGCGATCCGAGCGTTGAGAAATTAGCTTGTCTCTCGCCTTCAGTGTTATTGATCACCTGACTTCCTTATACATTCCCACATAATAGGCAGCACTGACTTAATTAGTCAAAAGAGAGGCCGGGTAATTACATGTCACTTTAACAATGTGTTTTATCGCCTACAAGCTCTGCTGGTACCAAGCAAATCTAATCGTGGATTTAATGCAAAGTGGGATAGAGAGGGAGGGATAGAGAGAGGACAGAAGAGGAGGAGGAGGAGGAGGAAGAAGACGACAGCCGGAGAACAAGAATGTGAAATATTTTATCCTACAGGCCTTGTTATTTTCGCAGTTCCACACACTGGATTTTGTTGAAAAGTTGGCAGGGTAGGAAAGTAATTTTGGTATCTACAGACTCCAGCAGCTCCGTCTCTATTAGCTGCTGCTGCTGCTGCTGCTGCAGAGCTCGGCTCGAGTCCTCGGAGAAGGAGCACAGGCCGAGTCGGGCCCCAGTCTGGTGGACCGCCGGCGCCGCGTGGACGGTGTCTCTGTAAACCCTGTGCTTTTAATAAACAAATACAAGGAGCTAAATTTAGAAAATCACCAGGTGAACAGTAACTGAGGCTCCGGTTCCCGCAGATTAAACACAGATGTTCCTGTAGACTGGGAAAAATACGAATCACAATCAAACTGGGCCTGTTCATCAGCATCGTTATACCTGAGGTGCACCTGTGTAGAAGCATCATTATGTTCCTCTGCTTCCTTTAATTTGTCACCGTCTGTGTGTTTTACAGAATATTTCAGCATGAAAATGTTGAAGAAAAACTAATCACACACACCGTGGCTGTAAAATGAAGTCGTTTGTTTGAGCTGTCGTTGAACCCTATGGAACCAAAACCACTCTATAATATAAAATAATACAGAGATTGCACAGAGTAATTAACGAAGTGAAAGTTGCACGAAGGCTAATTTGCATTTCTGTTCAACAAAACTGCCCCGAACATGAATAAGTCTGAAAAAATATGGTGATGAAAATCAATCTGCAGACAAAGTGTGTTCAGTTTTAATGGACAAAGGAGCTGCCTGTGTTGTCATTGTGCAGCCGAGCTTTGAGCCACACTCGCTGCCACTTTCATAAAACTCTGCAGGAAAGTGAACCTGACGCTGGTGCTGATGGACTGACACCAGTCAGGCCTCAACAAACTGGTTTCCTTCCTCTTGTTCTTCATCTTTGCTGGTCGAGTGTGAACGAAGCTGGTGCTCTTCAAGTTCCATGTCGGAGCGGTCGTTATCAAACAAACCAGACAGGAAGTGAACAGTGTGACTCTTGTTGCCGCCATCGTGTAGCGAGCTGCCTGCTGGCTCCATCAGAGACCACATTGATTTTTTTTTTTTTTTTTTTTTTTTTCACGCTCCAACGGCGTCACACAAACACTGCAACACATTAGTCGATGCCAATTAACAAGTGACACTAACGGAGCAGAAGATGAAGGACACAAGAGAACGAAGGAAAAAGAAGCCTCACATGACAATGGCTCAGATCTCTGTTCTGATCTGTGTCGTGGCCCCGCCCTCTTCCTCCTCTTTGACAGTAACTGATGTGATTGCCCTTGATTTTTTTTTTTTTTTTTCCTTCCCTCCTACAACATGTCAGATTTGTATTTCTGGGGCAAGACCGGGAGGAATTAGGTTTAAAAAGGCTCACTCCATATTCAAAAACTCATTCTATCATCAGCTCCTTCACTCTGAAGCCCTGTGGCTGCAAGCTGTGAAGCTCAGACTCGTGGCCGCCGCCGCCGCAGCCGCAGTCTTCGCCCTCCCTGACAGACTTTCTTTCTTGTATTTTTTTTTTCCAACTCCTCTTTTCTTTGACGAGCCGCTCCATTTATTCGGAGGATCAGCTGTCAGCGCTGTCAGTGTCAGGAAATTTTAAATGAGCTCGTCGACCTGGACGGCGTTTTCAGAGACGGATTAGACTCCACATTTTAACTACAGAGCCATCAGTGAGTCCTCGTGTCACAGAAGCAGTGGAGGGGAAAAGCCACGGAGAAATTTCATTCCACGTCCCCATTTCTTAAAAAAAACAGTTTACATACGTTAACATACGCCACGTTCGGAGCAGAGGAAAAGTTTTTACAGTAATTTGAAAATGGTTGCAAACACATTTTCTGCCAGGTTTCTGTCATCAGTGACCATGTGGGTGTCAGTGCTTGAAAATACTCAAATGTTAAGTACCTTGTATTCACTGGATTTAATTATTTAACCTTTTTTTTTTTTTCTTTAATAAAATAAAATGTACTGGCTGTAAAGTTACCACATGTAAAGACACACTCCAGTCAGGCCTTGACGACTGATGAAAAGCAAACACGGATACTTTTCTATCAGGAACATGTTGGTTAGATTTCCTTTTCAGAAACGTTTGCTGCCTGACTGACTCCAGCTTTTATATTTGTTGTCAGTGTTTGTTCCTCAGTATTTGAATCTTTTATAGATCCATTATAGACTAATGAATGTAAAGTGAAATAAACCATGATGAACAGCAGCGACTTGGTCAAAGTTGATGAATTAAGAATTAAAACTCCACGTGGTATAAAGGTAGACGTGTGTCTTAAAGCGCTGTACGGTATAAAGGTAGACGTCCATGTCCAAAGCAGTTACCAACAAAGCTATCTATACCATCATGCATTGTGCTCACGTTGAAACAGACGGCTGCCTGGGTGGTGTCCAAACTTTCACCCTGAACTCCCTGCACATGGAGCAGACTCACTTCACTTGGACTGGATTTTTATGTAAATGTGATGTTACTAAAAGTTTTGGTTTGGCAGCTTGTTCACTGCGTTTTCTGGTTTTTCTAATTTTTTTTATTTTTTTATTATTGACAAGTACAAAAAAACAACAAAAAAAAAAAACACGCTGCATGAAATCACAGCTCAACAACCCAGAGGTGAATCAAGGTTCAGTTCGTACAAACCTTTGTAAAAATGTCAGGCGGACTTGGACTCATTGTTCTCTGCATAATACACAACTACGAAGCTGTTTCTTCTTCTGTTGGTATGAAAGACTGGTTGTTTCTGCTGCTGACAAACAATGAGGCTGAGCTGCAGCTCCTGTTGAACCCTCTGTGTTTTTTGTTATTTTTTCCTACTTTTATTTAATAGACAAAAGAGAGGACAGGAAATGCATGGAGAGAGAGTGAAGTGAGGGCAGGGGTGGGTGGGAGGGGTGACACAGGGCACCGTGACCTCTTGTTGCTGTATTATCAGCATTTCATGAAGTGGTGTTCACATCATTCAGCAGCTCTGAGAGTGGAAGCCAACAATGCTGCTGTTCGTCCATCATACGATGTTAATGCAGCGTTTAAAGGCTTTTATTTTGAAATTCAATGACTCAGTTCTTTCTGTCCTTCAAATGAAATTCAAAATGCATCTATTTTCAGACTGTGTGTGTGTGTGTGTGTGTGTGTGTGTGTGTGTGTGGTCAGTATCAGTCACCATCCAATTACATCTCTCTTCTCTTCTTTCATCCTGAGCTCCTTCTTTCCTTTCTCTTTCTTTTTTCCATCCTTCCTTCACTCTCGGGGTCGGCGGCGTCTTCGCCCTCATCGCCTCCGAAACTCGACCCCATCCAACCCCCCATGCAGCAAACACTTGCCCGCCCCGCTCGTTACATCCATTAGCGGGGCCTCATGGGAGAGATCACGACCTCTGCTCACGGTGAGGGGGGCGGAGCTCGTGTCCGGCTCACCTGTCAGCAGGTGGACGGCGGCGGTGGAGGACATCCTAGACCTCTGTTATCTAATCGGTTGTCTCCTAATGAGTCATTGAGATGTCTCTAGCAAGGAGGGGGGGCTGTTGAAGTCTTTGTGTCCCCGAGACTAATTACATCGTGGTCGTTTAGCGAGGGACAAGGCTCGGCTTCAGGTGGAGAAAGTGATCTGGCGAGGAGGGGTCGGCTGCTCACCTGTGAATCCCCCTGAAGACAGAGAGTCCTTGTTCTGGTCTTCAGGGGGGAGGAGGGGGGAGGCCGTTTGATCCGGCACATTCCTCCCCTCTCAGGTCGTCTTCTCAGGAGGATTAAAGGAGGAACGTTGAACGTCTCACAGGTTTAGAGCGGCGGTGGCGGTGGCGGATCGTTTGCTGCGATGCTGGAGATTGGATCAGGAGGCAGCAGACAATCGCTTCTCTCATGACTTATTCTTCTCCTCTTACCTCCATGTGAGGAGAAAAAACCACAACACCAGAGTGTGTTTTTTTACAGGAAGATAATTTTACATAGCTGAAACTTTAAAAAGTGTCTAACGCCTTCCCTGCATCAGACGTCAAGGTCATCTCACTCCATCCACAACCCCAACACCAATATTATATCTGTATGTAACTCATCACTGTCGACATGAGACTTTACAAATATGTTGATACTGTGTTAAAAACCATAACATCACTGAGTTCACATGACAGTTTTTGATGTTGATTCTCCATCTCACTTCTTTCAGCAGCACTTTGACAAAACTTCTACAAATGTGGTAACAAACCTTCACTTTGACTAAAAGGTCAAAGGTCAAGTGAACTTGAGGTTATCTGTAAATCATGACACAAATGAAACCCAAATTACACTCAGACTAAAATGAAGCGATAATATTTTATATCCAGTCAAAGCTCAGTCTCACTGTGACATCATAATCATAACATTTCCTCAAACCCGGCTGGTCAGTGAAGGGACACAACCTCCAGACAAAAAGTCAAACTCAACATTTTCATCTTTGATTTAAGGGAAAAATAAAACTTATAAAACAGTGAACATGACGTGGCCTCGGTGAGGAGCCTGTTGACTCCTGCTCTTCTCTGGTTGTTTAGTTTCGTGTCCTCATTGAATCTTGTGTGGACTGATGAAGGCAAACTGCCAATATCACAACACAACAACAATCTGCTCTGCTGCCAAACATCATCACGGAGGAGAAGGAAACATGTGGAGACAGTGGAGGCCGACGGCTGACAGCAGCAGCGACCCGCTCCCTGACCTGCTCCACTGCCCAAGAGCAAGACACTGAATCCCCTGCTGACTGTGACCTCTGACCCCCACCCCCCCTCCTCACCCTCACCCCCCCTCAGGGATCAACAAGCTGCCACTAAACATTTCTCTCTTCCTCTCTCTGCTGGAACGAACATCAAACTACTTATCTCCAAGTTTTCCTCTTTCTCTGCTCCTTCAGTTTTCTGCTGAAATGTTATTCCTGTTTTACGTACGGAGGCTTCGTCACGCCGCACGAGACGTGTTACGAGTTAATCATGATTGTATACATGTAAGGAGGTTTTAGTTATTTAGCTTAGTTAGCTTCTTATAAATAGACTGTATGTAAAATGATGCTGCCTGAAATCAGCAGTGAAGTTTTACTTCAATTTAAAGATAAATATTATATATTTTTGCCTTTTTGTGGTGATTAGTAAACCTCCTGCAGCTGGGTCTTCAGACTCAAACCAACCCTGAGTCCAAAGATGTAAATAGGCGCAAAGGAAAATGTAGCAGCTCCTTCATTAGGTTTAATCAGTTTCAGTTTTTCAGTCGTAAAGAGGCAGAATGCAGCAGCGTCTTCGCCGTCATGAGCCGACCTCCTCCTTTTCCTACACTGTTCTGTTTGGACTAAAACAGTCTCACACATCTGTGCCTTTGTGATTCTCAACTCGTCATTACTCGCTGATTAAATGCAGGTCCAGGTCCGAATTGTCACTTTATTCATTTCAAGCTCCACATGTGAAAGACGTAAAGTTGTGAAATGACCTCGGCTGCAGCAGCGGAGCAGAAAATGAAGCGGGAGCTTGTTGTCATGAGTTTCATGAACTCTGAGGGAGCAGTGTTTTGATTATTCACATATATTATTAACATATAAGTGGGTTTTCAACTTTCAGCCACATGCATACGACACACACACACACACACACACACACACACACACACACACACACACACACACACACACAGAAATCTATTAAGGCTCTTCCTGCCTGTTCTCCCCGGTGTGTGCAGCCAGGCCTCCTCGTCTCCTGCAAGAGGGAAAATGAATAATTAATCGCTCTAAAGTAGAAGGAAATTATACAACATTATGCCATAGTGTGTCCACTCTAATGGCATGTGGCCCATTTTAATGGCTGGACCAGCCCACCAAGTGCCGCCTCCCCCTCCCCACGTCTCCCCCTCCACCCCCCTGGAGTGGCTGTAAACCTGCCGGCGGCCCCAGGCGAGCCATATGCCAGATTTATGGTTCGCATTTGTTTTTGCCCGCGGGAGCTCCGTGGCCGCTGTACGGTGAGAATCCCGTACAAGCTGTCCACCGCGGGGCGAAGAGCGGAGGAGCTCTCAGTGGAGGCCGCGCTGCATCTCTGCATACAAACACACACACATCCTCCACCTCTAGAGACAGTGAGACACTCTCACACCGACAGGCCAGACCTGTTCCTGTAGCACTTTAACACTTCACATATAGAGTGAACTTTACAGCAGGAGGAGGTGGAGCAGCTCATCCACCAACCACAGGGTCGCTGGTACAATCCCCCAGCTCCTCTGATCCCTTGGGCAAGGTACCGCACCACTGACCACTGGCCCCTGATGGTATCATAGGCCATGTATCAAGGTGCTTTATAAATAAAGTTTATCATTATTGTATACGTCTCGCACCCTCAGGTCCTCTGGTCCACGGCCTCTTTATCTCACCACTGTCTCTTATCCTTTAGCCTGGTTTAATTTGATTTGTGTTCATTTCTTAACTGTTTCTCATTTTATCCCATTTTCTTCTTTAATATCCTTTCTGATATTTCAGTTGTCTTCTAGTGGTGTTGTGTTTATTATGTAAAGCACTTTGTTGCATTTATTTGCTATAGAAATAAAATCTGAGTCTGATGTGGCTACAAGCAATGAATGAATGAATGAATGAATGAATGAATAAAAGAATGAACAAATGAATGAATGTGTAAAGTCTTCCTAGCAACTAGAAAAGCATCATATGCTCAGTGTGTGTGCTCATGTACAATAGTATATTCTGACTGCGTTCACACAGACATGTTCTTTGTGTCTGAGTTTCTGGCTCCAACTTCTCAGTGAAGTGAAGAGTGAAACCTAAAGTTTTCAGGAGCTGTAAAGGATCACACATTTATATATATATATATATATAAAAAAGGTATGTATTGTGTTTCAGCTCAGTCCAACAGTTAACGGTACATCTGTTTAAAACTTATTTGGGGCCTCGAATTCTCAATATGTGGTGAGAGTTTGATGTTGGAGTTGCTAGGTGACAGGAGCTGTGATTCATGACATGGAAATTCTCAGTTCTCTGCCACATGGTCTCGTTTCCAGTCGGAGCAGCTGCAGGAAGCCGGTGCAGGTGGACGGGAGTGAAGGTAGTTTGTCACCTGCTGCTGTGAAGGTGAACAATCAGTCCCAGCTCTCATTCATACTCCTTCAGCTACCACCGGCAACAGAGTGGTGATGGAAATGTCCCCCAACGATATGAGACACCAAGATTAAACTGTAATACGTCATCATCTGCGTCAAAGTGCAGAGATGAGATGAGGAGATGGACATTTCAATTAATGCAGAAATATGGGAATCTGCAGCAAAACAACTTTTCTATGAAGAACTTGAACCATTAACATTGAATGAACCTTTGTGGCCATCTTGCTGGTGTATTCTGAGAAATTTGTCATACACCCCCTTCGTTTGTAGTGTGGCCACGAATAATCTTAGGGCCTGATTTACTTTGCAGGTGATAATGTCTGCACATGTAAAAACTTGTGCAAACTTGTTTTCACCTGTGAAAGCTGATTTACCAACAGACAGTGCACACTGAGGGCTGTGCTTTGCAGATGTGAGTTAATGATGCAGTGCAAGGTGTCTCTGCTCAGGTGTGCAAAATACTGAGAGGAGAAAATGCAGACAGCTTGATTTCATCACATGCAAAGTGATTCACCAAGTCTGCAAAGTTTCTGCTCCTGGAAGAACAGGAGAACAGTGAACAGATCTTTGACAGGAAACAGTTCATTTACAGTCATAATGTCAACAATCAAACTGAGCCTTGGGGACTTAAACATCTGTGTCCTTTACTTCATGACTCCCTGGGACTTATAGACTCTATTGATCAATGCTGCAGGCCTATCAGCACCTGTAAAGGCCCTGTGAGCAAAGTGCACACCTGGCTTCAAGCAGGGAGGCCACGAGCGCTGTGGTGGTTCTGTGGCTCAGTCAGCTGCTCCTCGTTGAACCTGACGCCCCAGATGTTGCATCAGGCGGCAGCAGCAGCAGCAGCAGGAGGAGGAGGAGGAGGAGGAGGAGGAGGAGGAGGAGTTGACGACGCTGAGGTGTTTCCACTGGTGGTCTCTCTCTGCCTCTCTCTCTGGGCTCAGGTCTGCTGCCTGTTCCTCTTCATCCTTTGTGCGAAGTGGCAGATCTGCTCAGTCATGAACGAGTTCATTACAGTGAGGATGAAGGCGGAGAGGAGGGGAGGAAGTGAGTGAGTGATTACATGCATCCCACCTTCCTCTCCTGTTCCCCATGATTAAGATGCATCTGCTGAGTCTGCTCGCGCCCCGGCTGCTTTGTGCATTCATCAACATCAGTTTAATGAAGTGATCAGAGGCTGAGATCAGACGCAGCCCAGAAATATTACTCCATTAGCCTTTCCAAGCCTTCTGCACAACAGGAAACACTGACCCCAGGCGCCGGCTTGTTCCTCCCCATGTTCTGTAGAGTAAATAAAATACAATAATAATAATCATAATGGAAAAAACACAATGAAGATTAATAGGAAGTATAACTGATTACCTGCCCAGCCTCTGCAAACACAGAGCACCTTTTCAGAGCAAGAGGACGATCTTTCATCCCAGCACTTCAAACAGGTGGAGCAGAAACTCCCCCCCCCAACAACAACAACAACAACAACAACACCGCCGCCGCCGCCGCCGAGTGGCCCCGGCCTCTCTCCCTCTCTCTGTCTCTCTCTCGTGGCGATGATGTTAATAAACTGTCAGCGTGTGGCACTTTGTAATTGGGTTTGTGCCTTGTTTAACAAAGAGCGATTGGATAGTTAGGAGAGAGAGCAGCAATCTATCCGCCTCTCCCGTGAAATGAGCCGAGTGTCTCATTCATGAATGTGTTATCCCAGAGGAGCGGCGGCTGAGATGTGTCTGTTATCCCTGGTAAATAAAGCAGGAAACACCCCCCTACCCACCCACATACACATACACACAGAGTCGCCCCCCCTCCACTCTCCTGACATCATAAAGTCTCTGTAATGCTGTCATAAACATGACACCTCTCACACAGTAACCGTTTGCACCGCTTCATTCAGAGCAAATGAGCCTGTGCGACTTTATTATGACGTCTGTGTGATTTAGTGACAAACGTAAAAAACTGCAGACACTGAACATGAAGTGCAGGGACAATACAGATCTGATGTGGAGGGGGGGTGCAGCACATCTGCCCACAGCTGGCAGGTTGTGAGACAGTTGTTACCCCTCCTGCCTCAGACCTTTTGGTTTTGGGATGCGACTAAAAACTGGAAAAGTGTGGTTATCACCACATATACATGGATGTGTCATGTGTCATCATCAGAAACACTTTCTTTGAAACGTGTCTTATATCTTCTTCTTCTTCTTCTCAACACTTGAGCTCAAGCACAGGAGACATAGATAATATATTTGTGTTTTTCCATTTCCTCTCTCAGCTTCTCCCTTGAGCTCAAGGTCAGCATCGACCAATCAGAAGAGAGGATCAGCGCTTCCTCTCTCCTGATTCTTCTGGTTTCATTGGACCTGCAACACGTCCAGTTTTAACTTCTTTCTTTCTAAACAGCGAACACAATCTGCAGGGAGACTCTGTGTTGTCTCTGACCTTACACATAATTGCATTTTTTTTTTTGTATTTAAAATGAAAATCAATGTGATGTTTCCATGCGAGTCTTGTTTCAGTTCAACTCTATTCACACTGTACGTATATTACCTCCAGAGTGAAGTTGAGACCTGCACAGTGTTACAGAGAGAGAGCCACAGTAATGACATAATGTCAGCACTGGACAAACAACTGCTCACATTTTTATTCTATAAAAGCTAATTTGACCTTTTGGGTGAAACTAGAGGAAAGTATTAATGGGGCTGTGTGTTCCACTGGAGATGTAGCTTTTCATTAAAAATGTTCTATAAGCAGTGAAGTGTCATTTAGAGTGAAAAATGCTTTCCACGAGGCCAAAGATGATGAAGCCAATAAAAACATTCACATGCAGTTAATGACTCACACACAACAAAGAGCACGTGGATGTTATTCAGCCGACTTCACTGCAGCTCCACACTCGTGCTATTTTTAACTCCACATGGACCCACAGAGAAAATCTTGCCTTGGGCCTTCGACACTTCAGAACCAGCTCTGTTTGGCTTTAAGTACTATATCATCCAATAAACTGACTGGAGGTCTGACCAGTGCACCCCCCCCACTCCCCGGCCACATCCCGCTGCGATAAAGCCATCAACCACCAGCTCCAGGCCTCTCCTCCTGCTGCTGTGATGGGAGGTGTTTGGCAGCCAGTGACAGCAGAGAGGAGCCCTCCCTCCCCCCTGCAGGTGACACCCCAGCCCTGAAGAACTGACACCTCCCTAAATCTGCTGCTTCCCCTCCTCCTCAACCTGAGTCACAGAGTGTGTGTGTGAGTATATACATATAATGACCGAGTTCTTCCTAGTGAATCCTCCATGGGCATCTTCGACTTCAGGTGCGATAAACAGCCATACAATACCTTATGGATGCTGTGTAACTGAGCTGGCATCATGGCTGGTGTCAGGTGGGGGTGTTGGGGGGGTGGGGGGGTGCCAGGAGAAGGATGAAGGAGGAAAGGGGGGGGGGTGACAGCTGTCAGTGATAGTTTCCTGTACAGAGCGTCGGTGACAGCTGGCAGAGCCGACCGGTCTGCGGCGCTGACAGCCGCCAGCTTCTCTGTGGAGGAGAAAGGAAACTAAGATATTCTGCTGCCTGCCAGGCTCGACGAGATGCTCGACTCACAGCAGCCACGGCCTCGACAAACCTCATGGACGACTCACTGCCATCTGCAGCATGAGTGTGTGTGTGTCGGTCTGTAACATGGGGAAGCCCATCTGTGATCACAGTTTTATAGGATGGTGCAGCATCATGAACTCTGGTGGTCTTCAGTGATCAGTGAGTGGTCACATACACCCTGGTTTCCACCTGTTTGATCACATCAATCTCCCTTGAGCTCATTCAGTGCAGTATTTTAGCCGTTACATGTTCTCACTTTTCTGCATTTGATATAAAGTTGTAGATTTGCACAGTTTGTTGTTGTTGTTGTTGTTGTTGTTGTTGTCTGTTTATACAGCAGGTGTGTTGAGTTGTCTTCAGATGTCTGTTATGGACCTCAAGAGGAAGCTGGACATTCATTGTATCTTGTGCAATGACAACAAATGTATTCTGTCTTGTAGCTATTCTATCATCAGATCTTTAATCAGCATCTTCAACCTGTGCTCCAGAATCAATCACATCCAATCAGGCTGCTGATCAAACACTTAAAGTCACTTTATGAGCTCCAGACTATCATGGGTCAATATTTTTATTTAGTGCACTGACTGACAGAGGTACAGATCAGACACACAGCCTGTATTCAGAAACTGAGCCTTAAAACCAGCCGTCAGGACTTCCTGTCACTTTGTGATGTCACAACAAAGCAGTCACACAAAGCCCCGCCCACCACCTGGACCCACCATCCAACAACTTGCAGGATTTGGTTTCTCTGAGTTAATTGGATCAGTCAGAAAACAGTCAGCCAATCAGAAGAGAGGCTCAGAGCCTCCTCTCTTCTGATTGGCTGACACCGACCTGTTGTTACTGCAGCTCCAGACAGAAGCTGAGAGGGGAGATGGAAAACTAGACTGAGATGGGTTTTAGACCTTCTCATGGATCAGCCCTTCAAAATAAAAGACAGGAGAGGTTTAGGGGCTGAATTGTTGTGTGGTTGAGGGTTTATGGGAGGACTTGTATCCGCTGACAGACAGACAGGTGTCATACAGGCTACAGAGCTGTCAGCGTCTCTGTTCTCTCTGACTTCCTGCCTGATCCTCTGGAGGAGGATGAAGAGGCAACAGATCTCAATCATTGTTTTCTTCTGTTCATCCAGATGCAGCCGGTTGTGAGCTCTCCCAGGACTGCTCCGGTCACCTGACACACAATAACAACAACTACGACAACAATACAAAACTAACTTGTTAAAAGTCTCAGCCATCACTCAGCTGCTCTGAAAGACAAAAACCCATCCACACGAACACTTCACTTTTCTTTTTGTCTCTCCAAACAAGGCTCTGGGTATTGAACTGTTATGTGAAAATGACAGATTAAGTTTGAAACGTCTTTGTGTTTAAAAAAAAGAAAAAAAAAGAAAAAGATTCTTTACTCATGAGTCATGTCCTTGAATAAATTCAACACAATTCACCGGAGGGGGTAAGAAGGGCAGTTTGTGAAAACTGTGGACAAAGTCATGAGCCTGTGTCTCTGTCATCGTCATCGTCATCGTCATCGTCATCGTCATCATCATCATCATCTGAGGTCAGCAGGTGGAGGTGAAGGTGGAGGAGGAGAGATGTCCTCCACAGGTGGTTCATTCCACTCTACTGGCTACTGCAGCTGTCCATCAATATCCATGACATCCAAGTCCCTCCTCCCTACCAGGAAACATGTGATCATGTGGAACTGGATGAGATGTTTCAGGACATCTTTAAAGAGATGCCACATGTTTACCTTCATTAAACAGCTTCAGTAACTGTGATGGTTAAATAAATGACTTGTAGCTTGTCACAGGGAGAACGGAGGCTCTCTGTCCTCCACCTGCGTCTCTTGACCCAAAACCAACCTTGTAAGTTCAGAGCTTGACCCAGTGTCCCAGATCTCGTCTCAGTGGCAACACAAATGCGTCCTGTAACCTGTAATGTCTTGTTTGTGACAGACAAGGCTACATCAGTACAGACATCATAATGCATATACGTTATATAACCTTATCCACCGCCCCATGGATCTCGCCAGCTTCGTTGAAAACAAATGCACATGATCAGGAGGAGGGTTAGCAAAACAGCAGGTAAGTGACCTGACTTGCATAGTTCTCCTTTAAGGTCAGCTTCCTCCTGGCTCCATGACTCCTCCCCTGGGTCGTACCCTCAGCACGCAGGTTCAAAATCTAGGCCATCATCATCATCATCATCAGTGGCTCCAGCTCCTGCAGCAGCAGCATCAGGATGGACGTGGAGCTCATCCAGCTCCATCGCTGCACTAATCCACCATTCTTCCTCTGAATGGAGCATTACCATAAACGCTTGGCAGCAGGAGGGGGCATTGTATTCCAGAAAATCTGTGAGCCTCTCAAATGTGCATTGTTGAAATTCACCTGTTGCCTGGGAGATGTGAATGGACCGTCCCCCGCGGCCCCGTCCATTATGTAATGTGCTGGACTTTGGGCTCCTAAAGCTCGTCCCCTGGAGGCTCGTCCACTCAGGCAGGACGTCTCTAAATCGTGGAGATGAGCGTTGCCAGGAAGTGCGGGGCTGCTGTGTGGTTTAATTGAATTGTTGCCTGTGGGCTGCTCATAAATGAACAAGCTCTGCTGTTGTTTCAATTGTCTCATTTAAAGGATTCAACCGGTTTGGATTCTTCTGCTGAGAGAGTCGACTTTTCAAGTGACGTTCACATCCAAAAACCCTCTGCAACACTCTGCAACGCTGACAATGGAGCCGTTCCCTGCTGGTTTGGGGATAATCTGCAATCAGTACACTAATTAGTAAACTCATCTGTTGTCATTGAGATAAAGCATTTGACTGTAGTGACCTCATGACTCCATGAGGAGTACATGTTTCCTGGTAGGGAGGGACTTGTCATGGATATTGATTGACATCTACAGCAGACAATAGCATTGAATGCACTCTGCCGCTCCACTGCGACCTCATAGATGAGGGAGAGACCCAAACTGTCCAACTACAGCTGTGTCTCAGTTCAGGAGCTTCATCCTGCAGAGGAAGCATTTAAAGGCCGGTTACATCACAGCGTTGTCACAAAGCCTGTCCCAGGTCAAGGCTCCACCAAATCCAGCTGTATCTCACCTGTTCTATGAGGACACACCATACCTATCTTTTGTGGCTTACCATATCCCAAGATTCTTTGCATGCCATTAAATATTAGCCACCTAGCATGCCAGCTATCAGAACGTAGAGGCGTAGGCTGCAATCTCCGAACAAACTGCCATTGGGAAACAGCTTATAGCTAGCAGGTCCAGCACTGAGGTTGCCATGGTGACCTGAAGAATTCACAGTAAACATCTGAGGAAATTAGATGTAAAATTTGAAATGAAGCCATGAAATAAATTTTTAATCTCACGAACGTCTCAGACAACTGTCCCTTACTGCAGCGATATTTGTCTGTACATGTTGAGTCACTGAGCAACAACAACCACGTTCAGTGACCAACCATTTTGACTTTGATGTTGTAAACGTCATGTGTTGATCATGAAGCCAAGTTAAAGCTTCAAAAGCATCTGTATCACCTCTGTCACCTATCGACAGCCTATTGGTTTAATAAAAAGATCCTAATCCTGTGGAACAGTGTGATATTCAAACCACTTCAAAAAGACTTTAAAACTTGTCCGACTTCCTCCGCGTTATCGTGGAGCCGCTCACACTCAGGTTCACAGTCATTATAAAATCAAGAGGGAAAGTTAATCTTGAAAATATAAAATGAATTTGCATTCAGGGAGCGGAGCAGAGCTGCTGCTCTCACTTCTCCCTCCGCTGAAGATCATGAATTCAAACTCTGAGTCTAATGAGAAAAGGAGTGAGACCGAGTCTCCTCGGTATCGTCCAACCCCAAAGTCTTGGCTTCAAAACCTTCAAATGAGACGAGAGCGGGAGGGGGGAAGAAAAGCTGGGGAGGTTTTTTTTATTATTATTATTCCAAAAAGCAGCTCCGGTGTCTCTAAAGTGTCGGGGGCCATGACTCTTTTTGTTGAAGCACTCCATCAACTAATCTGTTTCTCTACTTTCATGTTTTGGCTGCAGAAGGAGAGGAGATGAAACAGAAAGTCGTGGATAAATCAGCGCTCGTTCCCTCGGCCGTATGTGTCTGCATCTGCCCACAAGATGAAATCCTTTTTATCACAATTTAGGGAGCGAGCGGTGCAGTTATGAGAATTATAGCAGCACTTCATGTAGACGCGTCGTTACTCAAAAGCAGCGGGAAGGCCTCCAAGTAGGTCCATCTTTTATACACAGAGGGGAAATTGCATATTGATTGCAATCTGTGTGTGTGTGTGTTTACCAGCATGTGTGTAGAGGGGGGAATGTGTGTGTGTGTGTGTGTGTGTGTGTGTGTGTTTCCAATGTCAGAGCATGTTGCCAGATTCAATGATGAGCCAAAAATTTAAAAAAAGAGACAGATTGATAGAGAGTGAGACAGACAAAGACAGAGAGACAGAGAGAGGGAGGGGCTTCTCCTGGACGTGACTGATTGAAGGGGCACTTCTCCTGAACTGATGCAGGCTTTAACAGCAGCAGCGACTGTCCGACCTGAAATCCTAAAAAGAAGTTGCTAGGCGACAGGACAGAGGGGGTCACAGAGTGGGAACAGCAGGTGATGCAAAGTAAAAAATCATTCTCAGAGGAGCCACGCCTCCAAACTGGAGAATGTCAGATCCTGAGATTGAGTGTCTGACTTCCAAGAGACGTGAGCAACAGACGCCGCTCAGGATGTCTGGACGGACCTCAAACCAATCAGAGACGGTGAACATGTCAGCTACGATGTTCTTCTTCAGAGTGAAGACTTCTAATGCAACTTTTTGTTGCTTGTCAGTGAAAAATCAACATGACAATCAAAGCGATGGCTGAATGAAACCATGGCTGCTCCTCGGTGGCCGCCATGTTGCATGTAAACAAAAGCTGCCAGACGGTGCTTCTCTGTCGTCATAGCGTTAACCTTCCATTGTCTATGATCACAGTGGGTCACGACTGAAAGAATGGCTGGGGGCTCCTTCAGAGATAAGATGAGAAGGTCAGTCACCTGTGAGACTCAGAGTAGACCTGCTGCTCCTTTGCATGGAAAGGAGCCAGGTTAAGGTGGTTGGTGCATCTGGTGAGGATGTCTCCAGGGCACCCATGTTTAAAAAAAAAAGAAGTCATAAATGGCTTCTTCTCTGCAACGTGAAATGAAATCTCTTGCAGGCTCGTCTGGGTTCACGCAGGCTGCACCCCTTCCTCCTCCTCCTCCTCCTCTCTGAACTGCGTCACAGCTCTGAGGCCTCTGTGTATTGTTGAGTTTGAGACCTGCAGCGGCAGATGAGAGCTGACTCATGAAGTTTAGTGGCGCTGGGAGAAGCTCTGTGGCACATTGACAAATTTCTGGGGCGATTTGGCGACTGCGCTTTGGCAGGTCGACTCATTGGAGACGTGTTACACTGCAAGCCTCTTCTCCTCCTCTTCTGCTTCTTCCTTTTTGTCTTTGCCAGGGTGACTCAGTTAAGATGTTACTGCGCAGACAGACTTTTACCTTTGGCTCCTGTCTGACGTGTGGCTGCAGGCGACGCTGCACCTGTTCCTGCGAGCAGTTTATTCTCCTGCAGTGAACTCACTCTGTTTTGGGGCCAAATGTAAGAAATTCTCTGTCAAAGTTTCACAAAGTTCAACTCGATGCACAAAACTCACAAACTGATTGTTGTTGCCATCTGAAATAATGTAGCTGTTATAAAAGCTGCTGTGACTGTACATTTAGAGAGAGAGAGGGAAACAAAGTGCGATGCAGAGCGAGACAGGGAGGATGGATGATGGAGAGGTGGAGTGGTTAGAGGGGGTGGAGGAGTGGAGGAGTCTGTTTTCACTCTAATCTGTTTACTTTGCAATTTGTGTTTTCAGAGCGAGTCCATTCATTCTGCTTAACCTGACACTTCACTCACCGACAGGAAGTGTGTGTGTGTGTGTGTGTGTGTGTGTGTGTGTGTGTGTCAAAGACAGGGACGAGTCTCATTTAAGCCTCCCTTTTATTGAGATGTGTGTGCCTGTATCTATATACGTACGTGTGTGTAAGCTCATTTACATGCTGTCTTATTGTAATTGCCAGTGTGTTTATTTGTGCATGTGCATAAATGTGTGTGTGCATGTGCAGCAGACACCTCATTTGCATCTTGTGTTATTGTAATTGCATGCGCCTGTGTGTGTGTGTGTGTGTGTCATGTGAGTGTCCATTAGCAGTGCAGGGTTGGACTGTAATTATTCAGCAGTGAAGCCATTAGCTGAAGGAACAAACAACGGTTCGTCCCGTTGTGTTACACTTCCTGTGTCTCAGTATCAGAAATTATTCATTCGTTCATTGCTGAATAGTCATAGTGTGTGTGTGTGTGTGTGTGTGTGTGTGTGTAAAAATGAATAAATATCTTTATGTCCACTTTTCTATCTGAAGAGTCGACACACACTCTCTCTCTCTCTCTCTCATATTCATATGATTTCCCTCTGATGCATTGTGGGATATTGTGAGTTCACTATAGTGCCTGAAATCTGTCCTACAAGACCTTCACACCACTTCAAAGGAAGTGACTCCACAGAGCTGTGAACTGCATTGTCAGCCTCTGTAACACTGAGGCTGCAGCAGCGTTGAGTTCAACGCTGTCGGAGAGAGTGGAGCTGATTCAGTCCAGTGCTGCTGCACATACAGAGAGGACGACACCCAGACAGACCCGAAGATGTTCACTCACTGTTTGGACAGACATGTGTGATTTCATTATTCCACAGAAATATTTTCAAGAGTTTTGTGGTCAAAAGATCTCATTGTCCCAAAAACACAACAGCACTAATCCTCCTAAAGCTGAGACAGAGCTCATCCGGAGGTTTGTCTGGGTCTGACACAGTTCTGGAGCTGAAGCTGAACCACAGCCGCCGACGCTCCGGTTTATCAAACAGTCTGAACTGGTCCAAACTGAGCACAGAGCTCAAACATATCATGGAGCCCAGATCAAGGTTTCTCACAGCTTTCGGAGAAAAAGAAACAAAAAAAGTTCTCAAATGTACAAGAAGGGAGATTAGAGTTTGTTTCAGTTTCTGTTTCTACTGACAAACCAAGGACGAGAGGAATCACTGTGTTCACAAGAGGGAAAACATTCACAACAAGTCGAGTTTGAAAAGAAATAGATTTATTTTTTGGGGGGCCTTTGGAGTGTGAGACTGAAGATATGTGTTTTTCTACTCTGTGTTTGTGTGTGTGTTTGTGTGTGGTGTTGTGTTTGTGCACAAGTGGAGCGTTAACCCTCATACATATGCATATGTACGCAGGTATATGAAACACAATGCATACAACTGATGAAGGCTCACACACACACACAAATACACATGTGCTGAGAACATACAAACATATGCATGATGGTGCATTAGCATGCAGTTTGCAGCGAGGCGCCCAGAGAACCACTCAGACGTGTCAATCTCCGCTCCGAGCCTTTTCAAGCCACTTCAATTTTCGTCTGATCTCAAAGATTTATGAATTTGGAAGTCAGCAGATAACACGTCCCCTCATATCACCGCTAAGCCTGTCACAGCGCGGTGGGGGGGGGGGTTTCCTCCTCCCTTTATGAGTGTGTATAAGCTCAGCTGCTGGAGGATGTGGGAGCTGCCAGCCAATCAGAGGCCACCGTTGCCTCCGACTCTCTGGCTCAAAGCCACAGATTCTCTCAGCCTCTCGACAACATTTTTCCCCGAAGTGTCCACAGAAACACTGCAGGAGACGAAAAACAGGACACACACCAGGATGTCTGAGAGGAGCCAGAGTGGGACACTGGTATTTGAGCGGCTTAAACAAAAAGACCGTCCCGTCCTGTCCCGTCCTGTCCTGTCTGGGCGGCAATGCCTCTTGATCAGAGGCTGATACCAGATCCACAGAGGAAACTTTACAGAGGAGGATTCATGGTTTGAATATCAGCGAACACACAAACCCAGGTTTAGTCATTCACTCTCTGAACCAGTTCAGTGTTTTATGGGTTGTTATTTGAAGGACGTCTGAGCTTCTCTCTGTCAGTATTAGAACATGTATTCACTGTGTTTAATTTATCTGCTTTGTCTCAAAGGTCATGGGCTGGTGGAATCAAAACACTGCATTCAGCGTCGTCAATGTCACATCAATGAGAGCGACAGAAAGTTTAAAGGAAAGGTTGGAAGCTAAAAGGCTGATAAAGATACCCCTCATGTATAAAGAAGGTTTTCAGTGTAGGGATTAAATGATAAATACAGAAAGTGATAAATATCTAAAGCACATGCACTGCAGCTTCAGTACAAGTGCTTGAAAACACATTTCAGTACAAACATGTTTAATTATGTTGCACTGCTGTTGTCCGACTTGAAGTGGATCCATCTCTAGCATGTGTCAGCTGTGGTTAATCATAGTGAACTGCATGTAGGGGACACGTGGTGAGGATCACCTCATTCCTGTGTCTTAAAAACTGAGAGCATCACTGAGCTAATTTCTCGTTTCATCAGCTCAGACATTAAAATTAAAAGCTGTTGGTCCGTCAGTTTCCGAGCAGCAGCTCGGAGACGAACCTCAGAGTCGACAGTCAGTCGGTGTAAATAACAACGAGTGGAGCCGTCACTCACTCAGACGCTGACACGTTTGAATCCTTCACCTGCTGCGCGTCTCCAGATGTGACGCCTGAGTCCTGTGTCAGAGACCTTCACATCCAGCTGTTGGAGTCCCATCGACAGGCTGATCTGAGGCCTGCTTCTGGTTCCTGTCTGAGTTTCCTCCACACTTCAACAAACCGAGCGGCTGACTGACTGACTGACTGACTGACAGAGCAGCAGCTCAAACAGCTCCAGCTTCTCTCAGATGAAATATGGTACAACCAGAGCAAGCTGTAATCAGCAGGAGTTAGTTCTTCTCTGGTCACACTTCACTTTCAGGACCTTCAGCACCTTTACTTTCCCTCATACAACTTGCAATATTTCATCTTTTCCCAGGCGACAGCTGGGAAAGTGTAAGTCTCAACTGAACACAAACAACTAAACCGAAGTGTGTGGACAGGAGCAGTTGTT
The DNA here is from genome assembly GCA_021432705.1 of Caranx ignobilis. NCBI lineage: Eukaryota > Metazoa > Chordata > Actinopteri > Carangiformes > Carangidae > Caranx > Caranx ignobilis. The sequence goes on from MU269994.1 coordinate 237,918, forward strand.
TTCTACCACTGTAACACATGTAAATCAGTTTGTATTGTCTTCGAGGTAAATTAACATCGAGGGAAACTCATTTACAAGTCCACACACAACGTGTAGGAGGCTTCATATACAGGGCTTCCTGCTGAGGTCGAGCCTGTTGTCTGTGCTGCTTCTGTGCTTCGACATATTTTAACATCCATTCATGAAACAGTTAAAGCTCAGCAATAAAACGTCTCAGTGGAAACTGCTCCGCCGGGAGTGATTTTTCCCCCACGTCAGCAAAACTCAGCTCCATGATGCGTTTGATCCACCTCAGACTCATACTGCAGCGACGGTCGGAGCGGGTGGTGGAGGAAGAACAACCAGGCAGGTGCGCTGCTAAAAAACATCCCCAGCAGAGAAATGGTTCCACATCAGAAACAAGTGACCAGTGAGCACATGGTGTTAACATGTGGCCTGGTGAACTGTCTGAAGTGAAGACAGGAAGAGGAGAGGATGGAGATCTGGTTGTGATGATCATATGAAGACTGGAGCAGGAGAGAGGAAGAACATGATTGGCTGCCGAACACCTGGAATCAGCTGATTATAAGGAGCAGGGTGAGGAAACCAGAGAGAAGTGGAGAAGAAGCAGAGTCTGAGCTCCAGATTGTTCACATCCAGTCACTGTTGTGTGTTTTTAACCTGAACACGGATCAAAATCATCTCAATTGTACATCAACACTAATCTGATCATGAACCAGCAGAGAGCTCGACTCTTCCCATCATGCACTGCTGTAAAACCACAACATGTTCTCTCTTCACCTGATCAAGAGGCAGAGAAAAAAACTCAAGGTTTTCTCTTCATTGTTGACACATTGAATGCAACACACACACACACACACACTGGAGTCTGAGTGAAGTGAGGAAACACAGACTGTCGGAGACTCAGTGCTGCATTCAGGTAACACCGAGCATGCAGGTTTATCCTCAGCGCTCCGACTGATGTCGGACAGAGAGACACTCTGCTGTACAATGGCTGTTGACAAAGCAGCTGTTTGACCAGCCTCTGTTTTGACAGCACTCGCTGCTTTCAAAGAAACGCCAGCTTTTTTTGTGGTTGTGGGGGGGTTGGGGGTGGATCTCTTTCTGCAGTGTCCTTCACCTTGTCTCGTCTTCCCTCAGGTTTCCTTTGATTCCTGCAGAAGCGAGCGGGTTGGACTACAGCTCCTCAACACGTCCATCGCCCTGAGCAGGCATCCTGTTGTCTACTGTAGCACTGGAACTCAACAGCTACATGGCAGGTCCAGGCCGGCCGCAGCATTAAATAAATATCACCTGAGTGGTTCAAGGGGAGTTCAGGCAGAGACAGGTCTGTGCAAACGTTTCCACATTGAAAAATATATGATTGTTTACCTGAAGGAGAGAAAACCAGACATTACCACTGCTCATTGTATCGCTCCAGGTTAAAAAGGTCGGTGAGTTATCACAACATGCTTTTCACAGTCATCTCTGCAGGGAGGACTCTGCCGGGGCATTTTACTGTTGGCGGACCAGAGAGCAGCAGCCGGTACCTGCGGCGTTTCACCTGCACACGGTGATTTGACTGTGGACAAATATTCCTGTCGCCTGTGCAGATTTCTTTTTGTCATAATACATCTCTGATGAAGTCGGACTAAATATTAGAATCATCCCAGTAACAATGATATAAATTAAACAGCAGCACAAACTGCAGCCCCTCGAACGCCTCTCTGCAACAGTTTCAGCAGAAACTAAAAATCACAGCTTGAGTGAGGGGAGGGCAGGAGCTGCAGGAGGGGAGGGAGCACCTGGCAGGGGACTGTGGTAAAAGTAATACTTTTCCTACTAAGAGTTTGTAAGGGTTGCATAATTTCTGTTCACCTTCCCCAAAGCAAAAAGCAGAGGACTGGAAGTGTAAGAGCTGAATAAAACAGTGTGTTCGTCTGCTGCTCTCATATAAACCTGTGTGCTCTTATAACTCACAATATAAAACACTGGTTCGACTGAAAACCCCAAAATAACCTGAGTTTTCACCACATTCACATTAACGATCAGGATCTTTCTGTTTGTTTTCAGTTCATCGTGTTCTGTCCTGCTCATTGTCACCGGGCCAAACCACAGCAAGGTCTGGATTCAACACTGAGGAGCAACTGTGTCAAACAATCTGTGTCTTACTGGGCAGATTTCTGGGGAACTGCGCTGTGCCACTGTCGCCATCTTGGCAGTGCCTTGACTCCACCCCCTAACTCCGCCTAAATGGGCAAGGAGGGAGGGGCCAGTGTGGATCTGACATTAGATACTGTAAATTCTCCAATAGTCATTTGATGGTCGTTTGATACATGGTAGAAAATCTGTGTTGTGCACACTGGTTCACAAAAAGAAACACGGGAGGTGGAAACAGCCGCAGAGACTTTTCAGAGTTCCTTTGTGGGATTTATTCCACGTCGTGTCATAACGAGGGGCTTCGGGTAAAACACGTCACGTTCATGGATCAAAACGTAACAAATCTGTACAAATCCGTGTCCTGATGGACGATCAAACGCTGCAACAAGTGCAGTAATTGTGTCCTGAGTCACACCTAAATTACACAAGTATCCTGTTGACACCACTCTCAGAAATGATTGCAGAGGCTGCAAATCGTCGGCAACGTGTAATTTGCAGTCGAGAAACTGTTTAAATGGGGGGGGGGGGGTGCAACAGGAATTAGGAAACACCTTTTCCTCACATTCCCCTTTTTCCCCACGTTCATTATGTGCACATACATGTAGTCAGGTTGTGACTGGTGTAGAGATTACTGTAGTTTTTGTACAGTTCACTGCGTAGTTTAGCTTTTTCTTTACCGAGCATTAAAAGATGAAACAGTAGAGTCAAGACAAAAGACGTAAAAGGCCAAATTCATTTTCATATGATTTACAATTTAAAATTCAGCATTAAAGAGCAGATAAGAGGTGCAACGATGAAAAGGTTTAGAATTATTTAAATTAGCTTGGAGGCGGGGCTTGTGTGACATCATCTGGGAGCTTGTGTTGCATGGTAACAAAAAGCTGTTTCACCTTATTTTGTTCAAACGTCGCAGGGTGGCTCCAGAAGTCCTGAGGCTCCATGAAGGTGTCAGTGATGCGTTCAGGTGCACGGCCGCAGCGTGATTGGTGAAAGGTTTATAATTATTTCAATTTGGTCGGAGGCGGGGCTTGTGTGACATCATCTAGGAGCTTGTGTTGCCTGGTAACAAAGCTCTGCTTCATCTCCATGAAGGTGTCAGTGGTGCGTTCAGGTGCAGAGCTGCAGAGTGATTCATTAACAGGCAGCAAAATGTTGCAATCATGGATTTCAGATTTGGAGTAATGTGGTTGTGTTTCCTGGGTTTAGTCTGGAAAAGAAACAGCAAGAGTTTATGCTGTGTGTGTGTGTGTGTGTGTGTGTGTCAGGCCAGTGGTGTGTTGGGTGAAGATTGAGTCTGAGATGGAGTGTGAGATGTGAGCGCTCTCTGCCTCCAGACAAACTCTCCCTCTTCCTCCCTCTCTCCCTCTCTCTCTCTCTAATTTATTTCCCTTCCTCTGATTTATCTTGTTTTCCTCCGTCTTGTCTGCTCATGCCCAGATAAAATCCCCCAAATTGCATCATGCGCCCCTCTGCAGCTCTGTACTTTCAGGCCACAACAAAAAATGCATGTGGTATCTCTTAGATTTGAGTTATAACACCATTTATACAGACGACAACTCTTTTGATGTGATTAGTCTGTGTGTGTGTGTGTGTGTGTGTGTGTCTGCACCAAGGCGTCCGGAGATGATACAAATATCACAGAGGGCTTTGTCGGCCTCTCGCTCTGCAAGCACACACAACAGCAGCAGAGGAGAGTTACTACAACAACTTCATCAAAGTTTGGGGCCGTGACTCTGCAGCGTCACTGTTTGTGTCGGTCCAATTAAAACTGAGGTAACGGCTGATGTTTGTTTTTTAAAGTCATGTTACCTTGTGATTCATGTGACTCATAACCTAACCTCAGGCAGGAGGTTCAGGATGATACAGACATATATGAACATACTCAGTGATGGTGGTGTGATGGAGCTGATGAAACTGAATCTCAGTCAGGTCCAAGTGAAGCTGAAGCTCAGCTCTGAGCTGGAGGAGGGAACGCAGGAGAGTTTCACCTCATGCACGTTTGTTTTCATTCAACAATATGTTCATGATTCATCTACATGGATTTCCCTCTGGGGGTCGATAAAGTAATTTGTATCAATTCAAACTTATTTTACATTCAGTAAAACATACGTCTCTTTGACCTAAAGACAGAGAACAGATTAAAATCACAGAAGAAGAACAACTTCAGTCCTCATGTTGATTGATGTAAAATACAATAAAAGATATTTAATCTGCACCAAGTTAAGATCAATCATCTTATCTATAAGTCACTGTTTCTGACTCGCTGTGCAACACTTTGTCCATTTTCCATTTTCCAAAACATTGTGATTCATTTTTTTCTGACAATAAGACACAGACTCTCTCACTGTTATTGTTCCTCCACCTGCAGCCTGAAATAATAATAATAATAATAATAATAAAAACAGGATCCACTTGATTGTCTTTTGATGTCGTCTTCATCTTTGATATCATCCCCTCCGTCCTGGTGACGGTTCAGCTCAGCCGAGTGGAGGAGCCTCCATGAGTGATTCAGGTCACACACGGGAAAATCATTCTCATGTGGAGGTGTTTCTGTGATGCGCCTCTGGACTGTTGCTGTGGAGCGCTCGGGTTTCAACACAGTGAATGATCATGTTTTCATTTCTATATTTCACTCAGTATTCTCCACTTCCTGAGTGTTTTCAGGTCTGTACCATTATCTTGACCTGAAGTCTCAGTAACTCCCAGTGAAATATCCATAGAGCTGCAGTTTTGTTTTTGACCATTACAAAAAGTATTATTTACACTGGAATCACAATCACATATCACACTACCTGTCCATATAATCAGGACATGACATAACACAAACATTCACTTTGGCTGAGTAGATTTTGGTACTCAAAGGTCAAAGGTCAAGGCCACACTGACTCCCTCAGAGTGTGATATTGAGTTTGTGAATCCAGCGTCTCCACGACTCCTTCAGGGAGTTTCTTCAGATTTACTGAACACACATTCACGTGAACTGAAGTTCACCCCAGCTGAGTGAGTCGGAGCATTTGACGATACGAGACACAGAAAATGAGCTCACAGAGTCTCACAGTTGTTACCTACTGTATGGAGCACAATGAATGTAAGAGTTCATCCTTCATTTCTGAACAGAAGTCATTTCTGTTTACAACCTGACGCACAAACTGCTCCTACAGTCGTTTTAATTCCCATCTGGATCCACGTCCTTGAGCTTCACGCCGTCTTTATTTCTGCTCCGTATCATTTTCAGAGTGGATTTTGACTCGTCTGTGAAAACAGAGTGAAACAATATATTTTTTTTATTATCATGTGAGTGTCAACACACAGGCCTATTTTACAGAACACAGAGAGCAAAGACTCCACTGAAACAGGAAGTACACCGTCCAATCTGCTCACACTTCACATGCTAACAGGAAGTCATAGCCACAGCGCCACCTGCTGAAAACAGGAAGCAGAACTTGTGTAACCGCCATCATTTTATCTACATGTGGTATTCATGCTCTGGTTTACACACAATCACATGTTGGCTGCATCAGATGACCTCCTTTGTTGCTCCAGACTAGTGCAGTGTGTGTTTTTTTTCTTTGGCACACTCATCTGAAAACACACTTCTCCTCCCCCTCCTCCCCCTCCTCCTCCTCCTCCTCCTCCTCCTCCTCCTCCTCCTCCTCCTCCTCCTCCTCCTCCTCCTCCGTCCAGTTTTGCTTCTTTTCATCTGATTTTCATTAGAGACTTTTTTTAATAACCTCTGAAGAACCTCGGGAATCCAGTGCAGGACAGTTTGGACACGGCAGGCTTCTTCCTTTCTAGCTTCGCCAAGGAGGCCATGATTGTTTGTTTGTTTGTTTGTTTGCTTGTCTGAACCGACTTGGACCAAACTCAGTGGAGGGATGGGTCATGGTTCAGGGAGGAACCCATTTAATTTTGGTGCTGCTCCACTGAGGTGGTAGATACATATATATATTTAACCACCGTCTTTAATGTTTTAAAAACTTCCTTTAACAGCAAAGAGCCTGGATTTTACACTTTTCCTGTTTTAGTATGTTGATGTTGATTGTATTTGTAGTTTTAAGCAGCAAACCTCAGTCAGCCAGTCAGAAGAGAGCAGGTTTGGAGCCTGTTCTCTGATTGGCTCTCTGTTTTCTGAATTGATCCAATAAAAACAGAGCAGATTTCAGAATAAAATGCTCAGAGAAACCAAATCCTGCGAGTTGCTGGATGGTGGGTCCAGGGCCCTGTGCTACGAAGCAGGTTCAACAGACCCAGGGTATCTTCCAGTTATCCGGCTTCACTTAAATGAACAATCGCGATCAGGCTAAACGGTGGTTATCAACTCATTAAGTCAACCCAGGGTTTCCCAGTCTAGGTATGAGCACGTTCACAAGAAAGGGGCGGAGTTTGCAGCATCTGACCATGGACACACAGACATGGACACGTCTGACAGCAGCAGCTGCAGCAGCAGAGCGGAGTATTTCACTAACGAGGAGCAGACGATAATTCTGCATTTAAATGAAGCTGAAAGATCAAATCCTGACAGAAAGAAACACAGTCGCTGCAGCAAAGAGCAGAAAGTGCTGCAGAGAATCACTGACTGTGTAAATGCATAAGTTCATAAGATTAAATAAAATCACTGCTCCATCATTATGGGATGGCTCTGACAGGAATGACAGGAATCACATGTGTGTGTTCCTCTAAACTGGCCTGTTGCTCACATGTGACTTTATGGAGTGTGTGTGATGCAGAGCACATGACTCCGGTGTCACTGGACACATATGGTTTGATCAGCTGACACAGGTTTGTCAGTCCCTCTGATCTTCCTCTGACTCACCCCTGGTGATGCCAGTTTCCAAGAGAACTGATTGGTCAGGAGGAGGTGCTTTTCTACCTGGCGATCTCAATCTGGAACATAACCTGCTCTGGACCAGGTTAGCCCTCCAGCATAGGTTGCCATGGAGATGTAAGAAGTGAACCACCGTCGTAGTGCAGAAAACCCAGAGTTAACACTGAATTAACCTCGCCGAGCTCAAATCCTGCTTCGTAGTATAGGCCCCAGGTGGGGGGCAGGGCTTGTTTGCTCTGTTGTGACACCACAAAGTGACAGGAAGTCCTGACGGCTAGTTTTAACTGCTCAGTCTTTCACGCTACACACCATACTGTATGGAGCTTTAGCACAAACGTCGACCTTTATACCATATTGAACCTTCATAACAGCAACAGTGTCTACGGCAGCAGCATTTAATACAAGTAGCTGATAAAATCACAAAGACGTTATATCAGTGTTTGCGACATTTCAATGAGAGATGGAGCTGTATGAACCGAATGAACTGCATCAGATAATAAACCCATGCAGTTGTCTTATATAAGGATTAGTTTTTTTTTTTTTTTCATTTAAATTTGAAAATAAATAATTGGAGCCACTTGATAATAGCAGACGTGTGTGTCGGCTTGTTTGGCCTTGGCAGAGGCCTGAACTCTGATGAGTGATGTTTTCATTGTTCACAGGTTGTTTTCTGTTAATTGGCTGAGAGTCAGATGGAGATGTTTTTAATCTTTAGTCTTCAAATGAGGTTGATGTTATTTATTTTCCTGTGACAGAACAAATTATTCAGCCATAAGATGTTCGCAGATGACCCGGGAGTGATGTTTGGTTGCTGGGTGACACCTAGTGGACGTAGTGATAATGACAGGAGCCGAGGGGAAGGTGTGGTGACGTAGCTATAAAGAGACAAAGTCCATGGCAGGAAGACGTCAGGGTGGATGGATGAATGTGACACAGGAGTCACTTACGTTGTTTTGTTTATCCATGGTAACCATCATCGGTACCGTCACCGTGACAACAGAGAGGTCTGATGTTGAGGAATTAACCTGAATCAACATCTTTTCCGAAACCTAACCCAGGCGATGGTTGTTCACTGTCATAACCATGGCGACAAAGGTCAGTATTCCAGTAACCATGACAACCAAGGTCCTGCCACTGTCAGCACAGAGATGGTAAAATCAGAGTTTTGAAGATTTGTTGGCTTATTTTCGACCAATCAGCAGAGAGTGACTCTTCAGCGAAACAGGAAGTTGTTGTTGTTGTTGTTGCTGTTGTTGTTTGTTGTTTGTTGACGAACATGTTTTATTTGTCTGCGTCACATCACAGCAGCAGCTTCTTCTCTTTGCCACAGGAAGTTGTTTTACCTTCCTTAACCAGCAGTACTTTTCCTGCTCCAGTCACTGAGTCGCTGTAGAAGTCGTTGTGGTGAATCAGCAGTTTTTGAGCGCGAGTCGACTTTCACTGTTCTGACAAATGTCACACAGTTGATCTGGAATGAAACTCTCCACATTTAAACTTTGCTGTTTGTTTGCAGTTGGGTTTTGTTATGTGTAAAGTGTGTTCTGACACACGACCACATCATCTCATGTGAATCTGAGTGGCAGTAAAACGGAGGCTGCTTTGTTTTCTCTCTCTGTCTCAGGTTTTCTCCTCATTTGTTCCAGATGAGGAAACACTGAGAGGATGTTTCCTCCGGCTCAGAGCTCAGATCTGCCTACGTCACAGAGTCGGTGTTCACCACCTTCCAGCTGAGACGAGAACTGACACAAAGGCTCCAGTTATTCGCCGTGTGCAGCAGGTTGTCTGCAGGATCGCCTGCTCCTCACCGCTGTAATCAGCGCTCAGGTGCAGTGCCGCTTTAATCCTGATCAAACCTTTCATTAAACTCAACAACTTCGTCTTTTAACACGAGGGGAAGGAAACTGTTCTTTTTTTTCTTTTCTTTCTTTACTTGAGCAATCATCACGGGGGCGACAGCGTGCGTTGATTGACACATCCAAATGAACGAGCGGTCTGTGGAGAGGTCCGCGGTATATCTTTTTCACATCATTACTGAGAACATCAGTAATTTCCATCATGAATGCGGCGGCCTCCCCTGACAGCCTCTCATCGTGCTCCGACATCCATCGGGGGAAATGATGGTATTAGACAGGAGGCAGGCTCTCGGGGTGAGGCTTCATGATGAGAGGGGGGGGGGTGTACAGCTAATTACCCTTTTATTACTGGGGACTGAACCCCCCACCCCTCCACCCCTCCAGTCCCAGGAGGCCTTGCCTGGCCCTATTTGAGACGAGGAGGATCCAGCACGCCACATTACCCCACTCACGCTCACTCTTCTCTCTGAGCTGCTGCTTCCTGTCACAATAAGAGCGCACACGACTTCTGTCACTGCTTTTAGATCCACACATTTCATCTGCTGTTTGGAGACACACCTCCAAACGGTCGGCCATTTTTATCATGGTGGAGGTTTCTTTGTGTTTCTATGTGTTCCTGTTTGTAAAGTCTTGTTTGTTAAGGTGCTATATCAATAAAGTTATGAGTGAATATAGTTGCACCACACTCCTGTCTTCTCCACTGTCTAATAATCAAACATGTTCAGTATCTTTGCATGTTCGTAGTCTTGGCGGCTGCAGAGAGTTACGTTCAGTGACATAAACACTGTTGCAGCATCAGGCAGGATAAAAATTTCAAGATAAAACAGGAAGTCACATATATACAAATTGCAAAACACACAAATTATGCCAGTTACAGTGTGAAGTTACCAACAACACATATAATAATGATAATAATGATAATGTGGAATTTAAAAGTGCAAAACACTTTTTCCTCATGTGTATTTTCACCCAGAGCATCATGGGTAATAACCTGGACTTTAAACTCACTGTTCAAACCACGGAGAAGATCATAACCCTGGATGTGTTTTTACTCACATAAATAAATACATTTACAAGTTGGTTTACAGATAAAATATTCCAATGATCTATAAGTCGACAGCGCAGCTACAGCTCCGCTGCTCCTGATGAACTTTATTCAGATCAGAAGGTTTTGCTGAATAAATGAATCAGTGAGACGCTGTGGGACACGTGTGGGAGTCTGTCAGTGTGATTTAAAGAAGAAACACAAAGTGTTTGTAAAGAATCTGATTCACAGGTTTGGCTCAAAAATGTAAATAAAGTTGAGCAGGTGTGATGTTGTTGTCATCTGAGGAGAGGAGGAATCTCTGCTGTTGAATTCATTGATCAGTCTGATGATCTGTATTGATATTTAGTACAATGAACTGAAATCTAAAGCAAATTGTGAAGCGTTCAACAACATCTGTTTGTAAAGGTTTTTAATGAGGAGGTCATAATTGCACAGTTGATGATGATAAACAAACAAACAGAAACACCTGAGTCAGGTGACCAGGGGCCCCTCCCCCCTCTGACACAGCGACAGACAGGAGGACAGGGGTGTGTTGTGTCACTTCCTGTTCGTCTCTGTGCTGTGTTTATCTTTGACGCAGCAGTAAATTCTCAGTTCAGATGAAGGATCGTTGCCGTTGGCTGGTTTCTCTCCACAACAGCTGCCGCCTCCCGGGCTTCTCTGGGCTCAGCGGCGCCCGAGGCTTACCGGGAGAAAATAATGCGACAAACAAAAAGCATCTGACCGGTGAGACTCCTCTGGGCTCAGACACATGAGCTGATGAGTGGAGCAGGAGGAGGAGGAGGAGGAGGAGGAGGAGGACAGCAGCAGTCAGTCACACAGACGGCAGGTTAACATTCAACATGGTCAAAGAGCCAGAATTTAATTTAGATGCAGATCCAACAAATGAAAACAGGAAACCAAACAGTGGTGGTGGTTTGATTCCCGGCTGCTCCAGGTTCTCCTGAACCTCTGATGAATCATCAGTGTGAGTTTACAGCAGAAAAGCTTTTATTGTGAAGGACAAAGCATGAATGTGGTTTTAACTTCATTTATTAAAGTTCTCTGTTTCATTTGAAGACGCTGCAGCTTCTGACCTTTGACCTCCTCAGAGGTTCTCACCATGAGGAGAAACACAACACTGTAAAACACTAATGCAAAAACATTTAAGGACAATGAACAGTGACTTTACTTAAAGTGAACATGTCCTGCTGGTGGACACAGTTCTTCTGTTTGAAAAGTACCAGCATGAGTCCAGACAGAGATACAATCAACTCTCTAACAGTGAATAAACAAGTACATGAATAAATAATGGTCACATGACATCATCCTCATAAAGGTGAGTCAAACTCGAATCGTGATCTCACACAGTGTCGTAAAAACACATGGATCTGCATCTGTGTGTGTGTGTGTGTGTGTGTGTGTGTGTGTCTGTGTGAAACTGATCTAACACTTTGACAAAAAGAAGAAAAAGTTAATTAAACTATTTTCGAACAAAGCCACAACAAAAATGATGAAATTTGTCAGGTTTTGTCTTGTAGCTGTGAACGTCGACAGATTCTGGACAGATGAGGCAAAAACTGCTCCAGTGAGCTTTTATTTATTTATTCAAATCTTCCACTAATTAACAACTGACAACACATGATGAGAGGAAGAAGGAGAAGGAGAAGGAGAAGGAGAAGGAGAAGGAGAAGAAGAAGTCAGCGCCTCCTGAAGTGTTTTGTGTTTTCTGTAAAACCCAAAGAATAAAACACTGATCCTCACATACGTTGCAGTTAGTTTTTTTTTCTTTTCACATTACATCTAAAACATAAAATGACTCTGTAGCTGCTGGCTGTTTAGTGTGTGTGTGTGTGTGTGTGTGTGGGCATCCTCAAGGAAACATGAATATGTGTGTGAGCGATTTCGCAACAATCCATAAAACCAGTCGTGGAGAGAAAGAGAGAGAGAGTTCAACTTTATGAAATCTGCCAACGTGGCTAAAAATAAAAACATAAAGCGTGTTTAAAAAGTGCCCTCGGCCCGACCTGAGAGGAGCTGGTCAGCACAGCCAGATACTTAAAGACACACACACACACACACACACACACACACACACACACACACACACACACACACACACACACACACTGTCTTCCTCTCTGCAGCTAACGAGGCTGCGTCTGCTCTGTCTCTTTTCTCCAACACAATTCTTCCTCCAGACTTTGTGAAGCAGAGAGACCAATGTGAGCATGGTGTCGACACTGTTACTACACGGCCCAGTCCTGATTCAACCCCCCACCCCCCCCATCCCACCCCCCCATCACCACCACCACTCCCTCATTAAGGAACAGAGACACCGTCCGTGGGGCCTCGGCTGTCACTGCTCACATTATAAGTTCATAAGCTGCTGCATCTCTAATTCATGGAGGAGGAGATGACTGTGTGGACCCTGTTGTGTGTCTGGGAAGTGGGGTGTGGGGGGGGGGGTGGGGGTATTGATTTCATACTTTGCAGATGGGTTAATGAGACAGAGTTGGAGAGACAGGAGACAGGCAGAGCACGGTGTGAGGAGGACAAGGTGGTTTATTCTGCAGAACTCATTTCTGTGTAAACAATGGGTTATTGTCACCGACACTCTGCCTTTGGGGGGGGGTCACTGTGGACTTTCATGAACTTTTTCTTCACATCCAGAGTTTTTTAAACATGATGTCGTCATCATCATCATCATCATGTTCGAGCTGGGACGTGTCTCAGGCGTCTCCAGTTGAAGCAGTAACATGTGAATGAGGCCAGAGACTGAAGTAAAGACAAATAGATGTTCTGCATCCTTTAATGAGCAGAGAGTGAACTTTGAGCAGCAGCACAGCAACACAATCATCTGAGGTCTGGACTAAGATCGATCTTCTCATCTGACTCGGAGCAACAAGCAACTGCATTTCCCAAAATGCCAAGTGAGCTCCTTTAATTAGAGATTTGTACACCAGCAGAAAAGAAAAGTCTGTGGCGTATTGATACTGACGATGACGATGACGATGGCGATGACGATGATGAAGATGATGTACAGTCAGACACCTTTGCCTTTGGACACGACGTCTCCGAACACCTGGCCTGATGTGAAATCGAGCTCCATCTGCTCCTCATAAACAAACAGAGCCGAGCTGCTGCTGCTACTGCTGCTGCTGCTGCAGGCCTGTATTCACACACCAATCAATGAGGGGGATCCCACACACTGATATATAGGCTGTGAAAATTGGCTTTCTTCTCCTGCAGAAGATTCTGGTGATTACCTATATAGTGCTGTTGATTGGAGATTGATCGCAGGTTGAAATTAAACAGCAGTCGGTCCGCTTTTTTCTGATTTGTGTGAGGCTCGCTGCTCTGATGGAGGAGGATGATGGGTAGAAGAGGAGCTGAGATGGAGGAGCTGATAACAGAGGGCACACACACACACACACACACACACACACACACACACACAAAATCATCTCCATCTTAACAAGAAGAAGCCGTTTATTCTGTTAGGAGCAGCCGATCATCTGAAATCATCTATTTTCAATAATCTGATTATTTTCTTTTCAGCTGATGTGCCGCAAATGTGACGCCAGAGTCAAGATGGTGGACTGAGTGTTTTCGTCTTTACGTTTTCCCATTTACTGACTCGTTTGGTGCTTTTGAGGTGAAAGAAGTTGAAGATGAAGTGAGACGTGGAAGAAGGAGAGGTTGACTCTGCAGAGAGGAGTCCTCGAGACTCTTGAGGACGCAGAGTGACGCCCCGGTTCCTCTGATTGACTTTGACAGCTTGTTGAAATTGATCGGTGTGAACTCTCAGAGTGTCCCTGAACGCAGCATTGGTGACTTGACTTTGACGTTTCCTGATTTTCAGAACAGTTTATAACATGTTTATGTAAAATCCAGGGTTTGCAGAATCCAGTGTGCATCAACACCTGAACATGACCTCAGACTTCGACTTTATTGTCAGTCAGTCTGTTCACCCTGCTGTGCACATCAGAACAACATTACACTGCAATGGCAGAGAAAAATAACAAAAATAAATAAATAAGGTAAAAAAAAATATATAGAATAAGATTAAAACGAGTGTTTCCATATCTTGCATAATAAAAAGGCTTATGAAGGCGTATTATTGGATAAAGCAGCAGGGAGCAGAGTACAGTCTGGTAAGAACGCACTTATTATATGACACATTTAAACTTAATCAGCACATAATAATAAGTCAGTGTGAGCTGAAGCTTTGATATTCAATGACACTGAAACTGACCAATCAGTGCAGAGCCATATTATAAAGGCAGAGGCCATGTGTCACAGGATCATAACCCACCCCCACACTCATAAACCACGGCCACCTAAACCCATGATCCAACCTTGATCTATCTATCTGTCTGTCTATCTGTCTGTCTGTCTATCTGTCTGTCTGTCTATCTATCTGTCTATCTGTCTGTCTATCTGTCTGTCTGTCTATCTATCTGTCTATCTGTCTGTCTATCTGTCTATCTATCTGTCTATCTGTCTGTCTATCTGTCTGTCTATCTGTCTGTCTATCTATCTGTCTGTCTATCTGTCTGTCTATCTGTCTGTCTGTCTGTCGTTTCTTACTGAAGACCTGTTCTAAGCCGTAGACATCGCCTCATTTCTTGCAGTGTGCATTTGTCCATCTCTGAGAGCGTAAGAAAAAATAAATCATATAAAAGCAGTAGAAGAAAAAAGTTTCTGGACTTCTCTTTATCTCCCACTCTCTCTCTCTCTCTCTTCCTCTTTCTTTCTCTCTAGCTTTCTCTCTCTCTCTCTTTCTCTCTGTCTCTGTGATGAGCTGTGACTTTGGAACGTGAATGCGAGACAAGCGAGGTCACCGCCGGCGGGGGGAAGAACATTTTCATTGTACCCCCAGAAGCAATTGTATTCAGCACCGAGTTAGAGACAGAGAGAGGGAGAGAGAGCTATTTTGTAGGAGAAATGTTCTGAAGTGCTCTTTGAAAGACGGCCGACTCCCGCTTTCATTATTTGCGGTATCTAAAGCAGAGTGGGAGATACGGCCATGTTAGCGGGAGGCTGACTGAGAGCTAAGTGCCCCGGCTCTGACAGCTCTGCACAAATGCATATCAGCTGGAGCCGAGATGGGAACTACAGAGAGGTTTAACTCATAAAACATTTAAGGGCCCGCCTCAGATTGCACTTAGAAAGTATTTAGAGCAGTATACACAGCAGAAGATAATGAGAATGAAAATAATGTGGCCCCATGCGAACCCGCCGTGGTAGTGTGGATGAATTAACACAGAAAAACCTTAAAGACACTTGGTAAGAAATTTGCATATACGATCTCCTCGTGGCTGTGGAGGAGGAGGAGGAGGAGGAAGAAGAGGAGGCTTTAATGATGATCAGACACCAGAGAAGAGGAGAAAGAGGGGACGCTGGTGGGCAAGAGGAGCCGCTCGATATATACAAGCAGAGGGGATGTGCTGCCTTCATGGGCTCATGTTTGGAGTTTTTACGCCCAAATAAACTCAATTTTACAACAGCGCTAACCTGATCTGAACCAGAAAATGGACCCATACGCCCGGAAAATCTCCCAGCAGGCTCTCACTGTCATTTCTCCCCGTCGGCCTCAGTGGAGCTCTACGATCCAGAGGAGGAGAGCAGCAGCAGCAGCAGCAGCAGCAGCAGATTCCTGCACAAACACAACAATAATCAGCTTTATTCATGTTCAATTTGGACTCATTGTTTCCTGCAACAGCCTCAAAACTACACAAGGAATTTCTGAAAAATTCTCTCACGGTTTATTTGTTTGCATCTGTTGGAGTCTTATCAGTTTCTGTTAAAGAAGCAGCTTCTCCACATGATGTCACACCAACTTTTTGACAGTTTTATAAACCATCATGTTAGTAACTGCATGGAAAATGAAATCTGAACATTTTTATATATACATAAATGAATTAACAACAAAAGCCTCTGGCCTGGTGTCCCAGCGCTGGTCTCTGTGGCACCACGGCACAAACGTGCCCTGTAATCTGGAATCTCTTGTTAACGTTGTCCACCTCAGTAGAGGTGCTGAGGTCTGTGGAGAAAAAAGTGACCGGACTTGAGTCGTTCCTCTTTAACCTGATTCGATCCTCACAAAAGATGAACTTCTTGAACGAAGCTGTTCATGCAGGAAACATCTGGCAGATGTTGTCAATGAAACTCACTGAGCCAAGGCTTCAGAGATGAAGGACATGAAGATGAAGCTGAGTGAACAGACCCCCCCACCCCGCAGGTCGTCATATTGAGCCACTTTATTTATACCATCAAAACTCACCCGGCCACGTGACAACACACCTGCTCCTCGGCGACACAATAAGAGCCATGTAACCATGAGAGAGAGAGAGAGGGAGAGAGAGAGAGAGAGAGAGAGAGAGAGACGGAGGCATGCTGGGAGCTCAGTGAATACAGGTCTTCAGGATTTCATAAAGTGAAACGTTTAAGTGCAGAGTCAGGTGGCGGCTGCAAAGAGCCTTGAACGCCACATTTTGCACATTTATTCCAGAAAGCGGTGTCAGGGTGAAGCTGCCGTGTTGTGTTAGTGTGAGTCGTAGCTTCTCAGTGACGAGCCTCAGCTTTGTTTTGAGGAAACTGGTTTGTCACTGACTCAAGCGAAGCAAAGACCCTGGGGCCAGCTGCACAAAGACTCCAACACAACAAAGAGTCAGACTTCAAGGTCTGAATTCATCCGTCGCACAAAGCACAGTTTAGTCCTTGACTATCGAGAGTCGAAGAGAAAGTGAGCCTTTTGTCGCGATTTACAAAAAAATAAAAATCGTCTGAGTGAGTTTGGTTCGTCCACTCGAAGGATTCGATGGTGACAGGGACGTTTTCACTTCAGCAAAGAGTCAAACAGTAAAAATAAAAAACCTGCCAGATGTCAGTGACAGAAAGTTAACATGATGTCAAACCTGTCCCCTGTGTGTGTGTGTGTGTGTTGTGCATATGTCATACATATATATTATACATATTAAATGCATATATATTCATCACAAAACCCATTTAAAGTCAGTCTATGAGAAATGAATAACAAACACATGTATATGTTGTTTTAAATCTGAATAAATGAATTGAATATCACAACATGTCACTGTTGATGTGTAATATAAGGGACATCTATATGACGACACAGGGACATGTAATGTATGTCATATATTACATGTCTGTGAACCAGTGAGAGCAACAGGTGTGATGGTCGTCTCTCTCTCTCGCTCTCTCGCAGTGCATGATGGGAGAACATGTGGTCTGATTAAATATTCACTGTCTGTGCTCCAGGTTCTGGTCGGGGACTCGGGGTTCAGCTCGGCCGAGTCAGACCAGAGAGGGAACACAGATAGTGTGTTGGTATGTGGCAACGGCTCTGGACTGGACGGAGGAAACGTTCAATATGTCTCAGTCGTCTGCAGGACGGAGGTCTGAGCCACCGAACAGAGCTCGTCTCACACTCTGAGTCTGGCTCAGATAAACTGCTGCCACGAGAGCGTCGCACTCAGATCACTGCTCGACTGTCTGGTCTGACGCGTCGGTGGGTGACAGAGGAAAATTACACCTCGCCCTGAACATCCAACATGGCTGCAGGAGGTGCTTTTGGTTAGACATAATCTGCAACCTATGCAGAGCTCATGGGTAAAAACTAAAAGGCAATAATTCACTGTTTCTCATCAGCTCTGTTAAAATGATCTGCTGATCCTCTGTGTTTGGGATCAATTGCTCATGCCTTCCAGGTGGAAGAGGATGACAATGCACTTTAAGTGATGTTTGAAGTCCTGATTTGTTTCCTTTTTTTCCTTTCACTTCACGTGAGTTTAGCGAACGCGCTGATCTGTGGTTGATTGTTCATGTCTTCCTCCCCCTGGAGAGAGAAGTGTGTTGCTAACAGAGAATACAACAGTCGACCTGACGAATGCTGAAACGTTGTTGGTGTCGCGTTTTCTTTTCCCATTTTCCCCGTTATTGGGGTGTATGTGAGGATTCCCATCTGCTGGTCTCACCGGGGCCCACATTTAAAAACAGTGCATTTAAAACATACATTTGCATTCATGACATGAACACGACAAGACACATCAACAAAAACTTACATTAAATCTTTACAATACATATGAATCACCATCAAATCAAAAACATACATCAGACAGTGTGCTGTGGTTATAAAATAAAAAAAAAAAGTCCAAACAAAACAAAGTGACAACAACTGAACATGAAACTTTCCAGTGCAGCTAAGTCACCATCCTAAACTCATTATGTTGCACAACAAAATCATAATGAATGAGATGCGTCCTGTAGAGTCATGTGCAGGCTGTGCAGTTTTGCAGGATGATATTCATCTGTTGGATGTGTTATTATTTAAATTGGGTCACATGTTAATGTCATTATGTATCATTATGTGTCATTAGACTTGGAGGCATCATCGGTGTTTGGTCTGACGCCACTTTCTGACACATAACAATCATGAACATCGAAGCCTTTCAGAGGAAAAACCACAAGCTGAGATCTTCTGCTTTAACGTGGCGGCCGTGCTGCAGAGCAGAGCTATAGGTGAAGTGACGCTGATGCAAACTGAGCAGTGTGAGGCTGAGGAGAAAACACATCTGATGGCTGCAGCTCAGCCTTTTCACTCAAATGCACAAGACGATGAATTCGGCGGTGCAGTCGGAGGGAAATGTCCTGGGTGGGAGGTGAGCAGCGTGTGGTTAAAAGCTGCACGCCCGCCGTGTGAGAACAATTTCATCAACAGAAACTCAACAAGACCTCTCAGGAAAAAACACAGGGCTCAGGTAATGAGGGAGCCGTATGCAGCGAGCGCAGGCGGAGAACGTTTTCGACTTTTAAAACTCTCCATTATTTACACCCAGCCTGGTTTCTGTCTGTCTTCCTTTCTTTTTTGTGGTTTTGATTTCCCGGGCCTCTGCAGAAATCCTCCCGTGTGGAGCGTCCGTCCAGCGAGAGGCCGTCTGGAGGTAAAAACCCGACAAACCGCAGGGGAGCAACACCGGCTTAACACCGATGATGTCAAGTCTCTGAAACATTTTCATCATCTGGCAACAGAGGGGAAATGTTTTCAATTAATTCTTTTCATGATTTAGTAATTCCAATTTCTCTGAACTTCAACGGATCAGAGCTTCTGTCCCTTTTCTTTTTCCTCCGCCTCTCTCTTTTTTTTGTTTTCCATTATTTTGTTCACACTCCAAGGTGTCTCTCTGCTTCACCATCATCATGTTAAGGTCCTCTCTCTCCCTCTCTTTCTTTCTCTCTCTTTCTTTCTTTCTCTCTCTCTCTCTCTCTCTCTCTCTCTGTCTCTCTCTGCTGGTTCCAGACCTACAATTCAGAGCACTTGTGATTCTCTGCTCCTTCTGTCTGGCAATCCTATCACCCCGACCATCTACCTCTCCAGCAGCCACTCCATTCTCTGCTTATGTTTGTTTAATACTCGGTGGAGTTGTCTGCCCGGGATTGGGTGTCTGAGGTGCGATGCTGAGAGATTTCCAATTGATGGGGTAGAGAGGATGGGACGGAGAGAGAGAGAGAGAGGGTGGGGGGCGGGGGGGCGAGAGGAGGTTACAGAATTGGAGGAGAAAAGAGAAGAGGCCGAGTCGATGGGCGAGCAAAGTGTTTTGGTCCAGAAAGCATCGGGGTGGACTATTTACCACAGAGAGCGAGAGAGAGAGAGGGCCAAAGTCGAATGGAAACTGAAAAGACTTCAGTGGAGTGCTGGGAATTCATTTTTCATGAGAAATTGCACAGTTTTGCACCAACACATTGAACCACGGTGCTTAAATCCTTTTTCACTACAAAAGGTAATGGTGCTCGACGTTAAAAACAACGACCGACTGACTGAACGCTGCCTGGCTCCCTGTGAGAGCTCTGCTGCCCTGATGCCTCTGAGCCAAGTACACTGTGGTTTTCTGGGAGATCCAGCTGGGTTTATAAAGTCATGAAACTGGTCTGTCAGGGTGCAGCTCCAATGTAGTGCTGGGGGTCAAAAGGTCAGAAGATGAAAGGGAAAACCCAGCAGCTTAAATGCCTTTAAATTCATCCTCTCTGGAAATGTTTGATCTGAGTGATGTGATCTGTGGATCGGCAGGAAAACATCATGAAAGTCAGTGTTAATGCTGAGATTTCACTTCACATGTCGGTGAATCTGGAGGCTCGGACTGTGATCCAGACTGATCCAGTCAGCTGTGACAGGTCAATCACTGCTAAACATTCACCAGTGTAGTTGACAGTGACTCACAGTGAACTGCTACACTGAAGCTGTCGGTCACTGTGAGCTGCAGACTCAACCCCTAAGGTCGAGGTCAAGTTACTTTATCGTCATCCCAACATGCAGATATGAAAGAACAAAATTTGAACTTGAGGCCCAGGAAAGATGATGAATGGAACTAGAAAACTACATTAACCAGACATGATCGATGGACAGTGACATCTAAATTACACAGAAAAACTAGCTAAAACTAGTTATTGCACTTAAGAAGCAGCATCAGAGGTTGTTTGTGTGTGTGTTGAGTCAAGTGAAGGTGATACTCCAGATGCTCCTTTTGTGGTGTATCACTATTAGGCAGCAAATATCACCTAAAAAAGAGAAAAAATAACAGAATGGCAGTGACACCTGATGGACAAAACATGAACCACTCACCACAGTTCCTAATCTTAGGTGCAATATTTGCAAGATATTAGCAAATTAGTCAAATACAGACACATGCTAATCAAACATTTCCTTCACTAACACAGTGTACAGACTCCTTTCAACTTGATCCACCTACAACTATCAAAGCTAGGAGGCTCCGACAGGAGGAAACACATCTCCCTTTGAAGAGGACTTCTTTAAATGCATGAGCAGCACCGTCTGTGGAGCAGAGAGGAAATGCATAGTTTAATACTGGGATCGGAGGACAAAGCTGCCGAAGCAAAACCAGGACATAAGGTCGGTGTGTTGAGTGCTTCAGACATTAAGGGGGTTTGTTTAACACTGTGGTCCTAAGCAAAACATCTGTAAAATTAAAGGCCAGGATGTCATGAGATTTGACATTGACATTTACAGTATGGTCCCCGGCAGATGATGCCTTATAATTTTATTGACTCCTGACCTTTTGTGCAGGGCCACCATCAAATGAGCTCTCATCGCTTTCACTTTATCAACATGACAAGGTGCTATGGAAACGGCCGGCTTGCAGAGAGGAAGGAGGAGGAGGCTGTGCTTTGGTTGGTGTTGTGTCTGTGATGCCCCCTCCCTCCACAGAAAGTGGCCGAGGTTAAATGTTAAACATCTATGGATTAGTAGATACAGTCTGAGGTCTGTATCATCTGAGTGGGAGGGAGACTGAATGTGGATGGGGCTCAAACAGGACACCTGAGACCACAGGACAGGTCTTGAGATCATTCAAAATCAGGTTTAAAGGATTATAATCTCTGGGGGAAGACAAAAGATGCTAAAATGTCCTAATAATGAATGTTTTTGTCAATGGATGTGAAGCAAAAGGCCTTGGGTTGGACTCAGATCTGGGCTGCACTTTACCTCTACAACAGTCCAACAATGGGAAAGTCTTAATGTAAATACAAAGTCAAAGTAATGATGGAACCAACCAGACATTTAGTGGGAAGCATCAGGAGAGGTCTGATACCCAGAACAACGAGCTGCTCATTAGATTTGACAACACTAGGGGGACTTTTGAACCCAACTCACGGCCCTTTTGCTGCATGTCATCCCAGTCTCCTTCTCCCCTGGTTTCCTGTCTGTCACTCTGTCATGTTACAATAAACGCATTAAAAAGATTCAGACAGATTTGAAGATGTTGTCCTGATGGTGCAAGGTCAAAAACTCAGGGATGGACATCACATCTTCACTTCACAAATAGGTTTAGGTTTGGATCAGAGCCACAGTCGTCCTGTACCTCATGAAAATCTGGCAGTTTGTGGAGGTTGTGTTGTGCCAGACAGACGGGCGTTATCCTTAAGGCCTTGCTACAAGCAGCTAAGCAGTGGAGTCACGTGACCGTCCTCAGCTGTCGGCCCCCAGAGGAGCATCACTCAACTTGTCAGCATCCGTCAAAACGCCAAGCGGATCGTCCGAAACATGATTCTACAACATCTCTGAGGTGCAGTCAAACTTTCCCATCAGCAGCCACAAAGAGGAAATCCCCAACGGGGACAAGTGTTACTGGAACGCCGCCTCTCTCTCACCATCCATCACCATCAGGAGGAAGGTGCCATCTGATTGCTTTGCCCTCTCTGCCATCCTCCTCCTCCTCCTTTCATTTAACGCTGGCACTCGTCCAGACACTAATGAGGACTGGCTCTTGTCGTTTTTTCTGCAGACGTGGCGTCTTTTCTTCCCCTCCAAACCCCTGCTGTCATAAAGCGGCGGCCGGTTAACGGCGGCGACAAGAGTCTTCAAAATGTCAAAGGCGAGAAAAACGGCGAGGGAGCCTGCGGTCAGCAATTTGAATCGAGGAGCAGAGAGGAGGTGGAGGAGGGGGAGCAGGGGGAGGAGGGGTGTTATAGTAATTTAAGGTCCCGGTGTGGAAATGCAGGTCCTTCCCAAACATGTTGGACGTGCCTCTGTTAATGAGCACTTTAAGTACCCTGCCAGCCCTCTTTAAACATCCCCATCGTGATGCAAAGCGGGGAAAAGAGGCAGCTTTTAAAGGCAGCATATGGCTGTGGAGGATCTTCCACTGATGTATTGTCACGGGGGATTTCTCCTCCCCGGCTCTGCAGCGGAGGACGGGCTCTGAAACTGAGCCAGATGTCCGTGTCTTCACTGATTCAAGCCCCCGTCCTGATGTCTTGCTGCTTTATTGGCAGCAGCGGCGGCTGCGGTGCTGGTGGTGGTGGCGTGTGGCTGGTCGTCACTGCTCAGGCTTGCTCTGACACGGTGATAGTAATGATAATGATTTTTATGGCTCTGGTATTAATAACAGATGAGGATGGTGATTAAAAAAAAAGTTGCAGGTAAATGAATTATACAGTTGGGAGTACAAGTCCATACTGACTTTGATCTATTTTTCTTTTGGCTGGTAGGATTTTGTGTTTGTGTGAAAACCCAGGGAAGCAAGATTTTAAAAAGTAAAGTGATGAAAGAGCTTTGAACATGCCCACCTACAAGTACTAGCTTTCATAATTTAATCATGGGAGCTGCTGAATGTCTGATTGCTCCTCCAGTCAGGGGAGAGGATTTCTTTGACCTCTTTAGTTGTTTTTCTACTTTGCCTGAATTTTCCTTCCTTCATTTCCATCCCAGAGTTTCATCATATTTTATTTCCACTTCCATTCTGTCACTGTGAAAACAAACAAACCGAAACTAGCTCATGAAACTCCCTCACCCACATCAGTCTACTCACACATGAGGATGAGTCTCATCAGCATATACACAACAAACTCTGAGTGTGAACCAGCCTAAAATATTCAAATGTGATGGTTTATGTCACTTTGAGCTGACCTGGGTTCAGATCTCTGGCATAAAGGATTTGTTCAATATTCCAAATATTTCTAGTGCAGTGCAGACGACATGGAACACAGCAGGTATTAGAGATGATCCAACAGCTGAATGGACCAACATGTGTTTCTGTGAAAAGGCATGTTTGTGTATTTGTTGTATATGGGTGGGTGGTGTGATAATGAATAAGCATCTGTGTCAGAAATACAAATGTACATGACTTATTTTTCTTTGCCACAAACTATTTTTATGCCAGGGCCCGTTTTCCCTCAATGCAGACGATACATCACTTTACATTGACAACGTTTGATTGACTCCAGTATCCAAGGACAGTTTAAATCCATGGTGGCTGGACTTGGGTGCAGATACTCTGTAGTTTTCAAGTATCTTCAGTCAGTTCCAGTTGGTCTTGGAAAAACATGATAACTGACAAAAGAAAGACGATCAGTCTTATTTTGTCTGACTTTCTCCAGTGTTTGAGTTCACCCTGAACCTCTCATGAGTACAAAACTCTAGACTGCACTTTGCAGACTTTAGGCCTGTATTTTATTTAAGCAGGTCTCCGAGTGGACAGACCATCAAATCTGCAAAAGACCTCGAGTTTTCAGTGGACTTTCAGGAGGCAGTTTTAATAACTGAAATACAGGTACAACTTAAACAAAAGAGCTGGATGCACACTTGGACATCAAGCCTTAATGTGTGAAAATCCATCCAATGTTTGATTGCACTTTGAATCCAACATTAATACAGAAGCTGGAGGGCTACATTAAGTCTTAAGTTATTATCCCTTCTTCATATCAGGACTTGGTCGAGGGTCAAACCACAGGCCTGAATCTAAATGTCCTGACTTACCTGCACTTTAGGCCTGAATACTAATTAAACCCAGGGTGCCAAGGGTTGTCCGAGGCAATGAGACATCAAATCTGCAAGACAGGACCTTCAGTGGACTTCTTAAAGACTTCCAGCGCCGACGACTCTGTATGGATCATTAAATATCATTTGTATTGATAATGATAACTGAGTGTGACAATCCACCAATCAGTTAGTGTTGACAGCTGTTTCTGTGACACAGACGCCCTTAGTTTGATTGACGTGAGGGTTTTGCAGACACTTCGACACTGAACTGTGTAGGAAAATTTCTGATATTCTGATCACATCCATGGTCAGCGAGCTCTTCAGTCTGGTCGAAAGTTTTATTCCCCGATGGCAAAGCACCTTCACGGACTTGACATGATGACAGTGAGCCCATCAGACATGTTGGACTGTGAGAGTCTGGAGGGTGGACATGTGGATTCATCCTGCAGCTTCCAGTGCGTAAACAGTCTGTCAGACAAAACTGATGCAGTCAAGACTTGTCAACAGCTTCAAGAGCAGTGCACTTCTTCCACATAATGAAGTACAAATACAGAACTTTTTGCAGCTTTTTGCCACATTAAACTGTGACGAATTGATTGATTTATTGGAATAGTACAGAGTGCATATACATTATCAGTTTCTTCCGTTTATTCCGAGGAGAACCATCCTCTTGGCTCAGTGGGACTCATCACATCACCTCCAACATGACAAAGATGAGCAGGGATCGGCTCACTTCTCCCATCAAATGGAAAATATCACACAGTGTGGAGGTAAGACGGCACATCAGTGACAGTGCACATCAAGGGAGATGACTCTTTGCCTTTTAATTGGCTCCAGCAGGTCATCGCTGCTCCACTCTTATGTGTCTGGGATAATATGCGAGACACATTTGGATTTAATTCTCCCACACTTTTGCTCATTTGATTTAATGCCGAGCCCAGAGAAGAAGAAGAAGAGGATGGGGGGAGGGGGAGGCGGAGGAGGTTTAATTGAGAGGGAGAGTTGGTTTGAAAAAAGCCAGAGAATGACTGGAGGTGACACATGGAGAACAAGAGTGTGGATTTAAAACATGAAAGGCAGGGAGGGGGGAGGAGGAGGAGGGGGGTGACTCGGCCGACCCATTGGATTGAAACACCCAGAGATGGAGAGTGACTCATCTGAGATAAAAGAGGGAAGTGAAGGCTGCTGCTGCGACAGCTAATGAAGAGCTCCTCCAGCCGCTCTCCTCCTCACATCCAGCCCTCATTGTTTATTGATGCCTTGCTCCGAGCACCAGACCAGAGCAGACGATCACCGCTTGCCCATCACGCCGTTTAGAGTCCTTTAGCATAAAAGCAATCATTTTTAAAGGCTTTTTCCTCCACTACACTTCAAACAGAGGCCTCAGTGGCCCTGGTGTTTGGGGGGGGGGGGGGGGCTGGTGTGACAAGACCTGCAGTGCTCTCTGAGAGGAGGAGGTAATTCCAGTCGCCGCTGCCACCTCTGATGCACTCCTGCAGACAAGATGCAGACGACTTTGATACGGCGGAGAGCGGTGAAGAGGCTCTCGCTGAAAACTAAACAAATACCCACTCGATTGGCTGTGAAAGAGAGCAAATTAGGCCCGTGAGAGCCGGAGTGAGACATAATCAGCTGGAGAAAGGGAGGGAGAGCGACTAAATGAGTTCATATGCAAATGAGGCAAATTTACACGACCTGCTCACACTGACCTCGACCACAAACACAAACAGACACTTCTGAAGGTTCACATTGAGTTGATGCAAGTTTTTCTCAGGCTGCAGTTGGTATTTGGTTGCTGTGGACACCTCTGACCTCTGACCTTTTGCATTTACAGTTAATTTTGCTGATAATCATATATTCTTTTAAATTCAGAGACTTTACATGTGCTGCTGTGTTCTTGGTGTTTTCTGTAAACATGCAATTAATAATTCATTGATAAGAAAATGAAAAATGAATAAAAATAAACAAAATGAACTACTTAGATATGCATGAGAGGCCACATGCATGTGCATACAGACGTAACGCCTCTCATCTGATGCCATGAACCTTGTGTTCATACATGTTTTTAATCTCCATCATCTCCAGCTCTGTACTTTTTAAAAAGCACCAGAAACTTCATCAGAAGTCAAGCTTGACTGCGACTCCCTCCCTCCCGTGTCACCTTAGCAGTTTTTCCAAGGTGGTGAAGTGCCGGTGAAAATGTTAAAAACAGCACAACAAACAGTCATCGTTACTGCAGCTAATTAGCGGGTTCCCCTAAAAAAAAAAGGCAGATAGTGAATGAGACGAATGGCTGCCTGCGGGCCTGTCGTCGGGGGAGGTGATGGATGGATGACACCGATTCCCTGCGGCAATGGCAGACAGTGAGCTGAGCTGAGCCGAGCTGAGCCGTGCCAAGCAGAGTGAGGGAGGGGGGAGGGAGAGTGTCGTCCTGAGGACAGTGGGATGGTAAACAGGTCTGTAGGACGGCGATGGCCTCTGGTTCTGCTGCTGTAGGTCCCTGCAGACTCAGATATGTGGAGCACAGAGCGTCACCTCTGTGGATCCTCCACTGCCGCCGCCGCCACTCGGGAAAGACGATGATGCTTTTAATGTCTGAGCTGCTTGGCTTACAGAGTGTTTGAAGGTACAGTGAGTGAGTCTGAACTTTAAAATAACAGAAAACACAGGCTTTATTGGGATTTATTCTGAAAGAATATCATAAAATGATATATTCCCACATCAGTCATCTTCACTCACATCAGCAGGGAATTAAATCACATCATGGTTAACAACAACAACTTCCTGTGGTAAGAGTGGATGTGGCTCCGATGATGGTCTAGACTTCACAAACTGAAGAGTTGACATGACTAAGAACAGCTGGAGGTGTGTGTGTGTGTGTGTTTTACCCTGTAATCAAACATCAGCTTTGGCAACAGCTGGATTTATTTGTGCAGCGTGAGCTCGGACTCTTTCTGTTCATTTGCTGCAGCTTCTTTAACAGTTTCTATGGTAAATATCCCCAAAGTCCTCTGCTGTCAAAGTCTGCTGTGTCCTGTCACTGTGCTGAGTCTGAGGGCTGTTAAAAAGATGAATAATATTCTATTGAACTATTCAAGTACATGATTTATCATAAAGAGCTCTAATTATGGCTGCAGAGGTTTACAGCCATTTCATTTTCCACATCAGGCTTTTGCTTGTGATGGAAAAAGGAACAATAAGCATTGTAGCTCCAATTAGCAGCGGTGCAACACCTGTCACCTGCATGGTGCTGTTAAACCTCAAACACACCAGCTCCACTGAAACAACGAGCAACAGCCTTAAAATAAGTTTCAAAAACACACAATCACCAATCGAAGCATCTCACACAGAGGCT
Source organism: Caranx ignobilis (assembly GCA_021432705.1). Taxonomy (NCBI): domain Eukaryota; kingdom Metazoa; phylum Chordata; class Actinopteri; order Carangiformes; family Carangidae; genus Caranx; species Caranx ignobilis. The sequence goes on from MU269994.1 coordinate 265,416, forward strand.
CCGACACTGACAGGGGCTCCAGCCCAGAGGTGAGAGTCTGCACAGGCGCTAACAAGCTAACAGCTAACAGCTCCCCGTACAACTGGCAAAGGAAAAGGACTCTTCCTTTTTAATCCATGTTTAAAACACCTGCTAATCGTTGGAGGAAATACGTCTCTGCGGTGTAGCTTGACGCTACGACTTCATGAACTAACCCTGTTGTCTTTAGTATTTCAGGTTCATTATCCTCAGTTAAACTGAAACTAATCGTCATGTGTGAGTTCTCAGACAGTCGGAGGAAGATAAAAGGCCGATGTGCTCTTCACTAACGTGTGACATCTGCAGGATGCCAGTGTGACGGAGCAGCACTCACTGTTCACACACATGATGAGGACGACAGAGGTGAACGAGGCTGAGTCATGTGATCACTTGTGAATCTTCAGACCATGAAACAAAAATAAATAACTGAGAGACGTGAAATTCCTGCTTCGCTTTTTCATGTTTGTTTTATTTATTTTTTTTAGGAATAAAAAATATTCCACTGTTATTGAGTCATAAGAAGCTGTTACATCAGTTTTCTCATCTGTATGTGTGTGTGTGTGTGTTTGTGTGTGTGTGCACGTGCATGCATATGTGTGTGTGTGTGTTTGGGAGAATATCAATGAAGAAACACAGACTGTCCCAGCATACTGTGTTCCCTTTTATAAATGGGGCTAGGAGGTAAAAGGAGAGGGGGTGTCAATTGCTGTCTATGCTGTAAAACACACACACACACACACACACACACACACACACAGAGTCAGTCTCTGGGGTCTTTCCTCAGCAACCTCTGGCTCTAAAGCTCTTTTCATGCTTGTGAAGTTGAGAGCGGCAGGGTGGAGGTTTGGTTCATCCTCCCGTGGAATTGGATTATTTCTGGATGAGGTGAACACCCTCCTTCTTCTCCATCTTCCTCCCCCAACTCCCCTTACCTCCTCTCCCTCCCTGCAGAGACGGACACATGCAGTTCATCATGCAGAAACACCCCCGCTCTGCTGGTGTTGGTGTGGGAAGGGAAGGATGAGGGAGCAAGCGTAGCGGCCCAGCTTCGGCCTCTTTCAACACCAGCAGCTCCTCTAAAGTCTCAGATGGTGAAAAATACATTTTCTGTTTTCCAGCATTTAAACAGAGCCAGAATCCAGCATCTCCTCCATGATGATGCTGATGGAAGGAACCACCAGTGAGAGAATACACACTGGAAAACTTAAAGCAGGTTTTTACATCCATATTTAAAACCAGCCATGTGCTTGTGCAACACTGACAGTTTACCTACAGCTGAAAAACTATTTTCTTCTCCTAATCATTTGATTTGAATCTTTTTCAGTCACCAGAGCCGACAGATGCAGAGTGCGCTGCAGGGGTGAAGGCTGTGAGGATCTGATTACATGACCAATAAGGTTACAGCAAACAAACAAGACACATGAACGCACACAGATTTGTCTGATGTGACATTGATTGGGATTCAAATCTTCTGAAGTCCATGACTTGAATTGTATTAACCTGCTTTAATCCAGCTCTGCTCTTCACATAATTGACATAAAAACATTAGTTTCTTTCCAAATAAGACGTCTGAAAATCCACAGCCACGTTTAATTGGAACCATACTGAGAAAACCCAGCTCTCACTTCATAACAGAAAACAGTCCCTCCAGAAAAACGTGATTATGAGGTTGCATAATTCAACACACCATCAGCCAAAGTTCACATATTATGCGCAGCGTCTGTGGCGACCCTTTCCTGGGCCTGGAGGCTCACCTGGCAGCCAGTTGGAGGTCGTTAGCTGATTCACTTCACCTGGGCACTCCACCCTATAAAAGCTCCACTTTCCCTCCCTTCCACTTGCTGACATCCTCTTGCACCTTCAACACGGCCACACCACACAGACCACTCATGCATGCATTGCATTCATGATGAATCCTACAGACATCTGGTTTATGTTTCAGTTACCATAAATTATTGGTTCTTAGTTTAGACTTTGGGTGGGTTCCCTCCTTGTCACATTCACCCATCCACTTTGTGAAAGACGCCACACTTTCACCGTATAAACTGAGATTCATAATAAACCGTATATCGCCTCAGATGAGAAGATAAACAAAGCCATGTGAGAGAATAAAAAATAGTCCAGTGATTAAAAAATAGCTGCTTCACAACGAATGTCAAAATATTGAGCTGTTTAAGTGACAAACTGACTGATGACACCAATCAGGAGTTTCTGGAAATGAGCTGCATAAAGTCACATGCAAAACACCACCACCTACAACTCACTGGTTAGAAATCAGCATCCGATTTCTTTTGAATGCATTTCGTCACTTTATCTTGTAGCATTATGAATTATTGAAGATTAGCATGAACAGTGTGGTTCTGGACGAGTTTTAGCCTCTTGTAGCTCGTTCTCTTGCAGCTCATCAAACAGCAGCTGGACTCAGTCAGAGAGCAGCTGCTGAACATTATGGAGCTTTTAGCAGCTGAAGAGGCTGAAGCTTTCATCAGAAGCTGGTGGAGACCAAATACAGAGCTACAAAGGTGGAGCCAATGTAGCAGCTAACATGTTAGCCATGACAACTTTACAAGGTATTAGCTGTACAAGACTGTGGTTCTTTGTTTTCCTGCCTCTTATAGGTTCAACATATGTTGCTTTTATGACATAATGGATGTAGAATATTAAGACAGAGCCTCCTGACTCCAGAGCTGGGAGCCTGTTTGTTTCCACATTTCACAACATATTTAACACTGGGACACTGTCTGTGTGGTGATTGACAGGTAAACCTTGCCCCCCCCTTGCGCTTTAATAGATTGGCATGAAAAACCCGAAGCCTCCCCTCCTGTTGTGTATTCAGAGCGTATCGGAGCAGAATAACTCCGACAAATGTGAAATGTCATTGTACAGCTTTAATCCAGGGCTGAAAATGATCCTAACAAATGTCAGCATCAGCTAACCTTCACGCTGAGTGGAAACTGCCATCTGATCAATTACATCAGTCGGCCCGCTGACCTTTCCCAACATTTGTATAAAGGAGAATGCCATTTGATTAGCCCTAATTGCTCCACTTTAGCCGGCTCTTTGTTACATCTTCATCCTTAGCGAGAAACTCCTCCTCACCTCCTCTGAGCTCCAGGGTTGAGGCAACAGGTGGAGAACTAACCTTTGAAGACCGAGGGCTGCAGCTGATTGGTTCACTCTGAGTTTAATCACAGTCAAACAAAGGCAGTGCTCTTCTTTCTGACTTTAAGAATGAATTTACTTTTATTTTGGAAACGTTCAGAGAATAAACCGTCGCCTCCCTCTGACTGTCGGTCATGTGAGTTTGTCTTTGTGCTAACAACGGTTTGTTAGATTAAGATGAAGCAGCAGATTCTTCACCAGAGACCATGAGCTGATCTGAGGTCTGTGTTTGACACATTTTAGAAATAAAGAGAGATTCCTCTTGGTTTGAATGTTTGCTGTGTTTCAAACAAACTTAAAAAACAGCAAAACTATTTATTGATTGTTCATCCTGTCAGGTTTTGAAGAGCAAGTGTGGACAGCAAAAGAAGAGTGAGGGGAAAAAATAAATAAAGGTGGTTCATGACAAAAAAAGACAAGAAAAAATGTTAAACCAGGAAAGCTAAAAACCACAGGGAACAGTGAGGAGGACAGAAACACAACAGAGACAAAAAGAGGACGACGGCTGTAGGACAAGAGACGGACTGACAAAGACAAGAGGAGGATGGGGACGTAAATACTGAGGGGACACATGGGAAACAACAGAGCACAGGTGGAACACATTAGAACAGAGGAGACAATCAAACAGGACAAAGACAGGAAGTAAAGACAGCCACAGGCACATGAGGAAAGTTACTTCAAAATAAAACAGGAAATGATCTCGACCAGACAGATCAGCCTCATGAAAGCCACAGTAAATTCAACTATGTTTTATTTCCACAGACTTTTGGCCTTGTATCATATTATACAATTGCTTTTGTTCAGCTCGTTGTTTCTGATTCTGTTGGACAGTCCAACATAAAAAAACAAACAAACAAAAAACTACTTTCTGAATACGTCAAATCAAGTTTTCCAAGATTTGAACTCGGCTTAACAACTTTTCACTTTCAGAGGTGTGGTGGGAAGAGTGTCAGCGGGACAGGAAGTGACTGTCTGAGACATTTTCAGGTTTGTTGTGGTCAATACATTCACCTGCAGTCACTCCTTCAGCCTCCCAGTATGACAACAAAGTAATATCACAGTGACGGTGCTTTACTGGTGTCAGGTCTTTACTGGTGTAACTGGCCATGCTGCAGTTGACTGGTTCTACAGTGCAGAGCTCAGTGAGACTGATCCTCAGGCTTTTGCATGGATGTAAATGAAGACTGTGTGAATGACCCTGAGGCCTGTCCTACTTTTGGAGGCCACTTTGACCACAGATGGACGAGTCCTGCAGCAGTACATGTTCGTAACTCAGACTCTCCAGAAGCCACAGGCCTGTTCTCCTGTGTACTTCACATTGTTTATATTTGTAAATGTGAGTTACTGTATTGTTGTTTTTTCCTCCTGCAGAGCAGTATCTGTATTATACGGTGAACTGAGAGTAGTTCCTAATATTCTGCACTGTTTTCTACTCTTCCAGTCTTTCGTCTGTTTTCTGTTTTGGTAAATAGTCAGTGCTTTTATAATGTTTTTCTGGTCTTCACCATTCGAAGCATTTTATCAACCCATTCACACATTCACACTTCAGAGGCAGTTTGTGGGTTTGACATCTGCACAGAGAAGTAGGTATCAAACCACTGACCTTCTGAGTAAGAGTTGACCCACTGTTCCCCCTGAGCCACAACTTCTCTCTGCAGCAACAACAGGTCATCGAGTTTCCAGAGTGATCCAATAAAAACAGAGCAGATTTCAGAATAAAACGCTAAGAGAAACCAAATTCTGTTGTTGGATGGTGGGTCCAGGTGGTGGGCAGGGCTTGGTGTGACTGCTTTGTTGTGACCTCACAAAGTGACAGGAAGTCCTGACGGCTGGTTTTAAGGCTCAGTGTCTGAATACAGGCTGTGTGCATTTCTCTGTGGACTGAGGCTTTGATACTTTCACAGTATTAATATAGAACCTAGAGCTGCTTTATAATCACACTACACATGGACGTCTACCTTTATACTGTATGGAGCTTTAAGACACACGTCTACCTTTATACTGTATGGAGCTTTAAGACCAACGTTTACCTACCTCTATTTTTGTTTCTCCTGAGAAAAAAAGTTTATAAAACTCATTCCATACAGATTTTTTTCTCTTTTTGTTGCACTGCAGCGACAGAGAAATAGAAAAGAAACCAAACCACTCCAGCTTTATCAGGGTCGTAAAAATGTGTTTAAAAAAAACAACAAAAAAAAACAACCTGTAGCTTTCTGTCACCAGCAGCACTGACACCTCCCTGTGACTGCGCCTCTGTGTCCTTCATTTCATCAGTGGATGAAGCTCAGTAAAATCCACAGGAGATCGTCGGCGTCATGATGAAACTGGTTGAAAGACAACAAATTTACCCTTGTTTGTCAATCTGTCACGCGTGATATCTCAGGGACGCCGATTGGATTAAGACATTCATTTTTCCTCATTCGAACACCGTAATCTCGTTCGGTCTCGTCTCCAGATGCTGCCACTTCTGCTCAGCTCCGTCTCAGAAGAAGACGGGTTGTCTGGAATTGAAAACAGAAGGTTGAAGTGATTTCACTTTCCACCAGCGGTTTTCTTTTCTCCTCTGCAGATGAGATGTTTGTGAGCTGAGTATTAACACAAATTGACACGAGATGAAGGAATATGATCCAGAAAGACACAGCACACACTTTTTTTTTTCTCACGGCGTCCCAGAGATCTGATTCTGACAAATTCAGGGAGTCTCATTTTATCTCATTTTAGCTGCGTTCCAGCATCTAAAATGACTGTGATTGGCCCAGTGGGGGGACAGCAGCGACAAGCTCAAAACAAGAAGTCATATTTGTCAGTGATTGGCCCAAAAGGGGGCTGGATGTGGGGATGGGGGATGTGTGTGTGGGGGGGGGTTACATGTTTACCACAGCCTGCTTTTTACTGGAAATCCTTTCAGCTTCTCCCAAATATCTCCAAAATGGAAATAATTGATGTGTTGTAGCATTAAATGTTGATGTATGCCTGAGAGGAAACTCCATCTGCATGATGCTGCCATGTGCATGTCACTGACGGCTGGTACAGGGAGGAGGTGGTGGTGCTGGGGGGAGGGACACAAAACTTTCTAGCTGCATTTCTATCTCTGAAATTCAAAGAAGAAAAGAAAAAGGTCATTTTCTCGAGGGAAATGTAAAATAAGAAAAAAATAAAGGTAAATGCCTGTTAAGCTGAAAAAGGAAGAGTGAGATGGAGGACGAGTACACAGGCTGTGTTAATCCTCTTGAAAGAAATAAAGAGACAAATAAAAAGGCACAAAGGAAAGAGAGAGAGAGAGAGAGAGAGACTGGACGGGAAGAAGTAAATAATGGAAGAATGAGAGGGAACAAGGGGAGACCGAGGGGAATTACAATACACAGCAAGAAAATAAGAGAACAAGGAAAGAAAAAAAGAAAAGATGACGGAGGAAGAGAAAGAGTCAAACTCTGACTTTCTGAGTTGAACTCAGTCAGTTTTACATGAATGTACCTGAGTGATGTCAGTGAACTCACCTGATGCAGCTGGTTCAGACTGTGATGTAAAGGTCACACTTCCCCTCACTTTGAGCTCTGTGTCACATGATCTGTATAAAGAACCAATCATCAGGAGGGAGGGAAAAGTACTGTAAATAAAGTGGTGACATTTTTCAAAATAAAGCTCATGTTTCACCTGTTTTCTTCTTCCTCTTTTTTATAATTTGATGTTCAATCTCACGTCAAACAACCTCGACTATTATTTTAACTTTCAGACGATCAAATGAAGCTGCATCAGAAAAACGCCACACGTTTAAAGCAGGTCTGCGCTCAGTGTGTGTGTGTGTGTGTGTGTGTGTGTGTGATCTGGACGTTTTCAGACGTCAGCTGTTCAGGTGTGACACATACCACGCTTCTCTAAACGGATCTCACCTGAACAAGGAGCCAGATATTTTAAAGCTGCGTTTTTTCAAGACTTCTGGAAACATCAACAAAATCTAAACTTGTGTGAAGCAAAGTTTCTAACTCTGGATTTGACCAGTGCTTCAGCAGTTGTCGAGTGCATGCTGGGATCTTTTCCTACACAAGTCAAAGCATCTGAACTAAATGCAGACAGGACCGCTGGTGAACGTGACTGACGACGTTTCACAAGAGCAGACGAGGAAACAGATTATGAAAAGTCCTCAGAGACAGAAGACCGAAGGAGAAATGGGGGAAAAAAAAACCAAAACAATATGGAGGACGATAAGGTGGTGAGAAAACTGGACAGAGGGAGGTGGAGAAGGCGAAGCGACGGGCTGCAGATAAAGGAAGAAGAAAATGAAACACAAGAACAGAGGAAGTCAAGTCAAACGCGTGTGTGTGTGTGTGTGTGTGTGTGTGTGTATAAAAATCAAGATGGAGTTGTGTGCGGCATGCATGCGCGGCTTGAACTCTGCGACTCGACATGATAAATCACCCAGGATTCACTGGGACGTCAACAAAGTGTCCCAGAGCCTCAGAGCTGCGGCTGCTGCATTAACAGGAGATGGATGGAGATGTACAGAGTCGTGGTGTACACAGTCTCATGCTCTTTGCTCTTCACCCGGCCATCCATCATGATTCGAAGCTCATACGCTGCCGCATGCATGTACACACATCCATCAGGGGACGCAGCCGGGAAGACTAAAAGCAGGAGATCGGTTATCCTTCATATCAAACAACAGAGCTGCGTCTCAGAAGAAGAAAGATGAATAAATAAATGAATATTTAAAGTCTTCGCCTCTTTTCAGCCACTGATGAATATCATCTTGACATCATCTTGACAAGGACATGAGTTTCCTTCAGAGAGCTGCAGGCTCCATTAACCAAAGGAAACGATTACTGTGGCTAACGGCTAATGCTAAGTTTGTTTTTTTGCTGAGTCATAGTATTAAGCTAGCAGCTAACAAACGCAAAGTCAGGATTTTTCAGAATAAACAGGATGCAGATACACACAATGATTGTCTTGTGATGTTTGAGTTTGTTTGTGCAACTTATAAAATGTAATAAAGTTTAATTCAAGAGGAAGGATGTTCCCGTGGCTATGCTACATGTTTACCTTCATTAAACGGCTTCAGTAACTGTGATGGTCACATACATGACTTGTAACGTGTCACAGGGACAATGGAGGCTCTCTGTCCTCCACCTGGTGTCTCTGTCCTCCACCTGGTGTCTCTGAGCTGAAAACCAACCGTGTAACATCAGTGCAGCACTTGGCCTCCGCCCCGGTGTCCCAGCTCTCGTCTCTGCAGCACCGCGACACAAACACGCTCCGTAACCTGTAATCTTCAGACGACACGGATATAAACATCATATCATCATATGTTATATAAAGTTATCCAGCACTGCATGGATTGATTTTGTTCCACCTGCTTCATTAAAAACAAATGCACATGGCCCAGAGGAGGGTTGGCAACACAGAGGAGAAGAGACCGGACTTGCATAGGTCTCCTTTAAATACTTTTTAAAAAACTCCTTCATCCATCAACAAAGCAGCTTAGACCAGTGAAGTATCAGACACTTATTGAAGTCTTATGTGTGCACCCATACAACATGTAATATATATGTGTATATATTTACACCTACATATGAAGAAAAACATATGTACAAAATTAGATGTTAAATTAAACCAGTTCCATATATATGTATTTATTATATTATATTCTACACTTCAGTATATGACAGGCTTTGATTAAAAAAAAAAAATCTATGCTGTATTTTCACATGATAAACAATGAGAAGTTAATAAGAAAACTCAAATACAAACTTTCAATGTGTGTTATTTTGATTCCTGCCACATATAAAGTGAACATGTCATTATCATGGTTGCAACATGGTATACTGTATTAAAATGTATCAAGTAGATATTTTTAACATGTACATATTGCTGTGGGTATTTCATATATGAATGCAAATCTAAACATGTGATGATAATGACAATGTCACTCTTGGAAAAAATGAACACATAGGTCACATTATGTTTTTGTGTGGGTCGGGGTTTCACTGCTTTACACAGGAAGCTGCAGAAATGATTCTTGAACTGACTTGTTGACAGTTCCCAACCCTCCAACAGTAAACGTGTTATTAATGTCTTATCAGCTGAAATCTTTTGCTTCGGCTCAGTGTTGGTGAATCTTTTCTCACACACTTGTTCAGTTTTTGTACTGATGACCAAACCAGGAGTTTATGTCCATCAAGGCCTTGAGGAGCCGCCATCAATCACAGACTTGTCTGCAGGTCTTTGAACACAGCATGAAATGCTGCGTTCAGCATCAACCAAACCAACGCTCAAACGTCCTGCAACTTCTGCAACTCCAGTCTGTGGCATTGTAATCAAATCAGCCAGAATGAATGGGACCTGGCAGACAGAGTGTGTATGCGTGCGTGTGTGTGTGCGCGCGTATGCAGCACAGTTCGAAATGTCAGGGCCCGATTGATTTCTTCTCCCTCTGATTAATTCATCTTACGCTCTAATATTCTGCATAGAAAATTGTTGAATGGCATTCAGTGAGATTAAAACCACAAACAGCGCTTTTCATAATTTGACAGGTGATTGGCTGGAGGCAGACTCCTGGATGATTGCATCATTAGAGGATTTTTTTTTCCTCCCATTGGGGAATTAAACGCACCATCAGCCTTTTTTTTTTTTTTTTTTTTACATCCATGTGGCCTTGCTCAGTCGCTGCTGCTCCGCCTGTCAGTTCACTTAATAAACTCTCGTACTATTAAATTTGACTACATGGACGTGGATACACACACACACACACACACACACACACGCAGTGACTGCAGACAGCGCTTCAGCTTCTCCAGCTCAAACGATGGCGACGCCTCTGTTTCAATAAATAAATCTGTCATTTCTGTGACTGAGACGAGCAGAGGCTCAATAACATATCAATCATCTCTTGTCGTGGAAGTTGAACCACAGAGATGTTCATGCTCCCCAGAGGATGTTCTCACACATCTAAACAGTAGTTTGTACAAGGTAAATGTGCTGCTCTCATCACCTGGCTCAGGTGTGTTCAGCCAATCAGGAGCTGATCTGACTGTGCAGGAACAGAGCAAACCTCAGAAACATTGTGTTGTGTGTTAACTGTAGGAGACAGGACGGAGATTACAGTGGTCTCTGTCACTTTGTGTCCTCCGTGTTAAATCTGCAGCAGCTTCGTGGATTCCTTCATTAATTTGTGAGCAGACAATTTTCCTCTCTCGCTGACTGTTGACATTGATAAAGTTGTGTTTCATCACGTCTTTGTTTTTCCTCTTGGAGATTTTTTTCCCTCCCTGTGATAATTGTGACTGTCAGAATCACTTTGACGTGCACCTCTGAGCGTTTTACCTGCAGCAGCTTCGCCCATCATTTCTGCCGATATGTAACGAATGAATGGAAAACACTGACTCAGCACAGTGAGATCCTTAGATCATGTATGTGTGTAACTCCTTCACTGCTGCTCCGTGGCCCCCACTCCCCTCCTCCCCCTGCTGTGCCTGCACTCACCGCCTACGGAAGCCCTAAGCAGCCATAATACATTCATTTATCTTATTTCCTCTGTTTTGCACAAACAACAGGATAATTCTCTGGAGATCTTGAGAAAACAAGACTTTGATTTCTTACAGAAGGTGGTGGTATGTTGATCGGCGTCTCTCAGTCATCATCTGGTTTCCATGGAGACGCATGGATAAAGATGCAGGCTCCATAATCTTTTCTTAAGATGACTGTACCAAAACATGCAGCTGCCTCAGCCTGTGTGAGGCATGAGTCCACATTTTCCTGCTGTTCTGCACATTGTTACACTGAGCGATGTTTCCTTCAGTGAAACACTAAACTGTTGCTTCATCATCTTTTGAGCTCCAGTTAATCATTAATCATGTCAGCTAAATAGAAACTAAGCTAAAACTTGTTGAACCGACTCAAACTAAACTGAAGTAAAAAAGCAAATAGAAAAACTAAATGAAAAATAAATGAAATTTTTCGAACCATAATAACCTTGGTTTGGTTGCACTGCTGTGGTGGAGCCTCCAAGTGGTGCAGCCCCCTGGATCACAGCCAAAGTGTGAGGGTGTAGTGGTTCACACTGTTGTCTCACATCAGGATGATCTGAGTTTGACTCTCTCTTGCACTTTGTGTTTCCTCCCACAGTCCAGAGACGAGCGGGTCAGATTGACAGGCGCCTCGGCAGCGATGGTTGAGTCAGAGCTTGAACGGACTGAATGACTCGGCCTGCAGCTGCAACCAGCTCCAGATATAAAACAAACATCTCTGCAGGACATGAGTGTGTATCAACCAGGGTTAAAGCAGGTGCTGGATGAGCAGAGAACTGACACCTGTTTGTTTTATATTCAGTTCAAGCAGCAGATCAATAAGAGCTGCTGCTGGCACAGATTACACATTCATGACTCAGTGTTTCTACTGTCTCCTCAGTTCGTCACCTCAAACCTACGAGTTACAGAAACTAGACAGAACAAATAAATGTACATACCAACACTTGTCTAAAGTTTAATGTCCTGCTTATGGAAAAACATGCAGAACAGTTTTTTGACATTATGTGTGCAGATTCTGCCTCCAGGCCTTTTAATGCAGACTGAAAACACGACGACGCTCTAATGGTGCGTTCACAGTTTGATGACCTGTTGGGTCGGATCGGTCTCTCACTCACACACCAGCTGCTGCAGCAGGACTGGAATATTCTGAACTTGTGCCAGTACATCTTCATGTCTTGCCATTCCTGTCACTCACGTGTATTTGTGTCTTTGCATTGACTTTGTATGTAATCTTGTCGCATGACAAATTGACCACGTGTCTGGTGTGAACATGCTGTAAACGTCAGGGTCAAGACTGCACAGCAGCACAGCATCACAATCAGACATAAGCTGAAGCAATAAAAGAATATCAGCCTGAGCACAGTGTGTTAAAGTGCTACAGTTGTGTAATCACAAGAATCTGGAGCCTCAACACGAGGCCACACGTTCATGTACAGTGCATTTTACATGTCGTGCACATCAACAGTACATGTCCTGACTGTCCAGTTAAACCAGTTAAGGAACCAGTTCAAAAATTTGCAGCTGACTGGAGCAGAAAATCAGACAGGTGTCTCTGTGTTGGTCCCCCCCCCCCTCAGGTAATCACTTCACAAATACCCCCCCCCCCCCCCTCCCTCCCTGTCATACCCAGGATGCTTTGCTGAAACATGAAATATTCAGAGGCAGAACTATGATTGTGGAAATGCGATATGACGATAATAATAACCTGCAGTTTGTAAACATCCGCTCAGGTGCGACACCGCATTCAAACACCCGCTCGTATAATCCCCCCCCTCTCTCTCTGTCGGTTTTGAATGCGGACGCGATAATGCGGGCCGACCGCGGCCGTCTTTGGGAAGTTTAATCATTCATGGTGGGAAAATTGCTTCTTTATGTGCAATAAATATTGATTTATGCCTCATGCATATCTGGATGTGCTGCTGCTCACCAGCTCCTCCTCATTGTCCATATTTTACTGCTTTGTTAGCCACTCCATCTCCTTCTCTCTGACTTATCAGGGCGCTTTTTTTTTTTTTTTTTTTGCTTTTCTCTGGAATTACCTCATCATATTTACAGCTTCTCTTCCCACAATCACCCCCCCCCCCCACCTCCCACCTCCCCCGTTAGTTCAGATGCTAACAACACACGAGGAGGCAGATTATCCTGCCACCCGCCTCATGTGAAAAGCTTTTTGGTCACTTCTGACCTTTCATTCACGCCGAGTGGCCTCTTGAGATCACAATCTGCTTTTGGACGTCGAGCAGCCGAAATGGCAGAATAATTATGTTCCATGGTGATAAAGTGACACAAAGGAGACGGATGAAGAGGAGGCGGCGGGCATGAAAAGACGCTTCATACAGAACGTCCTAAAGAAAACTGCACATTCACATCAACTCAACATGAATTTTATGACAAGGTTTTTTCCTCCAGTAAGAAATTTCTCCTTATTAATGTTTAATGTCCCAGTTCAGAGTTAAAATATTCCGAAAATAAACAGAACAACAGGTGAATGTAAGATAATATCATCCTTTAAAAGTTCCACTACAGCAGCAAAGTGGACAGAGAAGAAGAAATGTTAATGAACATGTGAAGCATGAAACATTCACAAAGGAATAAAATGAGGTGAATAATATAATGTGTTTACATGGACGTGTGAAATACGGAAAAAAGCAGCATAAGCAAACGGCCTGTTGTTGTACAGCTGCATATGTAATAGTGTGTTTATGTCTTTGTGTTAAATTATGATCCTGGTCGTAAAAGCAGCAGTAAAACTCTCCCTGGGGGATTTAATGAATACTCTTATTTTGAAATGTACACAAATCCAGTGGTACATTTCCTGTTTTGGAACTCCATAATGTTCTGTTTTTGATTTTATAGACTCAACCGTGTGTGTGTGTGTGTGTGTGTGTGTGTGTGTGTGTGTGTGTGTGTTTCTTTTATAGGATTATTACACAGTTTTACACACAGATGTTTCTATACGTATTTATAACTTGTTTGTGTTTTATTTTGAAAGCACAGGCTTACAAGATGAAGAGAGAAAATGTCAGCAGCTCTGGTTTCTGCACACTGAGTTAGTGAGTGTGTGTGACCTGCTGTATTGATGTCTTAAGTATCTACTGTAATATCCTGTGCATCATCACACACTCACACACAGAGGCCTCACAGCATCATATGTTTAACCTGAGCGGTGGAGATTCCCTCCGACTCTCAGTGGATCAGTGTGATGGAGGCGACCAAGCGTCTAAGTGGGGCATCAAATCATCCCCGTCCTGCAGCTGCAGGTGGTGTTGTGTTGTTGTGTTGGAGACAAACTGCACCCGAGGCTCTGCGTTGTCCGTTACCGTCAGATCTCCTCCCGGGCGACCTGGCCTCCCGTAAACCTGCTGTCACGTTTATTTGCTCCTCTCGCAGACAACAACGGCGGTGGAGGGAGGAGGGAGGAGGGAGGAAGAGCCAATGAGCCACAAAGAAGAGAATGATGGATCCCCGGCCCCGGCTCAAACGGGGGCCGCTGTCACAGAGCTGGCGTGGTCATTAGAGCGAGCTCCAAACACCGGCAGCAGCAGGATGACAAATCACAATGAACTCCCACAACGCCACGGCCCTCTCTCCCTCTCTCCCCCTCTCCCTCTCTCCCTCTCTCTGCGAAACTGTGACTGAACCGACGCCGGGTGGTGTTGGACAGTTTGTGCACAACTATGATTAAGCTGTCACGGCAGGGGTGTGTGTGTGTGGGGGGGGCTGGTTTGTCAGCAGTTGGGATCTCTGCAGCAATTTCTCTAGACAACTCTGCCTTAATTGAGTATTCAGTCCCAGGGCGACTCACACCTTCGCCCGTTCCCTCGAGGCTAAACAAACGGCGCCGTTGTAGCCGTGTAAGCTAGTAGCCAGCTACGGCTCTCCACACAGCAGCAACAACAACAACAACAACAACATCACACACTGGCTCGTGACCGAAGCAGCAGCAGCAGTGAGGAGGGAACAACACTGCCAGTCTTGTTCTCTAATAAAACACCCATGTGTAGGACTTCCTGTTGTTCCAGGAGCACGAGTCAGCCGTAAACAGGACAGGTATGGACTCTTATTAATTCATAGCAGTTCAGCATCACTGCTTTCAAAAACTTTCCTGCAGCGCTCTTGCATACTTTTTGGTCCCTGGAGGCCCCCACCCCTCCCCCACTCACCACCTCCACCATCTCCACCACCCGCTGTTCACTTGGCTAAAGCAGAGAGCGCCAGCTGATTGGCCAACCAGAACTCTCAGACAAGCCGTGTGTTTCACCTGTTCTCCGCTCTAGATGCCCAATTACCCACAAGTCCGTGGGGCCCCTTCGTTACCCAGAGGCCCAGGGGCTTCTTGTGTGCCAGTGTCCTAATGAGCAGCAGCAGCAGCAGCAGCAGCAGCAGCAGCAGCAGGAAGACGTGTTGGTGCTGCAGCACCTGAGAACTTCAAACATGAAGTAAAGCAGATCCCACACAGAGCTACAGGAGCCACAGAGGGACAAAGTATGCACTTCCATCAGGTGTGCCCGTACGCTAACACACAGATTATTCCTGCAAAAGGTATAAAAAGAAAAGTGAAGAAACAATGAGGGAAAACTTTGAATTTTGACTTTTTATAAATGAGCTAACCTTGATATCTGACGTCAGTTCTGCAGGTTTCTCCTGACTGGAACTCTGACTTCCTGGTGACACGCACAACAAGTTCCTTTTAACTTTTCCTTCATGATCATCACAGACACAACAGGACGTCCACTCAACTGTACTTTTGTGTCCGACTTGATGCTGACTTGCTCTGATGTCATGCACCCGCCGACAACGATAACGTCACGAGATCAAGGCGACACTTCTCCCCAGGTGCTGCCTCAGGGTCATGCACCTGTTGGCTTTAAGGAGCTGTTGTCTCAGATCAGCTGGATGATAGATTCTGTTTTTCAGTTCATCTTCTACATGAACGCTCTCGGTGCCTCTTCACTCAGGCCATGATGTTTATTCCCAGTCAAACATTCTCATCTAAAAACATGTAAACGTCTGTTTTTTCATGGCTTCATGTTACGAGCCACATTTCCTCGATGATGCCTTATAAAACTCTCCTGCAGCGCCGCAGGAGCGTGTAACAGCTGAAGGAGGAAGCTGAGGGTTTGTGCAGGATGGAGCAATGAAGGATTTGAGTTTCTTCTTCTTCTTCCTGCTCAGCAGCAGCAGCAGCGGCGGTGATAAAGTTTAAAACAGAACAGATGCATGCTGGGAGAGTTTATCGCAGCTGCAACTGCACCATCTGTGTCATCTTGCTCCTCGCAGGAGGTTTTTCATTATTTATCCTGATTTAAAGAGTTACAGTGTACGGCATCCCTGAATGCTTGTTTTCTCTGCAGCCGGCTGACTCCCTCTTCCTCTCTTTTCATTCCCCTCCTTCACTCCTTCTCTTTTTTATGTTCTTGTTGTCGTTTCTCCTGTCAGCTGATCTGATCTGAGACTTGTACCAGAAGGTTTTCCACTGAGAGCAAATCAAACATTTACTCTTTTTGAATTTACTTTGACTTAAACATGTGAACACAACTTTCCTTCTCTCCCCTCTGAGGCTCTGATTTAAGGATCTGAACCAACCACCTCACGTCTGAATACATTCTGTCTAATGGAGACTACAAACCATCGCCAGCGGTGAAATGATCCTCTGCTCCTCCGGCCAGGACGCCGGCGTAGATCATCCAAACTGCCCAACAGTTCATTAATTGTCTGTGCTCAGATTTCTGCTGCTGCAGCTGCACATCAGGGAGACTCACCGATCCATCCGACCACAGGAACCGCCCTGACCTCAGCCCCTCCTCCACCTGCACCTCCTCCTCCTCCTCCTCCTCACCACCACCGCCGCCGCCGCTGCCGATATGTCAGTTAGTGTCTGCTGCCTGGCGGAGGAAGGAAGGAGTCAGCAGAGGGGGTGAATGAATGTGTTTTGGCACAGAGGGAGTCAATAGTCTTGATTTGAGTCGATCAATCCTCTCCGGTATGCCTCGCAGTCAAATTACCCCTGGACAAATTAAGCGAGCAGGAGTTTCCTCTGCTGCTGCTGCTGCTGCTGCTGCAGAAAGAGAAGAGAGGAAGGAAAATAACTGGAGAAAGTGTTGAGGAGGCTGATAACAGAGGAGGAGGGAGGGAGGGGGTGAAGAGGGATGGGTTGTGTTCAAAGGATCCGGAGCTTCGCCTCGCTCACATTATCACCACGGCACAAAGGGCCAAATATATTCAGTGGCTTTTCTGTGGCACAAAGCTGATTAGTGGAAGGTAGCCCCCATTGTGAGGAAAATCACTTCCACGGCTGTAAAGCAAGTGATTTCATACCCCCCCACCCCAGCCAGCCCACCCCACCACCCCCACTTTTTTTTATTTAAGATTACACAGCAAGTGCCTAATCAGCTGATCCTTAATCATCAGCATTGTGCCCCTTCATGTTTCCTGTAACCTCCCGCCCTCCCCCCTGCTGCTGCCACCGCCGCCTGCCTGGCTTCTACCAGCTGAAGACAGAGGTTATAAGAGACTGAAGAAGGGAGAGAGAGAGAGACAGAGAGACAGAGAGAGAGAGAGAGAGAGAGAGAGAGAGAAGAAAATCACTTCCAACATAATCGCCTTAAACAGCCCGGCTCTGGCTCCGTCTGCAGCAGCACTGGTTGCTTCATCTGATCTCATATCATGTTCGAGCTCGTACAGGCCTGTTGGCGGGAGGGGGGAGGGAGCGAGGGAGGGGGGAGAGGTGATGGTGTCAGATCCGAGGGGGGTAAAGAGAGATAATGAATCAATTATCAGCTCCTTGGAAAACGGAGCATCACTGGGGAGACTTCCTGCCACACGCCACCTCAGCAGGTCTGAGCTCCTGAGGCTGCACCGTGTTGTTTCAAACAGGAACGTGTTCAGAGTTTTTTTTTTTTTTTTTTCTTTTTTTAACTGAACTTATGTTTCATTTGATGTGATAATGAAATGAAGGGAGAGACAGGAAACATGGGATCAGAGAGAGAGAGAAAGACAGACAGAGGAGAAGCTATGACATAGAGAGGCGTCGCTCACCCAGAGCTCAGCATCTGCCCTGAAGATTCATCTCTCAGCTTGTTTATCATTTTGTCCAAATCCATTATCATACGACTGTTACAGTCCTCCACACTCCTGGTCCCAGTATTGACCAGGTGTCAGAGCTTGTGCTGGTTGTAATGATGATCAGAGTGATCATGAATGAAAAAAGTAGGTTTTATATAAATATAAAATGTATTTTAAGACAAAGCTAAGTGTTTAAAAAGTTAAGGTTAAGTTACTGCAAAGAGTGATTTAAAAGTGTTAACTCATTGTTTTTTATAGGTTTTGAGTTAAAGTGATCTGTGGATCAAGTGTATCTGTGATCCACTGATCTGGACTCTCAGGTAAAAGAGGTTTAAAAACAAAGGACAATGCACTTTGTTTCATTTTGTAGCTTTTACGTGTTTCTCTGGTTTTTCTTCTGTGAGCTAAAATACGAGTTTGGTGAAAATATCCATCTGTTATTGATTATTGATGTCTGGTTCAGCCTGTGTAGTAGAGCGCGTCGGTTGCTCGTGCACAGCAGCTGCAGCTCTGTCTAAATACAGATGTTGCATTTCTCTTTATTATCAATTCAATTGATTGATTTTAGACAGAAAATATCTCCACATGCATTTTCACATCTGTGTTGTTTTCAGACTCAGAGTGGACCTCTAAACTACACTGAAAGTCGCTGTGCAATGTCACTGGTGTGACGTCACTATGACATCATCAGGTATTTTCTCAGTCATGTGCATTAGTCAGTTAACATGGAGCTGAAATGAAAACCCCCTGATCTGACCTGAACGCACCACAGATACGTGATGAAGGCGCAGACAGAGTGTCTTTATGGATCGTCTGCAGCTCCGAGCTCAGTCACATTAAAGAGGAACAGATGGGTGTCCACATACTTTTGGACGTGTATATATAGAAACCCAGCAGAAGAAATTATGGCCCATTCATAATGCATCAAAAGAGTTGCTGTAAAACTTAATAATGCATAATGATGTCAGATGTTGAAAGGTCCATGTATTACAGAGGCTCATAAATACTCCACATTATAATCTCTGTGCAGAAACAGTGAATCCTGTCGGCTCCAGGTGAAAACATCTGGACTCACACACACCTGGAAACACAGCGAGCTCATCCCCTGCTGCTCTCACACTGCTTATTACTTCTGTCTTAATATAGAACATAGAGGGATGTGTTTGACCTCTAGAGTCCATCATGCATCCTCAAGTCCTGGGCAGTGTGTGTGTGTGTGTGTGTGTGTGTGTGAGACATGTATGAGCTGTTTATAAAACTTCAGTGAGTCTGTGCAGTGAGGCAGGAATATGTGATGCGATGGAAACTGAACGATAAACCATGTTATCATCAGTCTCCACACTGAAGCGTTCGGTGCCGATCAAAGACACGTTTAATAAAAAATGTTTAATTAATGAAGTTTGTAAGAAAAACGATATTAAAGACGTCGTTTTTCCCTCCTTGACTGTTTTAATTTCATCCTCAGTGGTGAAACACTTTGTTTGACATGAGTTTGGTGAATCACTGATCACTGGATGTTTATTGATGAGGATGATGATGAGGATGATGAGGATGAATGAGATATCATTGCAGACTTCACAGGTGCAATATGATCAATCTGTGATGATCCAGGAGCCATAAAGAGCTGCAGGCTCAGAGGAGAAGCTGCACTTTAATCTGGAAGAACTGGGACAGATGAGACCTTCACACTGGTATAATCTCATCCTCCTCCTTAAGTTTACTGTTTCAGTTTGATAAACGTCCAGATCAGAGAGAAGTTCAGGAAAGTTAAGTTAGTGTTGCTGCGTCTGAACACACCTACAGACACCTCTCAAGACTTTCTGTACTTGTTTTTTATGTTTTAAGAATGTATGTGTGGTTTAATTTGTACAATTTGCAGTAAAAAATATAAGATGCATTTCAGGGGCAGCTTCAAACAGGCTTTAAAAACTCAGCTCTAAAAATATGGAGAACTCTGCCAAGAGCCAGAAGCTGCAGCCTCAGCAGCTGAAAACCTTCTCATTTAATTCTCTTAATGTTAAAATGATGAAATGAACAGGTTTACAGATCAGACTTCCTCCTCTGTTCTTATGTAGCTCATCTGTTTCCATTGTAGCCATGGCCTCTTTGAGTTTCACACAGGCTCCTCCTCCTTGCCTATTTGGGGTGGAGTCAGACTCTGCCAAGATGGTGACGGCGAGTCAGTGTTTATCATCTCTCTTTTTATTTTCTAATCTCATTGTTCACCATCGTCTCCAAAACCAAACCTACACTTCACCACACACACACATACTCACATCCCAAACACCAGCTCTGCCTCTGTGTTTTTTCTTTGTTTTTTTCTTTTGCACGTGAAAGAAGCTGATTGGTCGATTCAGCTTGAGAGCACTGTAACAGTTCATACATAAAACATGCGTGAACGAAAGAAGCAGCGATGTGTGAGTGACCTCCTCTGCACGTCCGCCTACGTCCAGCTCCTCCATCCTGCTCATGCATCCATCACAGGCCATGTTTACATCCAGGCCTGGGTCAGTGTGAGGGTGGAGAGCTCACTCGTGCACATGCACCCGGTTTCACAAGGATTTAGATTTAGGAAACAGAACAGAGCTTTAATAACGAGGCAGAGTTTTAAAGCCTCAGGCCAAACTCAGTTTACATTCATCACTGATGATTTAAAGTGTGTATGAGAGTAATAGTGGTGTGTGTGTGTTTTTCCTTCTAATTCAAAAGCAAACTTTATACAGTAATAATGAGCATTTTTTATAGATGACCTAATACAAGGATGTGTAGCTGTGATACACCATAACGCACTGTGACGGTGTACTTGGTGGGATTATTTCTGGCATTTATTTCTGAGCGAGCGTCACAAGTGCAAACACAAACTTTAAATCACTTCACACACACATCAACGCTGCTCTCACATCATGAAACACGAAGCCAGAGTTCAAAAAGCCATAAAGAAAAGAGACAAACACAAAAAGCCATACAATCTGTCAGCACATCACTTCCTGCAGCTGCGGCATCATCGACCTCTGCAGTCACAGCAGGCTTTTATGTTAATGCTTTTTTTTAAAGTCGTGTGTCACAAACAAAACATTAAAAAGAGAGGAAAAAAGAGACTCGTTCAACAGATCTTATTTTTATCCGGTGGGGCTTTGAGAGTCTCCTGCAGACGAGCTCTGAGGGTAAATGAGAGCTTCTGCCGCTGCAGGAGGAGAGGGATGGAGGAGGCCACCAAGAAGGGGAGATAATGGAGAATTTATGTTCTCTCTGAGAGAGCCTCTTAGCTGGATTTAATTCTCTTAATAGTGGCAAGATCTCAGCCGGCAACACTCGGGCTCTAACCTGCCCTGCAGTTTGAAAGCCGGATGTGGGGTGGAGGAGGGGTGAGAGTGTGGGGTGGGGGGTGGGGGGTGGGGGTTGGGGGAAGCAACAGATGCATAATAAATGAACGCAGCCCTCTGGCTCTGGATGGACGTAATTGCTCTTAGCACCGTTAATGTTTCATGATTTTAATAGCTGCGTTCAAATGGTTTCGCTGGGATGCTCAACGAATGTGCTGATGTCACCAGGACGACGACGATGATGATGATGCGGGTGAAGAGGTGAGAAGTGAAAAGGCCATTTTCCTCTGAGTGGATGATGCCTTATGCAAGATTACACAACACAACAGAGTGCTGCTTCAGCAGGGACGTGGAGGAGGAGGAGGACCAGTTCTTCTGCCACCAACACGTCTTTATGCAAAGTGGAAGATTTAAAGTTAGAGTGTGGACGATGCTGCACAGAGAACCAGACAACAACATCTGGTAGGAAACATATGAACAAAACAGTAGAAGAATAAATGAAGTGTTTGGAGATGGTGGAGGATCACAAAGCGTCCTGACACTCTGCAGAAGACGATCCAACCTTCATCCAGACTCGAAGTTTCCTGTTACTTTTTATTACAGATTCACATTCTGTTGTAGTGTAAACGCCAGAGTCTCTGTATCCAGGAGTTTAGGAATACCTGCCAAGGTTTTTTCATCGTTTCGATGTTTTGGGAGGCTGAAAACCTTCTTAAAACACCGCCCCAGTGCTTTCATGTAGACGACCAAATCGATGATGTCATTGCCCCGCCTCTCTAACCTGCAACCTGAGCCACACAACTAGACGTCATGTGACGATGACAACAACAACAACAACAGCAACAGGACGACTGTCGGGTCCCTCAGATACTTCATAACAGTGCCTCACACAGGCCTGGACTATGTGCTCCAGCATTCTGAGTTGTGATTCATGTGTACGTAGACATTTCTGGAAACGATGCCGTGTTGATGGAAAATTTCTGAAGAGCCAACAAGAAGGAGATGGTTTTGTGTGGACAAGGTCCTGAACTGATTCTACTGTACACACTCCTCATGCCTCTGCTCTCTGCTGTTATCATCAGTCTCTCCTGTCTGTAATGTTTTATTTCACCTTCAACATGTTCAGCAGCTAAAAACACATTTGTTTTGACAGGCGCTTTCTGAGCACTCGCTGGCTACATGGAACTGTATTAATTATATCATGTTTTATTTTTCATTCTGTATTATCTTTGTTTTGTCTGTACGTCCCTCAGCCTGTGAAGCCCTCTGTGAGTCTGACAACCCTATACGTACTGCAGGCTGCACGCTAGAGGATTTTAAGCCTGATTTTGGGCTCGATCTGCAAATTGCAAGAAATGCAATGGTCCTCAATGTTTGTTTTTCTTCTCAAGTCGTATTTAATCATGAGTTCCTTTGAGATCTGGTGGATTATAAAGTTAAAATCTGGTTCAGGCTCTCCTCCTGTCCGTGTCTGTCTTCATGCTTTTAAACACAGTTTATATTTGACAGTCCTCCTCCAGTGTGTAGCTACACAGGCTGAGTGATTTATATGAAGCATCTGCAGTTTGCCTGTGGGATTAATAAAGATCTCTGACTGTATCTGTGTCTGTATTTATCCAGATATAATGCAAACACTGTCTGGTGTCTGGCAGTGAGCTGTTACATTCACTGGTGCATCAGTTCGACCTGTTCTGGTGAGCTAATGTTGATTTGCGTGGAGTGAGAAATGAAAAGTTTGTCCAGAGGGCAGAGCCACAGAGGAGGAGGAAGAGGTCACGGGGTCAACAAGGCCTCGACATGTTTCGAAAAGTTTTGGATTTCAGTCGATTTATTTCTGGTGTTTTGATGTAGATTTTCTGCTGGTGTCTCCATAAGATGTTGGTTGTGAACAGGTGTGTGTGTGTGTGTGTGTGTGTGTGTTCTCTGCTTCCTGACACAGATTTTATTTTATTTTTTTGAACTAAGACAAACTTCTAGAAAACATTATGTTTGTGTGTGTGTGTGTGTGTGTGTGTAGATATCTGGTACATGTTCACTTAAACTCTTTGTGGGTTCAAAATGTGCCAGTTTTCCATTTTCTCCCTCACTGTGTCTCTCTACATGTGAAAATCTGTGTGAAGTAAATTTTTCCTGAATCTGTCAGAAATGTGAAAACGAACGCTCGTGTGTTCGTGCGATTCTTTGGTCCACACGTTGTCGTTTCCTTTAAAACAATCCTCTCTTCCTCCTCCTCCCTCCTCCTCCTCCTCTTCTTCGTCTGCCCTCTTGGCTCTCGACTCATCTGCTTCATGCCCCACTTGACGCTGATGATATGAGATTTCAGTCCCCATGGCAACAGGCGGGACTCGTAACCGTCTCCACTTTCCTGCCTCTAATTCCTGCCCCTTTCATTTGCATAGAAATAACATTTTGGGATGAATGAGCGGTCCCCTCCAGTCCCAACCTGTGTCTGTCTGAGCGCTGCGAGCATCTTATTTGTGTTCCTGCCCGCCTGTATCAGCGCGAACATTTTACCTCGTGATGTGAATTATGAAGCTGACAGCGCGGAGGAGCTCCTTGTCGTCTCACCGAGCTCTGGGCCTCATTTTGAAATTGCCTTTGGCCATGTATTTTTATTACTCTCATATTTCATCAAACAATCTCACCAACAAGCGGGTAATGACATAATTAACCTACAGGGGGTACTGCCCTCTCTCTCTGCCAGGACGGGGGATTTAATTGAGGAGGCTTCAAAAAACAAGGCCGGCCACTTGCAGAGGAGGACGTACAGAGGGAGGGAGGCGGGATGGCGAGCGGAGCGGAGCACCAACGCTGTGAACCGACAACAACAGATGACGACAACAAGCTCAGAGTTAATGAGCTTTTAATGACATTAACTCAGAGGTCCAGGTAGTGCTGAGCTCTGTGTTTCACATCCAGGTCAGTGAAGCTGCCGAGGCCATTAAATATAACAGATAAGTCACGTCAGTAAACACAGTGTTTGTTTTTGTTTTTGTTCAAACGTCTTTACTGCAGTTTTTTCTTTGAAAGTGAATTGAGATGAATTCAGATACATGTTTTTATTGTGTCTGTAATAAAACCTTATAAATCTGCAGCTGGACTTTTACATTCACTGTCTACATTCATTATTCTTCTCTACCCTCCACCTGGTGCTAAGCTAATGAGCTAATGTGAGGCTCACAGCTCATTTTAAAACTGGCGCGTACAGTCTGAGGAGCCCTCTCACATTGCCATGACCGTAACTTTCAACTATCTGAGTGTTTGCATGATGAAGAGTTTCTTACAGGCCTGGTTTAATCTGGGTCATGTGAGGTTTGACTTCCTGTCGTCGCATGACTTCTTGTGCACAGATGAACTCTTTTTGAAGCACGACATATAACCATGCACCTCGGTGAACTGACCGCACAGCTGCGCAGGTGGTACACAGCCAGAGGTCAAATGTCTGAAGGGGCACAGGAGTGTGAAACGTTTGGGAACCACTGCTGTAGCTCACTCACTAACACACAATCTGTTCCTGTGCACAAAGACACGTGTGTAGATTCATGACAGACTAAACTCACGGAGCTCAGAGATAAGTGGCTGTCTGCATGTGGTGAGGCGGCAAATCGTTTGGAAAACTTTGTTAAAAGTTTCATCGTATTAAAAATGATCTTTAAATGCATTAGAAACTTTTTAATTGTTTATCCGTACGAGGCTTTTCACTGTGATGATATTTGCTGCCATTTCCACAGGGCCACCAACATTTTTGACATTTTCAAGTGGTGCCTGAGTTAGAAAATGTTGTGAACCGATGCTCTGTGGGACATAAATAGTGTTTTAGACAGTTAGGGTCTGCACTGATTTATTTGTGTGGCCATTTGGTAGAAACGACGGCAGCAGCAGCACAACTAACAACAACACAAACACATCATCACCTCAGTGAAACATGAGCGGTTTAGTGTTGCAAAACACATTCTTGTCATTTTAAAGAGCACTGTGAGCAAGGGTCGAATGTTTCACTCCCACCAGCTCGTCTCTGACTGTATCTCATGCTGCTACTGATGATGATGATGATGATGATGATGGTGGATGCTGTGGCTTCATCGCAGTGAACTCCATCCTTGTGACCAGATGCTGCTGCAGCTTTAAGCACCACTGACGAGTCACAACAATGAGCTCAGAGATGCTGGATGCTCCACAGAGCCGAGGGAATCTGTGGGTTTGTATATGACCCATATATATATATATATATATATATATATATATATATGTATACACACACATATATATGGCCCAATACTAACAATAGGATGTTGCCTGCAGCCACTTTCATTTTCAATCCGTCGACCTCGGACATGTGGGTTTACTGCAAAAATCATCGTGCACCCTCAGAGTCGTTGATTCACGTTTTTTTTTTTTTTTTTTTTTTTTAAGCAGCAGATATTCCTACTGACCCTCTTCTTCAGTTACCACTCCACCACTGCTGAGACCATTTTGGCCGGCCTTCAGAGCGGCGGTGGCAGACAGCGAGAAGGACCGAGCGCTCTCAAACCCCGCAGGGTCACAGCAGCCAAACTTAGTCTGAGAGGAGCCGGAGGCGGAGGCGGAGGAGACGGAGGAGACGGAGGACTGGCTGCCTAAAAATGTCTAATCTCATAAGAAGTCTGCTGCCTGCTGACTGGGGAGAGCCGGGACACCAAATACAACTTTAAAAGCTTTTTCTTTTTCCTTTTTTTGCCTCTTTTGCACTCCACATCCCTTTATCACAGACAGGCCATGTGTTACAGGATGAAAGGCGAACACACCAGCAGACTGCCTGGCAGGAGACCCCTGTGGAATCATGGGGGGGGGGGCATGTGGGTGCATTTGTGCAGCATGTTTCCTTTCTTTCAGCATTTCTGTCAAATAAAACAACACTAAATATTTCATGTTATGAATTTTCTGAGGAATAATGCAGCTTTTGTTTTTACATGCTTTTCCCCCGTTGTCGTTAATATTAAAAGGGGGGGGTGCAGAAATGTCTAAATGGATACATTGTGTGGGCTGAGGGTCTGTGGAGGAGGTGGAGATGTAATTCTCTGGCAGGACTCACGCAGCCATGTGGAAACACAAGCAACGCATATAGTCAACAGCAGCAGGAAATGACACTGACGCGTTTAAATAAAGAATACAGGGAGCTGCTGCTGCTGCCGCTGCCGCTGCCGCCCGCTGCTGCTGCTAATAAAGTAAGAAATAAAAGTTCCAGAATAACTGTGTGACACTCCAACAACTGGAAACCACACAACATGAATGTGAAGATGATGACAGAGTAAGAAGTGAAGGTATACATATAGACACATGGCGTACTGTACAGTTCTATACAAAACACTGAGACAATCAGTGTTGACTTTGTACGAAGCCTAAAGATTAGAAGCTCAAGATTTTACACAAACGATGAGGACACTGCACAGTGAATAAATATCAATATAGGCAAAAAAAAACTTGTAGAAATACAACCTGTTGAGGTGGTGGAGCTGAAAAAGACATGAATGGTGCAAAAATGCCAGACAATTACTGCAACTGTAAAAAAAGGTAAAGAGTGCAGGTTGTAGAGTTACACACCAGGTGGTTGTGGTGTTGATGCGTCTGATGAAAGACCTGTGGTAGAGTTTCTTCTTGCGCCGTGGACGTAGCAGTCTGTTGCTGAATGAGCTGCTCAGGCCTCCTGCAGACTCTGGAGAAGGTGGAGATGACTCTGACCCTTCTTGCACAGGGCATCAGTGTTAGCTGTGGGACTGGTCCAGTTTGTTGTTGAGGTGTTTGTTCTCCACGATGTCAATATCCAAACCTTGGATGTTCACATGTGGCAGGACCAAATGTTGGTTCAGATCAAATGGAAAAGTCCAAAAGTCCAGACCAAACGAGCTCGATGGGAAAGCTCCCCGAGACTCATCAGACGAGGCCCCGTCGTTGAACTGCATCAGCCGGTGCAGGTGTTCCTAATGAAGTGACCAGAGTATATTCACACAGGAAACAGCTGTTTGCTGTTATATTAGTAAGTCTTAAGTTTCTGGAGGGATTCTCCTACGTCTTGGACTTCAAGAAGCTCGTCACAACCAATTTACATCCGTTTAAACAAAAATAAAACACTGCCACAAAACCTGAAGCTGCTTCTTCCTCAACTTCATGACAAGGTGACGTTTTTGACAAAGATACTTTTTTTAAATAGCAGCAATAAATATCTGTGTTGCAATAATCTGCTCAGACGTACAGTAGGAGACGAGTTTCTGTTCAGTAAATGGTGCAGATTATTATGGTAATAAAAGTGGGTCTTTAAATCATCACAGTTAAAGGATGGAAGAGGATGAAACCGGCCCCTTCATTACTCTCCAGTCCACTGCAGCTCCGCGTCCATCCGCCACCTCCATACAAAAAACAACCACAACCCACAACCACTTTGTGGAAATCTATCTGGGCTGGTGGAGGGTGGAGGGTGGAGGGTTGGAGGGTGGAGGGTGGAGGGTGGATGCTCAGGCTACAGATGCAAACTGTCTTCACCCTGAATGATTATAAACCAAAACGCTTAGAGAGACATTCTCCTCCATTAATCTTCTTTCTGCTGCACGATGCTCTGCCCTGCGCCTTTGATGCCGTTCCCCTTTTCAAAGTAAAACAAGACATGAATTTAACATCGCCACTGTTTATCTCAGTAGAGGCTCTCTCTCTCTCTCTCTCTCTCTCTCTCTCTCTCTCTCTCTCTCTCTCTCTCTCTCTCTCTCTCTCGTGTGCACGTCGTCTTTTTTCAAATGCAAAAGACATTTCCTGCGGCCATGTTGCTTAGAACAATTTAGCAGTTCAAAGTTGTTTTAATGTGTCTGTGTGTGGCTCTTCTCAAAGAACTTGCCAGCACTTTTCAAAGACTAACAGTAGAATTAGCATCAAACTCGGCGGCGCCGCTCCATCTTAGAGGGTCCGCCGCACTTGAAAGCAAACTGTTTAACATCCATTTTTTATCAGCCATCTTTTGAAGAAAGTTGTGGAGATCTGTGCGTACAGTACGAGCCTCTGGTGGTGTTTGGGGCTTTTTTTTTTGGTTTAGGTGCTGCCGCCGTGTGATCCCTGCTCAACGCCGCCGCCGGTCACTCTGAGCTTTTATTCGTTCACTCTGACTTATTTTATTCTTCTTCTGCTTTCTGCCCACTCCTCAGTGTCTCTGCTGTGCTCAGCAGGAGGTTGGAAGTGATTCACCTGTGAGACTAACGGTGAAATAAAAGAGCAGATCTCGCCCTCAGTCCAAACACACATCGCACTGACAGCTCTGCACAAACATTTTGATTTTTGCTTTTTGACCTGAAAAACTCATCACTGTGTTAATTTGAAGACATGATGGTGAGAGGAGGGAGCTATTAGAATGAAAACATGCCTATTCTACTCTAATGTCTGAATCTCTAAAACCTGCTGTGACACTCACTGGAGAAAATCACCCTTTTCTTACATTTCTGAATCAATAACAGTTTAATTTCCTGTCATTATAACCCAAACTATTATTATTATTGTTTTCGATTTTCCGATTCACCTGAAAGTGAAGCTGGTCTCACACTTCTTGATAAAAATAGAAATAAAGCCTCATCAGATTAAGTTTTTTTTTTTTTTGCCCTCAGTTTGGTCTTACAGGCCTATCAGGCTGATGGTTAACCGTGCCGTCATGAGCTCACAGCAACTTTTTAAAAAACATGACAAAGCATCTATGATGTATCTGAACAACAAAGCAGTGATTCATCTCAGTGTTTTGCCTTTAACCCTCCTGTCTGAGCTGGCAGTGTTGCTGATCACAGTTTCTCAGGTGTTTTCCTACCGTCTTCAGTATACAGAGCGACATGACAACAGTTTTTAAATAGCCCAGCATCATCACAAATCTACAGTCTATACATGAATTGGTTCTTGGTTCAAATTAAACCACAAAAGCAAAATGTCCAAAATGTCCCACATCAGCAACAAACAAGCTCAACCAGCAAAGAGCTCAGTTAAACTCAGTTCCCTAAAAATCCCTCAAAGTGAACTCTCTTCCTCAATAGGAAATCTTCAGGTCATTATGTTTCTTTTGTTCTCCACCCGCGTAACTCCTCTTGACAGAAAAGCGAATAGAAGATCTTTGATTTAACGACACTGCCCGACAGCAAAACCAACACAGAAGTCGGAAAAATGGACAATTAATACAACAAAACCAATATTGTAAATGTTCATTTGAATGTGAGCAATTTATATTGTTTAAGCTGTTAGCCACCGCTAGCTATGTCAGCAACACTGACGAACATAAGAATTCAAGATGGCTGCTACTCGTGTCAACAGTTGTGAACACTCACTGTTTCTCTCGTGATGAAATAAACCATGGAGATAGTACCGTTCAGTTGTTATCCTTGGACATTTTCCTTTGCTGCCTGTGTGTGTCAAAAAATCTTATGTTTTTCTATCAAACTCCTGTCGCTAACAATGGCTAGCAGTGGCTAATGGCTAATTACATGTTGTAGGCCTACATGTTGATGTAACTTTGTACGGCTTTTTATAAGTGTTATAAATTGTTTGCATTGAAATCCAAGCTTGTCTTGTTATCATTCCATATTTTCCAACCTCCATGTTTGTTTTTCAGCTGGAAAGTTGATGTCATTCCCAGCTCCATCTTTTCCAACATAAATGGAGTTCATTATTTTTTTTACTTCCACATTGTACAGTAGCTGCTGTGGCCTGTGTCTCATAACAAACAGCATTAATCAGGTATCTCACTCTGGTTCCTCTGTGGCTGCTCTGAACTTGTGACTTCCACAGTAACGCATGACAGCCTGCTTATACCATACGTGCTGGTTTCTACTGCCTCACTTGCAATTATTCCTCCTCTTATCACTGGTTCCTTGTGATGATTTGCTTTGATGTGACATGCATTAACATGTTTATAGCTGAGGCCTTGGCCTGTGTGCCGCTGAGTGGATTGAAAATGTGTCTGGGGCTCTTGAAGAGTCTGTGGATCATATATGAAGAAGCCAACAGCAATGTCTCTGTTCTTCAGCTGTAATGTAACCATGACTTCTATAGAATATATGACATAAAATAATAATTAAACTGAAACTTCACATTGATATTCCAGTAACCAGAGGCTCCTCAGCAGTGGACGTCTCCTATGTCGGTCACCTGCCAATCAAAGTCGTGTCATGTTGGACTGAAGGCTCCACTGGCTCCGTCAGCCGGAGCTGAAGGCAGCGCTGGTCACAGCTGCTGTTGTTGCCGAGTGAAACTGCTGGAAACACTTTCCAGGAGCGACTCTCTTCGTTTAAAAAAAAAAGTTGAAATATATTTAACCTCTGGTGCTTTGCGCCCCGAGTGCTCAAAATATGCGAAGCCGCCGGGAGCTGCAAGTGATTTCTTTAGAAATTATATTAAAGAGAAGTCAGAGCTTTTCCCAGCAGACGCTCGACCCAAAGCAGCGCTGCAGCCACAGAGTCACGACTGTCATCGTATCAAAGGAAACCTTTATCTCACCCTGCTCCAGAAAGCTCAGTCGCAGCCGCTTTATTCTCCCACTACAATAAATGTTCAGGAATCAGCCTTGCAGAGACGCTGCAACTTATAGCAGCACAAAACACACACCAAATATGCTGCGCATCTCATGTCTGTTTGACTGTGTCAATTCAAACAGCAGACTGAGTGCACCAGAACAAACACCGGCTGAGCAGAAACACAGCTGCTGCTCCTGACCCTGTCATGGTCACCACACAATGCACATTCAGACGGTGGCACCGCTTCGACTCTCAGGGTGAGTTCAGGAGAGAAGAAGAAGAAGAAGAAGAAGGAGTGAAAGCTACCCGACTGTCGTAATCCATCAACACACTCAGATTAGTAGTTAAATTGACTCTTTTTTAATAGACTCCTCCAGTCAACACCTGAAATGCTGGTGTTAGCATGTCAGGCTAACTACAGTAGGTCACTATCTAACATAGCTAGCAGCCTCAAGGTAACTAGGTAACTGCATGTTTCCATCCAAGCTGCTGTCATGTGAATATTAGGATTTGGCTCATTGAGAATAAACAGTTGGAGACACAAATGTTCCAGATGGAGCGATTAAACCTTTTTCCAACGCGTGTCCCACTTGAAAATCTCTTGAAAAGTGTTGGCAGCTCATATCCAACAGCGTGACAGTATGGAGGACAAACAATGCCTTTATTTAGCATTTATAATAACGATCAAACAATCGAGACTGAACTGAGAGCAGCAGAAGTTCCGATTTTAGTTTTATTTAACAAGAGACAATTCACTTGTCAGCTGACCATCTGTGTCTCTTGACTCCATTTTGAATTCTTACCGTTGCCACCCAACTCCAACATCCATAGACCTTAGAGAAACAAACAAATCAATGAAGGGAGCTTTTCATTGGCTGAGAAGTTGGTCCGTTGTAGCTGAAGCCTAATGAAACAAGACGGATTAGTCCATGAACCATTTAGTCTGTGCACCTGTGTGTGATGTTACCTGCTGCATCCTGTCACCCAGCAACACATGACAACACCATATGATCTTGTGGTGCATTGATCTCCAGTTTCTCCCTCAGGTACGATGATCTTTAATTTTTGCTTTTATACTTAGAGAGAGAGGGACAGGACAGCCCAGGATAGAGAGAGGAAGACAGGCAGCAAAGGGTCAAAGGTCAGGTCGGCACTCCACGTGGGCCACAGGGCCACTGGTCCACCCACTGGTGCAATAGAATACATTTTTTCTTTTTTTTTATTGCATGAGCACCTTGGAGATCAGAGAGAAGATGCGACCAGAGTTCAAACTACAAGGGTTTAAAAACTCGTCTTAATGAGGACAAGCTTCGGCAGACGATCACAATAAGTGAGAAAAGATGTTTTTCTCTAAAAAATAATTTATTTAACTAGCTCTAAGAGCTGTCAAGCAAATTACAGAAAAGAATATTATGGAAGAGAGGATGAAATAATAAATTTAACTGTGAGCGATCTATGTTTTTCTTCTTCCATTTCTTCATAATCATCTTGTGACCTCATAGGTAACTAGACCCCCAGATTAGTGACGTATTGCCCTCAGAGTGTGTGTGTGTGTGTGTGTTTAAGTGTGAGTGTGTTATGACAACTGGGAGCAACATTATTATATTTACATTACATTAAACGTGACAGATCTGTGTCTGAACACACAGCACCAGTCAGCTCATGTGTGACCTTGACTGACGAGCAGCTGCTGCACATCCTACCTGCTGCAACCAATTAGGTTTTTTTTTTTTCTTGTATGTCTCCAACTCAGGAATCACTGTTTTGTTTTCCTTTAAAGCTCCTGAGTAATTCACCCATAATCCTCTCTGTTTCATCGTATTGGGTCAAGGAGCTCTGTGATGGCGTCATGTATGATTACATCTCCGTCAGGGTCACCTTGTGCTTGAATAGAAAAATAAAGAAAACACAGGCCGTGGCGCTCGTCTCCTCAGCCATCTCCTCGTTTTGTGTTCTCTTCCACAGGGATGTTGAGTGGAAGCTGATGAGAATAATCTACATGCCAGAGAGGGAGAGAGAAAGACGAGGAAAAAGAGGGTGAAGACGGCACGGCAAAACTTTGAGACGGGAGGCGATGATGCAAGTCCGAGGCAAGACGCCTAATACCCCCGGCTAACGATCCAGCAACTGGAATGCAAACCCTCGGTGAGTTCAGGTGGGGAGGTTTTGGTTGGAGGACGTCAGGGGGGAGTTTTTTTTTTTTTTTTTTTTTTCCTTCTCTGGGTGGGGACGGTGGGGGTGTCGCTCCGCTCGGAGGCCTTTTGACGTTGTTGTCACTTCCTCTTCCTGCAGAAATATCTCAAAGGCAAAGAGCGGTGATCAATGGAGCAGAGTTAAGATGCAGACCCGACACCTCTGTGCTGAGAAAACACGTCTTTACCTCCCAGAAAATCAAAAACAATATGCAAAGTTATGTACATTTCAACTAAGCAGCCGGAGTTAAAACCTTGCTTCCTTTAATTTTGTCAGAAAATCACGTCCAATCAAATCTTATTTTCTTAAACCTTGTGCAGTGATTTTTTTTTTTTAACTCACTTCAGTCAAAGAAGATGAAACTGCAAAGGGAAAGAAATTATCTCCACACACTGACTCATGTTTTCTGCACTGGAGGACATCTTAGCTGCTCAATAAGTGTGTGTATGTGTGTGTGTGTGTTTGCCAAACTTTCCAACACGAAGTGAGTGCAGGTCTGCAGAGACTCACTCCTTTAGCCACACACACACACACACACACAGAGTTAGAAATTTAATTTAACACTTCCTGTTAACTTTTTAAAACACTGACAATCGTTTTTTGGAAAATGGGTCCCAGGGCGAAAAATCTCAAAACGCCGCCGTAGTGTTTTCATGAAGACATCCATAACAGATCTGTTGTGAAACAATGATGATGACATAGCCCCACCTCTCTAACCTCTAACCTGACATGCACAGACAGACGTCATATAACAACAACAACGGCAATGGCGGAGGACTGTCAGCTCTCTCGGATACTGACACGTGTCCATTAAACATCAGTTATATTTGGACTGAATGACTCTCAATGTCACTGTTTTCGTGTTAAGTCGACCTGATCATGTGTTGAGTTTGTTTACAGTGAACAAGCCTCATGTCTTCTTCTCTGTTTTTGGTGTATTTCTCGGAGTTACAGTGCCACACACAGGCCTGGCATATGTACTACAGCGTTTTGAGTCGTTTCCAGTGGATTCGAGTGTACGCAGACATTTCTGGAAACGATACGGTGTTTACAGAAAACTTTTTGAGAACGAACAAGAACATGATCGTTTCGGGATGAATCAGTTTATGTGGACAAGGTCTAAATTAACATATTGATCACCTGCTGCATTACATTCCTTGATTTTGTTTTTGGAAGCTTCCGATTTGTGTTTTCATTTTTGGTTGTGTCACATCTGGGATTTCAGACCTGTCTGCCTTTTTCAGACCACACTTGGCTCCTGTGTTCACCTCTGAACAGTAAGCGTTACTTTGTTTACATAATGAGTGTGATGCTTGTGATGCAGACTTCAGAAGACAGTTTATTTCTGTTGTGCACTGTTCTGGTACTGTTGAGTGTATTTTTGTTTAATATACGCCTTGTAAACATACGGTATTGGAGTGTATGTTTACTGGACATGAAGCACTGCTCCTATATCCAGTGATTTTGCACTGATAACAGCCGCCATCTTTGGCACGTGTTGAGATGTACCTGTGTGGTCTTGAGCGCCCTCGTGGATTTTGTTTCTGACCATAACAATCGTTAATCTCAACAATTCTTTAGTCATCGTACCGTTGGTATAACATTGTATGTAGATGACAACTATTGGCTTTTGAGGTCCACATGACTTTCATTATTTCTGTCATTTGTTAATTACGTCTTGTTTGCTTGTTTGTTTTTTTTGTTTGTGTGGCTGCAGAAAACCGCAGCATCATGTAACCTGAGCTGCTAATAGAGTGGATTTGTTGAAGACGACTTTGTAGGCCAGCGTTGCATTTATATAATTGAGTTTGTGTGAATGTAGAAGTGAAAAATGCTTTGAATGTCAGCTAAGACTGGAAAAGTGGCAGCTCATGTTGTTTAGAAACAGTGTCACTGCTCTGTAGTCGAGAATAATGACAAGTTTATTTCTCAATAAGTGTGTATGAAATTTCCAGGTGCACTTTGTGAGAGAAGATTCAGACCTGTGAGTTTTAAACTTAAGGATTTGCACGGGTTCCAGCTCTGGTAATGCTAAATTATGGCCTGGCCCTGATGTACCTGGCCTCCACTTCTCCCTCTCTGCACACAATGAACACATAAAAAGCCACGGCCGAGGATCTCCTCTTTTTATCTCCTGACACTTCAAAGGGAATCCATGCAAAATTTAGCATGCCTACTTTACCACCACCAGTGCAGCTCGTAGATCCGTCCTCGCTGCATCAGAGGGAAGAGAAGGCGTCTCGCTGGGGAGAGGTGGGCGGTAGGTGGAGGTGAGACAGGAGGGTGGTGGTGTTGGTGGGGGGGTGACAGTCAAAACCAAACGACAGAGGCTTCTTCCTCTGTGTCTCTTTCAGCCAAGAGGCTGACAGTAAGCCGAGTGCACCAACACAGCAGGTTTATCATCTTTACCAGGAAAAAGATCACAACACATTCACTTCAGCTGCAAAACTCTGCAGGTTCAGCTCCACAGAAACATCTTCTTTATTCTATAAAGCTGCAGCGGCGTGTTCCTTTTCCTCTGTCAATCAGAGTCCTGCAAAAACAGCTCATTTACGAGTGGTTTTTAAAAGCTGTTTTTTTCACGGGTTCGGATCTGGGTGGAAAAAAAACATTCGGGTCGGATCGCGGGTTTTAGATAAACAAATCAAGACTAATACAAAATGCTGATAAATAAAATAAAATGAAATAAAATAAAAACATAAGTTGGCTGTGACTTTGACATGATGATCCATGGGTTGTGACGCTGTGAGCGTCACCACGGCGACCGCTGCTTTTTTCTTTATTGAGGGAGCTGCTTCATTCAGGTGCATTCATTGTTCAGTCACTGGCAGTGTGATAATATGCTTTTCAATATGTCAGTATGACAAAATGATTACTTTAACTCCGGATTACGGGTCGGACTGCGGGTCGTGTTTCGGCGGGTCGCGCCGGGTTGCGATACTAATTGGCCTGATGCGCGGGTTTGCGGTCCGGATGCAGGTTTGCACTGCCCCGAAACGGGGCGGGAAAGATCTTGAAAATTGGACCCGGACAGGACCCTGTCCTCAGGGAGCCTCGGCCGCATATACACATACAGGCGCTCACAGCTGACCAGGAAGCGAGGGGCGGGACGGGGAGCTGGCGTCAGCCGGAGGCTCGCGAACACCCCAGCCTCGGGCCCAGCAGTACTGAGGGGATAGCTCAGCCCACATACACATACACGGGGCAGAAGCCCTGGCGCTGCCTTATACAGTACAGGAAGCGAGGGGCGGGACTGGGGAGCTGGCGTCAGCCGGAGGCTCGCGAACACCCCAGCCTCGGGCCCAGCAGTACTGAGGGGATAGCTCAGCCCACATACACATACACGGGGCAGAAGCCCTGGCGCTGCCTTATACAGTACAGGAAGCGAGGGGCGGGACTGGGGAGCTGGCGTCAGCCGGAGGCTCGCGAACACCCCAGCCTCGGGCCCAGCAGTACTGAGGGGATAGCTCAGCCCACATACACATACACGGGGCAGAAGCCCTGGCGCTGCCTTATACAGTACAGGAAGCGAGGGGCGGGACTGGGGAGCTGGCGTCAGCCGGAGGCTCGCGAACACCCCAGCCTCGGGCCCAGCAGTACTGAGGGGATAGCTCAGCCCACATACACATACACGGGGCAGAAGCCCTGGCGCTGCCTTATACAGTACAGGAAGCGAGGGGCGGGACTGGGGAGCTGGCGTCAGCCGGAGGCTCGCGAACACCCCAGCCTCGGGCCCAGCAGTACTGAGGGGATAGCTCAGCCCACATACACATACACGGGGCAGAAGCCCTGGCGCTGCCTTATACAGTACAGGAAGCGAGGGGCGGGACGGGGAGCTGGCGTCAGCCGGAGGCTCGCGAACACCCCAGCCTCGGGCCCAGCAGTACTGAGGGGATAGCTCAGCCCACATACACATACACGGGGCAGAAGCCCTGGCGCTGCCTTATACAGTACAGGAAGCGAGGGGCGGGACTGGGAGCTGGCGTCAGCCGGAGGCTCGCGAACACCCCAGCCTCGGGCCCAGCAGTACTGAGGGGATAGCTCAGCCCACATACACATACACGGGGCAGAAGCCCTGGCGCTGCCTTATACAGTACAGGAAGCGAGGGGCGGGACTGGGGAGCTGGCGTCAGCCGGAGGCTCGCGAACACCCCAGCCTCGGGCCCAGCAGTACTGAGGGGATAGCTCAGCCCACATACACATACACGGGGCAGAAGCCCTGGCGCTGCCTTATACAGTACAGGAAGCGAGGGGCGGGACTGGGGAGCTGGCGTCAGCCGGAGGCTCGCGAACACCCCAGCCTCGGGCCCAGCAGTACTGAGGGGATAGCTCAGCCCACATACACATACACGGGGCAGAAGCCCTGGCGCTGCCTTATACAGTACAGGAAGCGAGGGGCGGGACTGGGGAGCTGGCGTCAGCCGGAGGCTCGCGAACACCCCAGCCTCGGGCCCAGCAGTACTGAGGGGATAGCTCAGCCCACATACACATACACGGGGCAGAAGCCCTGGCGCTGCCTTATACAGTACAGGAAGCGAGGGGCGGGACTGGGGAGCTGGCGTCAGCCGGAGGCTCGCGAACACCCCAGCCTCGGGCCCAGCAGTACTGAGGGGATAGCTCAGCCCACATACACATACACGGGGCAGAAGCCCTGGCGCTGCCTTATACAGTACAGGAAGCGAGGGGCGGGACTGGGGAGCTGGCGTCAGCCGGAGGCTCGCGAACACCCCAGCCTCGGGCCCAGCAGTACTGAGGGGATAGCTCAGCCCACATACACATACACGGGGCAGAAGCCCTGGCGCTGCCTTATACAGTACAGGAAGCGAGGGGCGGGACTGGGGAGCTGGCGTCAGCCGGAGGCTCGCGAACACCCCAGCCTCGGGCCCAGCAGTACTGAGGGGATAGCTCAGCCCACATACACATACACGGGGCAGAAGCCCTGGCGCTGCCTTATACAGTACAGGAAGCGAGGGGCGGGACTGGGGAGCTGGCGTCAGCCGGAGGCTCGCGAACACCCCAGCCTCGGGCCCAGCAGTACTGAGGGGATAGCTCAGCCCACATACACATACACGGGGCAGAAGCCCTGGCGCTGCCTTATACAGTACAGGAAGCGAGGGGCGGGACTGGGGAGCTGGCGTCAGCCGGAGGCTCGCGAACACCCCAGCCTCGGGCCCAGCAGTACTGAGGGGATAGCTCAGCCCACATACACATACACGGGGCAGAAGCCCTGGCGCTGCCTTATACAGTACAGGAAGCGAGGGGCGGGACTGGGGAGCTGGCGTCAGCCGGAGGCTCGCGAACACCCCAGCCTCGGGCCCAGCAGTACTGAGGGGATAGCTCAGCCCACATACACATACACGGGGCAGAAGCCCTGGCGCTGCCTTATACAGTACAGGAAGCGAGGGGCGGGACTGGGGAGCTGGCGTCAGCCGGAGGCTCGCGAACACCCCAGCCTCGGGCCCAGCAGTACTGAGGGGATAGCTCAGCCCACATACACATACACGGGGCAGAAGCCCTGGCGCTGCCTTATACAGTACAGGAAGCGAGGGGCGGGACTGGGGAGCTGGCGTCAGCCGGAGGCTCGCGAACACCCCAGCCTCGGGCCCAGCAGTACTGAGGGGATAGCTCAGCCCACATACACATACACGGGGCAGAAGCCCTGGCGCTGCCTTATACAGTACAGGAAGCGAGGGGCGGGACTGGGGAGCTGGCGTCAGCCGGAGGCTCGCGAACACCCCAGCCTCGGGCCCAGCAGTACTGAGGGGATAGCTCAGCCCACATACACATACACGGGGCAGAAGCCCTGGCGCTGCCTTATACAGTACAGGAAGCGAGGGGCGGGACTGGGGAGCTGGCGTCAGCCGGAGGCTCGCGAACACCCCAGCCTCGGGCCCAGCAGTACTGAGGGGATAGCTCAGCCCACATACACATACACGGGGCAGAAGCCCTGGCGCTGCCTTATACAGTACAGGAAGCGAGGGGCGGGACTGGGGAGCTGGCGTCAGCCGGAGGCTCGCGAACACCCCAGCCTCGGGCCCAGCAGTACTGAGGGGATAGCTCAGCCCACATACACATACACGGGGCAGAAGCCCTGGCGCTGCCTTATACAGTACAGGAAGCGAGGGGCGGGACTGGGGAGCTGGCGTCAGCCGGAGGCTCGCGAACACCCCAGCCTCGGGCCCAGCAGTACTGAGGGGATAGCTCAGCCCACATACACATACACGGGGCAGAAGCCCTGGCGCTGCCTTATACAGTACAGGAAGCGAGGGGCGGGACTGGGGAGCTGGCGTCAGCCGGAGGCTCGCGAACACCCCAGCCTCGGGCCCAGCAGTACTGAGGGGATAGCTCAGCCCACATACACATACACGGGGCAGAAGCCCTGGCGCTGCCTTATACAGTACAGGAAGCGAGGGGCGGGACTGGGGAGCTGGCGTCAGCCGGAGGCTCGCGAACACCCCAGCCTCGGGCCCAGCAGTACTGAGGGGATAGCTCAGCCCACATACACATACACGGGGCAGAAGCCCTGGCGCTGCCTTATACAGTACAGGAAGCGAGGGGCGGGACTGGGGAGCTGGCGTCAGCCGGAGGCTCGCGAACACCCCAGCCTCGGGCCCAGCAGTACTGAGGGGATAGCTCAGCCCACATACACATACACGGGGCAGAAGCCCTGGCGCTGCCTTATACAGTACAGGAAGCGAGGGGCGGGACTGGGGAGCTGGCGTCAGCCGGAGGCTCGCGAACACCCCAGCCTCGGGCCCAGCAGTACTGAGGGGATAGCTCAGCCCACATACACATACACGGGGCAGAAGCCCTGGCGCTGCCTTATACAGTACAGGAAGCGAGGGGCGGGACTGGGGAGCTGGCGTCAGCCGGAGGCTCGCGAACACCCCAGCCTCGGGCCCAGCAGTACTGAGGGGATAGCTCAGCCCACATACACATACACGGGGCAGAAGCCCTGGCGCTGCCTTATACAGTACAGGAAGCGAGGGGCGGGACTGGGGAGCTGGCGTCAGCCGGAGGCTCGCGAACACCCCAGCCTCGGGCCCAGCAGTACTGAGGGGATAGCTCAGCCCACATACACATACACGGGGCAGAAGCCCTGGCGCTGCCTTATACAGTACAGGAAGCGAGGGGCGGGACTGGGGAGCTGGCGTCAGCCGGAGGCTCGCGAACACCCCAGCCTCGGGCCCAGCAGTACTGAGGGGATAGCTCAGCCCACATACACATACACGGGGCAGAAGCCCTGGCGCTGCCTTATACAGTACAGGAAGCGAGGGGCGGGACTGGGGAGCTGGCGTCAGCCGGAGGCTCGCGAACACCCCAGCCTCGGGCCCAGCAGTACTGAGGGGATAGCTCAGCCCACATACACATACACGGGGCAGAAGCCCTGGCGCTGCCTTATACAGTACAGGAAGCGAGGGGCGGGACTGGGGAGCTGGCGTCAGCCGGAGGCTCGCGAACACCCCAGCCTCGGGCCCAGCAGTACTGAGGGGATAGCTCAGCCCACATACACATACACGGGGCAGAAGCCCTGGCGCTGCCTTATACAGTACAGGAAGCGAGGGGCGGGACTGGGGAGCTGGCGTCAGCCGGAGGCTCGCGAACACCCCAGCCTCGGGCCCAGCAGTACTGAGGGGATAGCTCAGCCCACATACACATACACGGGGCAGAAGCCCTGGCGCTGCCTTATACAGTACAGGAAGCGAGGGGCGGGACTGGGGAGCTGGCGTCAGCCGGAGGCTCGCGAACACCCCAGCCTCGGGCCCAGCAGTACTGAGGGGATAGCTCAGCCCACATACACATACACGGGGCAGAAGCCCTGGCGCTGCCTTATACAGTACAGGAAGCGAGGGGCGGGACTGGGGAGCTGGCGTCAGCCGGAGGCTCGCGAACACCCCAGCCTCGGGCCCAGCAGTACTGAGGGGATAGCTCAGCCCACATACACATACACGGGGCAGAAGCCCTGGCGCTGCCTTATACAGTACAGGAAGCGAGGGGCGGGACTGGGGAGCTGGCGTCAGCCGGAGGCTCGCGAACACCCCAGCCTCGGGCCCAGCAGTACTGAGGGGATAGCTCAGCCCACATACACATACACGGGGCAGAAGCCCTGGCGCTGCCTTATACAGTACAGGAAGCGAGGGGCGGGACTGGGAGCTGGCGTCAGCCGGAGGCTCGCGAACACCCCAGCCTCGGGCCCAGCAGTACTGAGGGGATAGCTCAGCCCACATACACATACACGGGGCAGAAGCCCTGGCGCTGCCTTATACAGTACAGGAAGCGAGGGGCGGGACTGGGGAGCTGGCGTCAGCCGGAGGCTCGCGAACACCCCAGCCTCGGGCCCAGCAGTACTGAGGGGATAGCTCAGCCCACATACACATACACGGGGCAGAAGCCCTGGCGCTGCCTTATACAGTACAGGAAGCGAGGGGCGGGACTGGGGAGCTGGCGTCAGCCGGAGGCTCGCGAACACCCCAGCCTCGGGCCCAGCAGTACTGAGGGGATAGCTCAGCCCACATACACATACACGGGGCAGAAGCCCTGGCGCTGCCTTATACAGTACAGGAAGCGAGGGGCGGGACTGGGGAGCTGGCGTCAGCCGGAGGCTCGCGAACACCCCAGCCTCGGGCCCAGCAGTACTGAGGGGATAGCTCAGCCCACATACACATACACGGGGCAGAAGCCCTGGCGCTGCCTTATACAGTACAGGAAGCGAGGGGCGGGACTGGGGAGCTGGCGTCAGCCGGAGGCTCGCGAACACCCCAGCCTCGGGCCCAGCAGTACTGAGGGGATAGCTCAGCCCACATACACATACACGGGGCAGAAGCCCTGGCGCTGCCTTATACAGTACAGGAAGCGAGGGGCGGGACTGGGGAGCTGGCGTCAGCCGGAGGCTCGCGAACACCCCAGCCTCGGGCCCAGCAGTACTGAGGGGATAGCTCAGCCCACATACACATACACGGGGCAGAAGCCCTGGCGCTGCCTTATACAGTACAGGAAGCGAGGGGCGGGACTGGGGAGCTGGCGTCAGCCGGAGGCTCGCGAACACCCCAGCCTCGGGCCCAGCAGTACTGAGGGGATAGCTCAGCCCACATACACATACACGGGGCAGAAGCCCTGGCGCTGCCTTATACAGTACAGGAAGCGAGGGGCGGGACTGGGGAGCTGGCGTCAGCCGGAGGCTCGCGAACACCCCAGCCTCGGGCCCAGCAGTACTGAGGGGATAGCTCAGCCCACATACACATACACGGGGCAGAAGCCCTGGCGCTGCCTTATACAGTACAGGAAGCGAGGGGCGGGACTGGGGAGCTGGCGTCAGCCGGAGGCTCGCGAACACCCCAGCCTCGGGCCCAGCAGTACTGAGGGGATAGCTCAGCCCACATACACATACACGGGGCAGAAGCCCTGGCGCTGCCTTATACAGTACAGGAAGCGAGGGGCGGGACTGGGGAGCTGGCGTCAGCCGGAGGCTCGCGAACACCCCAGCCTCGGGCCCAGCAGTACTGAGGGGATAGCTCAGCCCACATACACATACACGGGGCAGAAGCCCTGGCGCTGCCTTATACAGTACAGGAAGCGAGGGGCGGGACTGGGGAGCTGGCGTCAGCCGGAGGCTCGCGAACACCCCAGCCTCGGGCCCAGCAGTACTGAGGGGATAGCTCAGCCCACATACACATACACGGGGCAGAAGCCCTGGCGCTGCCTTATACAGTACAGGAAGCGAGGGGCGGGACTGGGGAGCTGGCGTCAGCCGGAGGCTCGCGAACACCCCAGCCTCGGGCCCAGCAGTACTGAGGGGATAGCTCAGCCCACATACACATACACGGGGCAGAAGCCCTGGCGCTGCCTTATACAGTACAGGAAGCGAGGGGCGGGACTGGGGAGCTGGCGTCAGCCGGAGGCTCGCGAACACCCCAGCCTCGGGCCCAGCAGTACTGAGGGGATAGCTCAGCCCACATACACATACACGGGGCAGAAGCCCTGGCGCTGCCTTATACAGTACAGGAAGCGAGGGGCGGGACTGGGGAGCTGGCGTCAGCCGGAGGCTCGCGAACACCCCAGCCTCGGGCCCAGCAGTACTGAGGGGATAGCTCAGCCCACATACACATACACGGGGCAGAAGCCCTGGCGCTGCCTTATACAGTACAGGAAGCGAGGGGCGGGACTGGGGAGCTGGCGTCAGCCGGAGGCTCGCGAACACCCCAGCCTCGGGCCCAGCAGTACTGAGGGGATAGCTCAGCCCACATACACATACACGGGGCAGAAGCCCTGGCGCTGCCTTATACAGTACAGGAAGCGAGGGGCGGGACTGGGGAGCTGGCGTCAGCCGGAGGCTCGCGAACACCCCAGCCTCGGGCCCAGCAGTACTGAGGGGATAGCTCAGCCCACATACACATACACGGGGCAGAAGCCCTGGCGCTGCCTTATACAGTACAGGAAGCGAGGGGCGGGACTGGGGAGCTGGCGTCAGCCGGAGGCTCGCGAACACCCCAGCCTCGGGCCCAGCAGTACTGAGGGGATAGCTCAGCCCACATACACATACACGGGGCAGAAGCCCTGGCGCTGCCTTATACAGTACAGGAAGCGAGGGGCGGGACTGGGGAGCTGGCGTCAGCCGGAGGCTCGCGAACACCCCAGCCTCGGGCCCAGCAGTACTGAGGGGATAGCTCAGCCCACATACACATACACGGGGCAGAAGCCCTGGCGCTGCCTTATACAGTACAGGAAGCGAGGGGCGGGACTGGGGAGCTGGCGTCAGCCGGAGGCTCGCGAACACCCCAGCCTCGGGCCCAGCAGTACTGAGGGGATAGCTCAGCCCACATACACATACACGGGGCAGAAGCCCTGGCGCTGCCTTATACAGTACAGGAAGCGAGGGGCGGGACTGGGGAGCTGGCGTCAGCCGGAGGCTCGCGAACACCCCAGCCTCGGGCCCAGCAGTACTGAGGGGATAGCTCAGCCCACATACACATACACGGGGCAGAAGCCCTGGCGCTGCCTTATACAGTACAGGAAGCGAGGGGCGGGACTGGGGAGCTGGCGTCAGCCGGAGGCTCGCGAACACCCCAGCCTCGGGCCCAGCAGTACTGAGGGGATAGCTCAGCCCACATACACATACACGGGGCAGAAGCCCTGGCGCTGCCTTATACAGTACAGGAAGCGAGGGGCGGGACTGGGGAGCTGGCGTCAGCCGGAGGCTCGCGAACACCCCAGCCTCGGGCCCAGCAGTACTGAGGGGATAGCTCAGCCCACATACACATACACGGGGCAGAAGCCCTGGCGCTGCCTTATACAGTACAGGAAGCGAGGGGCGGGACTGGGGAGCTGGCGTCAGCCGGAGGCTCGCGAACACCCCAGCCTCGGGCCCAGCAGTACTGAGGGGATAGCTCAGCCCACATACACATACACGGGGCAGAAGCCCTGGCGCTGCCTTATACAGTACAGGAAGCGAGGGGCGGGACTGGGGAGCTGGCGTCAGCCGGAGGCTCGCGAACACCCCAGCCTCGGGCCCAGCAGTACTGAGGGGATAGCTC
This sequence comes from Caranx ignobilis, assembly GCA_021432705.1. Lineage (NCBI taxonomy): Eukaryota > Metazoa > Chordata > Actinopteri > Carangiformes > Carangidae > Caranx > Caranx ignobilis. The sequence continues at coordinate 309,734 of MU269994.1, forward strand.
AGCCCACATACACATACACGGGGCAGAAGCCCTGGCGCTGCCTTATACAGTACAGGAAGCGAGGGGCGGGACTGGGGAGCTGGCGTCAGCCGGAGGCTCGCGAACACCCCAGCCTCGGGCCCAGCAGTACTGAGGGGATAGCTCAGCCCACATACACATACACGGGGCAGAAGCCCTGGCGCTGCCTTATACAGTACAGGAAGCGAGGGGCGGGACTGGGGAGCTGGCGTCAGCCGGAGGCTCGCGAACACCCCAGCCTCGGGCCCAGCAGTACTGAGGGGATAGCTCAGCCCACATACACATACACGGGGCAGAAGCCCTGGCGCTGCCTTATACAGTACAGGAAGCGAGGGGCGGGACTGGGGAGCTGGCGTCAGCCGGAGGCTCGCGAACACCCCAGCCTCGGGCCCAGCAGTACTGAGGGGATAGCTCAGCCCACATACACATACACGGGGCAGAAGCCCTGGCGCTGCCTTATACAGTACAGGAAGCGAGGGGCGGGACTGGGGAGCTGGCGTCAGCCGGAGGCTCGCGAACACCCCAGCCTCGGGCCCAGCAGTACTGAGGGGATAGCTCAGCCCACATACACATACACGGGGCAGAAGCCCTGGCGCTGCCTTATACAGTACAGGAAGCGAGGGGCGGGACTGGGGAGCTGGCGTCAGCCGGAGGCTCGCGAACACCCCAGCCTCGGGCCCAGCAGTACTGAGGGGATAGCTCAGCCCACATACACATACACGGGGCAGAAGCCCTGGCGCTGCCTTATACAGTACAGGAAGCGAGGGGCGGGACTGGGGAGCTGGCGTCAGCCGGAGGCTCGCGAACACCCCAGCCTCGGGCCCAGCAGTACTGAGGGGATAGCTCAGCCCACATACACATACACGGGGCAGAAGCCCTGGCGCTGCCTTATACAGTACAGGAAGCGAGGGGCGGGACTGGGGAGCTGGCGTCAGCCGGAGGCTCGCGAACACCCCAGCCTCGGGCCCAGCAGTACTGAGGGGATAGCTCAGCCCACATACACATACACGGGGCAGAAGCCCTGGCGCTGCCTTATACAGTACAGGAAGCGAGGGGCGGGACTGGGAGAGCTGGCGTCAGCCGGAGGCTCGCGAACACCCCAGCCTCGGGCCCAGCAGTACTGAGGGGATAGCTCAGCCCACATACACATACACGGGGCAGAAGCCCTGGCGCTGCCTTATACAGTACAGGAAGCGAGGGGCGGGACTGGGGAGCTGGCGTCAGCCGGAGGCTCGCGAACACCCCAGCCTCGGGCCCAGCAGTACTGAGGGGATAGCTCAGCCCACATACACATACACGGGGCAGAAGCCCTGGCGCTGCCTTATACAGTACAGGAAGCGAGGGGCGGGACTGGGGAGCTGGCGTCAGCCGGAGGCTCGCGAACACCCCAGCCTCGGGCCCAGCAGTACTGAGGGGATAGCTCAGCCCACATACACATACACGGGGCAGAAGCCCTGGCGCTGCCTTATACAGTACAGGAAGCGAGGGGCGGGACTGGGGAGCTGGCGTCAGCCGGAGGCTCGCGAACACCCCAGCCTCGGGCCCAGCAGTACTGAGGGGATAGCTCAGCCCACATACACATACACGGGGCAGAAGCCCTGGCGCTGCCTTATACAGTACAGGAAGCGAGGGGCGGGACTGGGGAGCTGGCGTCAGCCGGAGGCTCGCGAACACCCCAGCCTCGGGCCCAGCAGTACTGAGGGGATAGCTCAGCCCACATACACATACACGGGGCAGAAGCCCTGGCGCTGCCTTATACAGTACAGGAAGCGAGGGGCGGGACTGGGGAGCTGGCGTCAGCCGGAGGCTCGCGAACACCCCAGCCTCGGGCCCAGCAGTACTGAGGGGATAGCTCAGCCCACATACACATACACGGGGCAGAAGCCCTGGCGCTGCCTTATACAGTACAGGAAGCGAGGGGCGGGACTGGGGAGCTGGCGTCAGCCGGAGGCTCGCGAACACCCCAGCCTCGGGCCCAGCAGTACTGAGGGGATAGCTCAGCCCACATACACATACACGGGGCAGAAGCCCTGGCGCTGCCTTATACAGTACAGGAAGCGAGGGGCGGGACTGGGGAGCTGGCGTCAGCCGGAGGCTCGCGAACACCCCAGCCTCGGGCCCAGCAGTACTGAGGGGATAGCTCAGCCCACATACACATACACGGGGCAGAAGCCCTGGCGCTGCCTTATACAGTACAGGAAGCGAGGGGCGGGACTGGGGAGCTGGCGTCAGCCGGAGGCTCGCGAACACCCCAGCCTCGGGCCCAGCAGTACTGAGGGGATAGCTCAGCCCACATACACATACACGGGGCAGAAGCCCTGGCGCTGCCTTATACAGTACAGGAAGCGAGGGGCGGGACTGGGGAGCTGGCGTCAGCCGGAGGCTCGCGAACACCCCAGCCTCGGGCCCAGCAGTACTGAGGGGATAGCTCAGCCCACATACACATACACGGGGCAGAAGCCCTGGCGCTGCCTTATACAGTACAGGAAGCGAGGGGCGGGACTGGGGAGCTGGCGTCAGCCGGAGGCTCGCGAACACCCCAGCCTCGGGCCCAGCAGTACTGAGGGGATAGCTCAGCCCACATACACATACACGGGGCAGAAGCCCTGGCGCTGCCTTATACAGTACAGGAAGCGAGGGGCGGGACTGGGGAGCTGGCGTCAGCCGGAGGCTCGCGAACACCCCAGCCTCGGGCCCAGCAGTACTGAGGGGATAGCTCAGCCCACATACACATACACGGGGCAGAAGCCCTGGCGCTGCCTTATACAGTACAGGAAGCGAGGGGCGGGACTGGGGAGCTGGCGTCAGCCGGAGGCTCGCGAACACCCCAGCCTCGGGCCCAGCAGTACTGAGGGGATAGCTCAGCCCACATACACATACACGGGGCAGAAGCCCTGGCGCTGCCTTATACAGTACAGGAAGCGAGGGGCGGGACTGGGGAGCTGGCGTCAGCCGGAGGCTCGCGAACACCCCAGCCTCGGGCCCAGCAGTACTGAGGGGATAGCTCAGCCCACATACACATACACGGGGCAGAAGCCCTGGCGCTGCCTTATACAGTACAGGAAGCGAGGGGCGGGACTGGGGAGCTGGCGTCAGCCGGAGGCTCGCGAACACCCCAGCCTCGGGCCCAGCAGTACTGAGGGGATAGCTCAGCCCACATACACATACACGGGGCAGAAGCCCTGGCGCTGCCTTATACAGTACAGGAAGCGAGGGGCGGGACTGGGGAGCTGGCGTCAGCCGGAGGCTCGCGAACACCCCAGCCTCGGGCCCAGCAGTACTGAGGGGATAGCTCAGCCCACATACACATACACGGGGCAGAAGCCCTGGCGCTGCCTTATACAGTACAGGAAGCGAGGGGCGGGACTGGGGAGCTGGCGTCAGCCGGAGGCTCGCGAACACCCCAGCCTCGGGCCCAGCAGTACTGAGGGGATAGCTCAGCCCACATACACATACACGGGGCAGAAGCCCTGGCGCTGCCTTATACAGTACAGGAAGCGAGGGGCGGGACTGGGGAGCTGGCGTCAGCCGGAGGCTCGCGAACACCCCAGCCTCGGGCCCAGCAGTACTGAGGGGATAGCTCAGCCCACATACACATACACGGGGCAGAAGCCCTGGCGCTGCCTTATACAGTACAGGAAGCGAGGGGCGGGACTGGGGAGCTGGCGTCAGCCGGAGGCTCGCGAACACCCCAGCCTCGGGCCCAGCAGTACTGAGGGGATAGCTCAGCCCACATACACATACACGGGGCAGAAGCCCTGGCGCTGCCTTATACAGTACAGGAAGCGAGGGGCGGGACTGGGGAGCTGGCGTCAGCCGGAGGCTCGCGAACACCCCAGCCTCGGGCCCAGCAGTACTGAGGGGATAGCTCAGCCCACATACACATACACGGGGCAGAAGCCCTGGCGCTGCCTTATACAGTACAGGAAGCGAGGGGCGGGACTGGGGAGCTGGCGTCAGCCGGAGGCTCGCGAACACCCCAGCCTCGGGCCCAGCAGTACTGAGGGGATAGCTCAGCCCACATACACATACACGGGGCAGAAGCCCTGGCGCTGCCTTATACAGTACAGGAAGCGAGGGGCGGGACGGGGAGCTGGCGTCAGCCGGAGGCTCGCGAACACCCCAGCCTCGGGCCCAGCAGTACTGAGGGGATAGCTCAGCCCACATACACATACACGGGGCAGAAGCCCTGGCGCTGCCTTATACAGTACAGGAAGCGAGGGGCGGGACTGGGGAGCTGGCGTCAGCCGGAGGCTCGCGAACACCCCAGCCTCGGGCCCAGCAGTACTGAGGGGATAGCTCAGCCCACATACACATACACGGGGCAGAAGCCCTGGCGCTGCCTTATACAGTACAGGAAGCGAGGGGCGGGACTGGGGAGCTGGCGTCAGCCGGAGGCTCGCGAACACCCCAGCCTCGGGCCCAGCAGTACTGAGGGGATAGCTCAGCCCACATACACATACACGGGGCAGAAGCCCTGGCGCTGCCTTATACAGTACAGGAAGCGAGGGGCGGGACTGGGGAGCTGGCGTCAGCCGGAGGCTCGCGAACACCCCAGCCTCGGGCCCAGCAGTACTGAGGGGATAGCTCAGCCCACATACACATACACGGGGCAGAAGCCCTGGCGCTGCCTTATACAGTACAGGAAGCGAGGGGCGGGACGGGGAGCTGGCGTCAGCCGGAGGCTCGCGAACACCCCAGCCTCGGGCCCAGCAGTACTGAGGGGATAGCTCAGCCCACATACACATACACGGGGCAGAAGCCCTGGCGCTGCCTTATACAGTACAGGAAGCGAGGGGCGGGACTGGGAGAGCTGGCGTCAGCCGGAGGCTCGCGAACACCCCAGCCTCGGGCCCAGCAGTACTGAGGGGATAGCTCAGCCCACATACACATACACGGGGCAGAAGCCCTGGCGCTGCCTTATACAGTACAGGAAGCGAGGGGCGGGACGGGGAGCTGGCGTCAGCCGGAGGCTCGCGAACACCCCAGCCTCGGGCCCAGCAGTACTGAGGGGATAGCTCAGCCCACATACACATACACGGGGCAGAAGCCCTGGCGCTGCCTTATACAGTACAGGAAGCGAGGGGCGGGACTGGGAGAGCTGGCGTCAGCCGGAGGCTCGCGAACACCCCAGCCTCGGGCCCAGCAGTACTGAGGGGATAGCTCAGCCCACATACACATACACGGGGCAGAAGCCCTGGCGCTGCCTTATACAGTACAGGAAGCGAGGGGCGGGACTGGGGAGCTGGCGTCAGCCGGAGGCTCGCGAACACCCCAGCCTCGGGCCCAGCAGTACTGAGGGGATAGCTCAGCCCACATACACATACACGGGGCAGAAGCCCTGGCGCTGCCTTATACAGTACAGGAAGCGAGGGGCGGGACGGGGGAGCTGGCGTCAGCCGGAGGCTCGCGAACACCCCAGCCTCGGGCCCAGCAGTACTGAGGGGATAGCTCAGCCCACATACACATACACGGGGCAGAAGCCCTGGCGCTGCCTTATACAGTACAGGAAGCGAGGGGCGGGACTGGGAGAGCTGGCGTCAGCCGGAGGCTCGCGAACACCCCAGCCTCGGGCCCAGCAGTACTGAGGGGATAGCTCAGCCCACATACACATACACGGGGCAGAAGCCCTGGCGCTGCCTTATACAGTACAGGAAGCGAGGGGCGGGACTGGGGAGCTGGCGTCAGCCGGAGGCTCGCGAACACCCCAGCCTCGGGCCCAGCAGTACTGAGGGGATAGCTCAGCCCACATACACATACACGGGGCAGAAGCCCTGGCGCTGCCTTATACAGTACAGGAAGCGAGGGGCGGGACGGGGAGCTGGCGTCAGCCGGAGGCTCGCGAACACCCCAGCCTCGGGCCCAGCAGTACTGAGGGGATAGCTCAGCCCACATACACATACACGGGGCAGAAGCCCTGGCGCTGCCTTATACAGTACAGGAAGCGAGGGGCGGGACGGGGAGCTGGCGTCAGCCGGAGGCTCGCGAACACCCCAGCCTCGGGCCCAGCAGTACTGAGGGGATAGCTCAGCCCACATACACATACACGGGGCAGAAGCCCTGGCGCTGCCTTATACAGTACAGGAAGCGAGGGGCGGGACGGGGAGCTGGCGTCAGCCGGAGGCTCGCGAACACCCCAGCCTCGGGCCCAGCAGTACTGAGGGGATAGCTCAGCCCACATACACATACACGGGGCAGAAGCCCTGGCGCTGCCTTATACAGTACAGGAAGCGAGGGGCGGGACTGGGGAGCTGGCGTCAGCCGGAGGCTCGCGAACACCCCAGCCTCGGGCCCAGCAGTACTGAGGGGATAGCTCAGCCCACATACACATACACGGGGCAGAAGCCCTGGCGCTGCCTTATACAGTACAGGAAGCGAGGGGCGGGACGGGGAGCTGGCGTCAGCCGGAGGCTCGCGAACACCCCAGCCTCGGGCCCAGCAGTACTGAGGGGATAGCTCAGCCCACATACACATACACGGGGCAGAAGCCCTGGCGCTGCCTTATACAGTACAGGAAGCGAGGGGCGGGACTGGGGAGCTGGCGTCAGCCGGAGGCTCGCGAACACCCCAGCCTCGGGCCCAGCAGTACTGAGGGGATAGCTCAGCCCACATACACATACACGGGGCAGAAGCCCTGGCGCTGCCTTATACAGTACAGGAAGCGAGGGGCGGGACTGGGGAGCTGGCGTCAGCCGGAGGCTCGCGAACACCCCAGCCTCGGGCCCAGCAGTACTGAGGGGATAGCTCAGCCCACATACACATACACGGGGCAGAAGCCCTGGCGCTGCCTTATACAGTACAGGAAGCGAGGGGCGGGACGGGGAGCTGGCGTCAGCCGGAGGCTCGCGAACACCCCAGCCTCGGGCCCAGCAGTACTGAGGGGATAGCTCAGCCCACATACACATACACGGGGCAGAAGCCCTGGCGCTGCCTTATACAGTACAGGAAGCGAGGGGCGGGACTGGGGAGCTGGCGTCAGCCGGAGGCTCGCGAACACCCCAGCCTCGGGCCCAGCAGTACTGAGGGGATAGCTCAGCCCACATACACATACACGGGGCAGAAGCCCTGGCGCTGCCTTATACAGTACAGGAAGCGAGGGGCGGGACGGGGAGCTGGCGTCAGCCGGAGGCTCGCGAACACCCCAGCCTCGGGCCCAGCAGTACTGAGGGGATAGCTCAGCCCACATACACATACACGGGGCAGAAGCCCTGGCGCTGCCTTATACAGTACAGGAAGCGAGGGGCGGGACTGGGGAGCTGGCGTCAGCCGGAGGCTCGCGAACACCCCAGCCTCGGGCCCAGCAGTACTGAGGGGATAGCTCAGCCCACATACACATACACGGGGCAGAAGCCCTGGCGCTGCCTTATACAGTACAGGAAGCGAGGGGCGGGACGGGGAGCTGGCGTCAGCCGGAGGCTCGCGAACACCCCAGCCTCGGGCCCAGCAGTACTGAGGGGATAGCTCAGCCCACATACACATACACGGGGCAGAAGCCCTGGCGCTGCCTTATACAGTACAGGAAGCGAGGGGCGGGACGGGGAGCTGGCGTCAGCCGGAGGCTCGCGAACACCCCAGCCTCGGGCCCAGCAGTACTGAGGGGATAGCTCAGCCCACATACACATACACGGGGCAGAAGCCCTGGCGCTGCCTTATACAGTACAGGAAGCGAGGGGCGGGACTGGGAGAGCTGGCGTCAGCCGGAGGCTCGCGAACACCCCAGCCTCGGGCCCAGCAGTACTGAGGGGATAGCTCAGCCCACATACACATACACGGGGCAGAAGCCCTGGCGCTGCCTTATACAGTACAGGAAGCGAGGGGCGGGACGGGAGAGCTGGCGTCAGCCGGAGGCTCGCGAACACCCCAGCCTCGGGCCCAGCAGTACTGAGGGGATAGCTCAGCCCACATACACATACACGGGGCAGAAGCCCTGGCGCTGCCTTATACAGTACAGGAAGCGAGGGGCGGGACGGGGAGCTGGCGTCAGCCGGAGGCTCGCGAACACCCCAGCCTCGGGCCCAGCAGTACTGAGGGGATAGCTCAGCCCACATACACATACACGGGGCAGAAGCCCTGGCGCTGCCTTATACAGTACAGGAAGCGAGGGGCGGGACGGGGAGCTGGCGTCAGCCGGAGGCTCGCGAACACCCCAGCCTCGGGCCCAGCAGTACTGAGGGGATAGCTCAGCCCACATACACATACACGGGGCAGAAGCCCTGGCGCTGCCTTATACAGTACAGGAAGCGAGGGGCGGGACGGGAGAGCTGGCGTCAGCCGGAGGCTCGCGAACACCCCAGCCTCGGGCCCAGCAGTACTGAGGGGATAGCTCAGCCCACATACACATACACGGGGCAGAAGCCCTGGCGCTGCCTTATACAGTACAGGAAGCGAGGGGCGGGACGGGGAGCTGGCGTCAGCCGGAGGCTCGCGAACACCCCAGCCTCGGGCCCAGCAGTACTGAGGGGATAGCTCAGCCCACATACACATACACGGGGCAGAAGCCCTGGCGCTGCCTTATACAGTACAGGAAGCGAGGGGCGGGACGGGGAGCTGGCGTCAGCCGGAGGCTCGCGAACACCCCAGCCTCGGGCCCAGCAGTACTGAGGGGATAGCTCAGCCCACATACACATACACGGGGCAGAAGCCCTGGCGCTGCCTTATACAGTACAGGAAGCGAGGGGCGGGACGGGGAGCTGGCGTCAGCCGGAGGCTCGCGAACACCCCAGCCTCGGGCCCAGCAGTACTGAGGGGATAGCTCAGCCCACATACACATACACGGGGCAGAAGCCCTGGCGCTGCCTTATACAGTACAGGAAGCGAGGGGCGGGACGGGGAGCTGGCGTCAGCCGGAGGCTCGCGAACACCCCAGCCTCGGGCCCAGCAGTACTGAGGGGATAGCTCAGCCCACATACACATACACGGGGCAGAAGCCCTGGCGCTGCCTTATACAGTACAGGAAGCGAGGGGCGGGACGGGGAGCTGGCGTCAGCCGGAGGCTCGCGAACACCCCAGCCTCGGGCCCAGCAGTACTGAGGGGATAGCTCAGCCCACATACACATACACGGGGCAGAAGCCCTGGCGCTGCCTTATACAGTACAGGAAGCGAGGGGCGGGACGGGAGAGCTGGCGTCAGCCGGAGGCTCGCGAACACCCCAGCCTCGGGCCCAGCAGTACTGAGGGGATAGCTCAGCCCACATACACATACACGGGGCAGAAGCCCTGGCGCTGCCTTATACAGTACAGGAAGCGAGGGGCGGGACGGGGAGCTGGCGTCAGCCGGAGGCTCGCGAACACCCCAGCCTCGGGCCCAGCAGTACTGAGGGGATAGCTCAGCCCACATACACATACACGGGGCAGAAGCCCTGGCGCTGCCTTATACAGTACAGGAAGCGAGGGGCGGGACGGGAGAGCTGGCGTCAGCCGGAGGCTCGCGAACACCCCAGCCTCGGGCCCAGCAGTACTGAGGGGATAGCTCAGCCCACATACACATACACGGGGCAGAAGCCCTGGCGCTGCCTTATACAGTACAGGAAGCGAGGGGCGGGACGGGGAGCTGGCGTCAGCCGGAGGCTCGCGAACACCCCAGCCTCGGGCCCAGCAGTACTGAGGGGATAGCTCAGCCCACATACACATACACGGGGCAGAAGCCCTGGCGCTGCCTTATACAGTACAGGAAGCGAGGGGCGGGACGGGAGAGCTGGCGTCAGCCGGAGGCTCGCGAACACCCCAGCCTCGGGCCCAGCAGTACTGAGGGGATAGCTCAGCCCACATACACATACACGGGGCAGAAGCCCTGGCGCTGCCTTATACAGTACAGGAAGCGAGGGGCGGGACGGGAGAGCTGGCGTCAGCCGGAGGCTCGCGAACACCCCAGCCTCGGGCCCAGCAGTACTGAGGGGATAGCTCAGCCCACATACACATACACGGGGCAGAAGCCCTGGCGCTGCCTTATACAGTACAGGAAGCGAGGGGCGGGACGGGGAGCTGGCGTCAGCCGGAGGCTCGCGAACACCCCAGCCTCGGGCCCAGCAGTACTGAGGGGATAGCTCAGCCCACATACACATACACGGGGCAGAAGCCCTGGCGCTGCCTTATACAGTACAGGAAGCGAGGGGCGGGACGGGGAGCTGGCGTCAGCCGGAGGCTCGCGAACACCCCAGCCTCGGGCCCAGCAGTACTGAGGGGATAGCTCAGCCCACATACACATACACGGGGCAGAAGCCCTGGCGCTGCCTTATACAGTACAGGAAGCGAGGGGCGGGACGGGAGAGCTGGCGTCAGCCGGAGGCTCGCGAACACCCCAGCCTCGGGCCCAGCAGTACTGAGGGGATAGCTCAGCCCACATACACATACACGGGGCAGAAGCCCTGGCGCTGCCTTATACAGTACAGGAAGCGAGGGGCGGGACGGGAGAGCTGGCGTCAGCCGGAGGCTCGCGAACACCCCAGCCTCGGGCCCAGCAGTACTGAGGGGATAGCTCAGCCCACATACACATACACGGGGCAGAAGCCCTGGCGCTGCCTTATACAGTACAGGAAGCGAGGGGCGGGACGGGAGAGCTGGCGTCAGCCGGAGGCTCGCGAACACCCCAGCCTCGGGCCCAGCAGTACTGAGGGGATAGCTCAGCCCACATACACATACACGGGGCAGAAGCCCTGGCGCTGCCTTATACAGTACAGGAAGCGAGGGGCGGGACGGGAGAGCTGGCGTCAGCCGGAGGCTCGCGAACACCCCAGCCTCGGGCCCAGCAGTACTGAGGGGATAGCTCAGCCCACATACACATACACGGGGCAGAAGCCCTGGCGCTGCCTTATACAGTACAGGAAGCGAGGGGCGGGACGGGGAGCTGGCGTCAGCCGGAGGCTCGCGAACACCCCAGCCTCGGGCCCAGCAGTACTGAGGGGATAGCTCAGCCCACATACACATACACGGGGCAGAAGCCCTGGCGCTGCCTTATACAGTACAGGAAGCGAGGGGCGGGACGGGGAGCTGGCGTCAGCCGGAGGCTCGCGAACACCCCAGCCTCGGGCCCAGCAGTACTGAGGGGATAGCTCAGCCCACATACACATACACGGGGCAGAAGCCCTGGCGCTGCCTTATACAGTACAGGAAGCGAGGGGCGGGACGGGAGAGCTGGCGTCAGCCGGAGGCTCGCGAACACCCCAGCCTCGGGCCCAGCAGTACTGAGGGGATAGCTCAGCCCACATACACATACACGGGGCAGAAGCCCTGGCGCTGCCTTATACAGTACAGGAAGCGAGGGGCGGGACGGGAGAGCTGGCGTCAGCCGGAGGCTCGCGAACACCCCAGCCTCGGGCCCAGCAGTACTGAGGGGATAGCTCAGCCCACATACACATACACGGGGCAGAAGCCCTGGCGCTGCCTTATACAGTACAGGAAGCGAGGGGCGGGACGGGGAGCTGGCGTCAGCCGGAGGCTCGCGAACACCCCAGCCTCGGGCCCAGCAGTACTGAGGGGATAGCTCAGCCCACATACACATACACGGGGCAGAAGCCCTGGCGCTGCCTTATACAGTACAGGAAGCGAGGGGCGGGACGGGAGAGCTGGCGTCAGCCGGAGGCTCGCGAACACCCCAGCCTCGGGCCCAGCAGTACTGAGGGGATAGCTCAGCCCACATACACATACACGGGGCAGAAGCCCTGGCGCTGCCTTATACAGTACAGGAAGCGAGGGGCGGGACGGGAGAGCTGGCGTCAGCCGGAGGCTCGCGAACACCCCAGCCTCGGGCCCAGCAGTACTGAGGGGATAGCTCAGCCCACATACACATACACGGGGCAGAAGCCCTGGCGCTGCCTTATACAGTACAGGAAGCGAGGGGCGGGACGGGAGAGCTGGCGTCAGCCGGAGGCTCGCGAACACCCCAGCCTCGGGCCCAGCAGTACTGAGGGGATAGCTCAGCCCACATACACATACACGGGGCAGAAGCCCTGGCGCTGCCTTATACAGTACAGGAAGCGAGGGGCGGGACGGGAGAGCTGGCGTCAGCCGGAGGCTCGCGAACACCCCAGCCTCGGGCCCAGCAGTACTGAGGGGATAGCTCAGCCCACATACACATACACGGGGCAGAAGCCCTGGCGCTGCCTTATACAGTACAGGAAGCGAGGGGCGGGACGGGAGAGCTGGCGTCAGCCGGAGGCTCGCGAACACCCCAGCCTCGGGCCCAGCAGTACTGAGGGGATAGCTCAGCCCACATACACATACACGGGGCAGAAGCCCTGGCGCTGCCTTATACAGTACAGGAAGCGAGGGGCGGGACGGGAGCTGGCGTCAGCCGGAGGCTCGCGAACACCCCAGCCTCGGGCCCAGCAGTACTGAGGGGATAGCTCAGCCCACATACACATACACGGGGCAGAAGCCCTGGCGCTGCCTTATACAGTACAGGAAGCGAGGGGCGGGACGGGAGAGCTGGCGTCAGCCGGAGGCTCGCGAACACCCCAGCCTCGGGCCCAGCAGTACTGAGGGGATAGCTCAGCCCACATACACATACACGGGGCAGAAGCCCTGGCGCTGCCTTATACAGTACAGGAAGCGAGGGGCGGGACGGGAGAGCTGGCGTCAGCCGGAGGCTCGCGAACACCCCAGCCTCGGGCCCAGCAGTACTGAGGGGATAGCTCAGCCCACATACACATACACGGGGCAGAAGCCCTGGCGCTGCCTTATACAGTACAGGAAGCGAGGGGCGGGACGGGAGAGCTGGCGTCAGCCGGAGGCTCGCGAACACCCCAGCCTCGGGCCCAGCAGTACTGAGGGGATAGCTCAGCCCACATACACATACACGGGGCAGAAGCCCTGGCGCTGCCTTATACAGTACAGGAAGCGAGGGGCGGGACGGGAGAGCTGGCGTCAGCCGGAGGCTCGCGAACACCCCAGCCTCGGGCCCAGCAGTACTGAGGGGATAGCTCAGCCCACATACACATACACGGGGCAGAAGCCCTGGCGCTGCCTTATACAGTACAGGAAGCGAGGGGCGGGACGGGAGAGCTGGCGTCAGCCGGAGGCTCGCGAACACCCCAGCCTCGGGCCCAGCAGTACTGAGGGGATAGCTCAGCCCACATACACATACACGGGGCAGAAGCCCTGGCGCTGCCTTATACAGTACAGGAAGCGAGGGGCGGGACGGGAGAGCTGGCGTCAGCCGGAGGCTCGCGAACACCCCAGCCTCGGGCCCAGCAGTACTGAGGGGATAGCTCAGCCCACATACACATACACGGGGCAGAAGCCCTGGCGCTGCCTTATACAGTACAGGAAGCGAGGGGCGGGACGGGAGAGCTGGCGTCAGCCGGAGGCTCGCGAACACCCCAGCCTCGGGCCCAGCAGTACTGAGGGGATAGCTCAGCCCACATACACATACACGGGGCAGAAGCCCTGGCGCTGCCTTATACAGTACAGGAAGCGAGGGGCGGGACGGGAGAGCTGGCGTCAGCCGGAGGCTCGCGAACACCCCAGCCTCGGGCCCAGCAGTACTGAGGGGATAGCTCAGCCCACATACACATACACGGGGCAGAAGCCCTGGCGCTGCCTTATACAGTACAGGAAGCGAGGGGCGGGACGGGAGAGCTGGCGTCAGCCGGAGGCTCGCGAACACCCCAGCCTCGGGCCCAGCAGTACTGAGGGGATAGCTCAGCCCACATACACATACACGGGGCAGAAGCCCTGGCGCTGCCTTATACAGTACAGGAAGCGAGGGGCGGGACGGGAGAGCTGGCGTCAGCCGGAGGCTCGCGAACACCCCAGCCTCGGGCCCAGCAGTACTGAGGGGATAGCTCAGCCCACATACACATACACGGGGCAGAAGCCCTGGCGCTGCCTTATACAGTACAGGAAGCGAGGGGCGGGACGGGAGAGCTGGCGTCAGCCGGAGGCTCGCGAACACCCCAGCCTCGGGCCCAGCAGTACTGAGGGGATAGCTCAGCCCACATACACATACACGGGGCAGAAGCCCTGGCGCTGCCTTATACAGTACAGGAAGCGAGGGGCGGGACGGGAGAGCTGGCGTCAGCCGGAGGCTCGCGAACACCCCAGCCTCGGGCCCAGCAGTACTGAGGGGATAGCTCAGCCCACATACACATACACGGGGCAGAAGCCCTGGCGCTGCCTTATACAGTACAGGAAGCGAGGGGCGGGACGGGAGAGCTGGCGTCAGCCGGAGGCTCGCGAACACCCCAGCCTCGGGCCCAGCAGTACTGAGGGGATAGCTCAGCCCACATACACATACACGGGGCAGAAGCCCTGGCGCTGCCTTATACAGTACAGGAAGCGAGGGGCGGGACGGGAGAGCTGGCGTCAGCCGGAGGCTCGCGAACACCCCAGCCTCGGGCCCAGCAGTACTGAGGGGATAGCTCAGCCCACATACACATACACGGGGCAGAAGCCCTGGCGCTGCCTTATACAGTACAGGAAGCGAGGGGCGGGACGGGAGAGCTGGCGTCAGCCGGAGGCTCGCGAACACCCCAGCCTCGGGCCCAGCAGTACTGAGGGGATAGCTCAGCCCACATACACATACACGGGGCAGAAGCCCTGGCGCTGCCTTATACAGTACAGGAAGCGAGGGGCGGGACGGGAGAGCTGGCGTCAGCCGGAGGCTCGCGAACACCCCAGCCTCGGGCCCAGCAGTACTGAGGGGATAGCTCAGCCCACATACACATACACGGGGCAGAAGCCCTGGCGCTGCCTTATACAGTACAGGAAGCGAGGGGCGGGACGGGAGAGCTGGCGTCAGCCGGAGGCTCGCGAACACCCCAGCCTCGGGCCCAGCAGTACTGAGGGGATAGCTCAGCCCACATACACATACACGGGGCAGAAGCCCTGGCGCTGCCTTATACAGTACAGGAAGCGAGGGGCGGGACGGGAGAGCTGGCGTCAGCCGGAGGCTCGCGAACACCCCAGCCTCGGGCCCAGCAGTACTGAGGGGATAGCTCAGCCCACATACACATACACGGGGCAGAAGCCCTGGCGCTGCCTTATACAGTACAGGAAGCGAGGGGCGGGACGGGAGAGCTGGCGTCAGCCGGAGGCTCGCGAACACCCCAGCCTCGGGCCCAGCAGTACTGAGGGGATAGCTCAGCCCACATACACATACACGGGGCAGAAGCCCTGGCGCTGCCTTATACAGTACAGGAAGCGAGGGGCGGGACGGGAGAGCTGGCGTCAGCCGGAGGCTCGCGAACACCCCAGCCTCGGGCCCAGCAGTACTGAGGGGATAGCTCAGCCCACATACACATACACGGGGCAGAAGCCCTGGCGCTGCCTTATACAGTACAGGAAGCGAGGGGCGGGACGGGAGAGCTGGCGTCAGCCGGAGGCTCGCGAACACCCCAGCCTCGGGCCCAGCAGTACTGAGGGGATAGCTCAGCCCACATACACATACACGGGGCAGAAGCCCTGGCGCTGCCTTATACAGTACAGGAAGCGAGGGGCGGGACGGGAGAGCTGGCGTCAGCCGGAGGCTCGCGAACACCCCAGCCTCGGGCCCAGCAGTACTGAGGGGATAGCTCAGCCCACATACACATACACGGGGCAGAAGCCCTGGCGCTGCCTTATACAGTACAGGAAGCGAGGGGCGGGACGGGAGAGCTGGCGTCAGCCGGAGGCTCGCGAACACCCCAGCCTCGGGCCCAGCAGTACTGAGGGGATAGCTCAGCCCACATACACATACACGGGGCAGAAGCCCTGGCGCTGCCTTATACAGTACAGGAAGCGAGGGGCGGGACGGGAGAGCTGGCGTCAGCCGGAGGCTCGCGAACACCCCAGCCTCGGGCCCAGCAGTACTGAGGGGATAGCTCAGCCCACATACACATACACGGGGCAGAAGCCCTGGCGCTGCCTTATACAGTACAGGAAGCGAGGGGCGGGACGGGAGAGCTGGCGTCAGCCGGAGGCTCGCGAACACCCCAGCCTCGGGCCCAGCAGTACTGAGGGGATAGCTCAGCCCACATACACATACACGGGGCAGAAGCCCTGGCGCTGCCTTATACAGTACAGGAAGCGAGGGGCGGGACGGGAGAGCTGGCGTCAGCCGGAGGCTCGCGAACACCCCAGCCTCGGGCCCAGCAGTACTGAGGGGATAGCTCAGCCCACATACACATACACGGGGCAGAAGCCCTGGCGCTGCCTTATACAGTACAGGAAGCGAGGGGCGGGACGGGAGAGCTGGCGTCAGCCGGAGGCTCGCGAACACCCCAGCCTCGGGCCCAGCAGTACTGAGGGGATAGCTCAGCCCACATACACATACACGGGGCAGAAGCCCTGGCGCTGCCTTATACAGTACAGGAAGCGAGGGGCGGGACGGGAGAGCTGGCGTCAGCCGGAGGCTCGCGAACACCCCAGCCTCGGGCCCAGCAGTACTGAGGGGATAGCTCAGCCCACATACACATACACGGGGCAGAAGCCCTGGCGCTGCCTTATACAGTACAGGAAGCGAGGGGCGGGACGGGAGAGCTGGCGTCAGCCGGAGGCTCGCGAACACCCCAGCCTCGGGCCCAGCAGTACTGAGGGGATAGCTCAGCCCACATACACATACACGGGGCAGAAGCCCTGGCGCTGCCTTATACAGTACAGGAAGCGAGGGGCGGGACGGGAGAGCTGGCGTCAGCCGGAGGCTCGCGAACACCCCAGCCTCGGGCCCAGCAGTACTGAGGGGATAGCTCAGCCCACATACACATACACGGGGCAGAAGCCCTGGCGCTGCCTTATACAGTACAGGAAGCGAGGGGCGGGACGGGAGAGCTGGCGTCAGCCGGAGGCTCGCGAACACCCCAGCCTCGGGCCCAGCAGTACTGAGGGGATAGCTCAGCCCACATACACATACACGGGGCAGAAGCCCTGGCGCTGCCTTATACAGTACAGGAAGCGAGGGGCGGGACGGGAGAGCTGGCGTCAGCCGGAGGCTCGCGAACACCCCAGCCTCGGGCCCAGCAGTACTGAGGGGATAGCTCAGCCCACATACACATACACGGGGCAGAAGCCCTGGCGCTGCCTTATACAGTACAGGAAGCGAGGGGCGGGACGGGAGAGCTGGCGTCAGCCGGAGGCTCGCGAACACCCCAGCCTCGGGCCCAGCAGTACTGAGGGGATAGCTCAGCCCACATACACATACACGGGGCAGAAGCCCTGGCGCTGCCTTATACAGTACAGGAAGCGAGGGGCGGGACGGGAGAGCTGGCGTCAGCCGGAGGCTCGCGAACACCCCAGCCTCGGGCCCAGCAGTACTGAGGGGATAGCTCAGCCCACATACACATACACGGGGCAGAAGCCCTGGCGCTGCCTTATACAGTACAGGAAGCGAGGGGCGGGACGGGAGAGCTGGCGTCAGCCGGAGGCTCGCGAACACCCCAGCCTCGGGCCCAGCAGTACTGAGGGGATAGCTCAGCCCACATACACATACACGGGGCAGAAGCCCTGGCGCTGCCTTATACAGTACAGGAAGCGAGGGGCGGGACGGGAGAGCTGGCGTCAGCCGGAGGCTCGCGAACACCCCAGCCTCGGGCCCAGCAGTACTGAGGGGATAGCTCAGCCCACATACACATACACGGGGCAGAAGCCCTGGCGCTGCCTTATACAGTACAGGAAGCGAGGGGCGGGACGGGAGAGCTGGCGTCAGCCGGAGGCTCGCGAACACCCCAGCCTCGGGCCCAGCAGTACTGAGGGGATAGCTCAGCCCACATACACATACACGGGGCAGAAGCCCTGGCGCTGCCTTATACAGTACAGGAAGCGAGGGGCGGGACGGGAGAGCTGGCGTCAGCCGGAGGCTCGCGAACACCCCAGCCTCGGGCCCAGCAGTACTGAGGGGATAGCTCAGCCCACATACACATACACGGGGCAGAAGCCCTGGCGCTGCCTTATACAGTACAGGAAGCGAGGGGCGGGACGGGAGAGCTGGCGTCAGCCGGAGGCTCGCGAACACCCCAGCCTCGGGCCCAGCAGTACTGAGGGGATAGCTCAGCCCACATACACATACACGGGGCAGAAGCCCTGGCGCTGCCTTATACAGTACAGGAAGCGAGGGGCGGGACGGGAGAGCTGGCGTCAGCCGGAGGCTCGCGAACACCCCAGCCTCGGGCCCAGCAGTACTGAGGGGATAGCTCAGCCCACATACACATACACGGGGCAGAAGCCCTGGCGCTGCCTTATACAGTACAGGAAGCGAGGGGCGGGACGGGAGAGCTGGCGTCAGCCGGAGGCTCGCGAACACCCCAGCCTCGGGCCCAGCAGTACTGAGGGGATAGCTCAGCCCACATACACATACACGGGGCAGAAGCCCTGGCGCTGCCTTATACAGTACAGGAAGCGAGGGGCGGGACGGGAGAGCTGGCGTCAGCCGGAGGCTCGCGAACACCCCAGCCTCGGGCCCAGCAGTACTGAGGGGATAGCTCAGCCCACATACACATACACGGGGCAGAAGCCCTGGCGCTGCCTTATACAGTACAGGAAGCGAGGGGCGGGACGGGAGAGCTGGCGTCAGCCGGAGGCTCGCGAACACCCCAGCCTCGGGCCCAGCAGTACTGAGGGGATAGCTCAGCCCACATACACATACACGGGGCAGAAGCCCTGGCGCTGCCTTATACAGTACAGGAAGCGAGGGGCGGGACGGGAGAGCTGGCGTCAGCCGGAGGCTCGCGAACACCCCAGCCTCGGGCCCAGCAGTACTGAGGGGATAGCTCAGCCCACATACACATACACGGGGCAGAAGCCCTGGCGCTGCCTTATACAGTACAGGAAGCGAGGGGCGGGACGGGAGAGCTGGCGTCAGCCGGAGGCTCGCGAACACCCCAGCCTCGGGCCCAGCAGTACTGAGGGGATAGCTCAGCCCACATACACATACACGGGGCAGAAGCCCTGGCGCTGCCTTATACAGTACAGGAAGCGAGGGGCGGGACGGGAGAGCTGGCGTCAGCCGGAGGCTCGCGAACACCCCAGCCTCGGGCCCAGCAGTACTGAGGGGATAGCTCAGCCCACATACACATACACGGGGCAGAAGCCCTGGCGCTGCCTTATACAGTACAGGAAGCGAGGGGCGGGACGGGAGAGCTGGCGTCAGCCGGAGGCTCGCGAACACCCCAGCCTCGGGCCCAGCAGTACTGAGGGGATAGCTCAGCCCACATACACATACACGGGGCAGAAGCCCTGGCGCTGCCTTATACAGTACAGGAAGCGAGGGGCGGGACGGGAGAGCTGGCGTCAGCCGGAGGCTCGCGAACACCCCAGCCTCGGGCCCAGCAGTACTGAGGGGATAGCTCAGCCCACATACACATACACGGGGCAGAAGCCCTGGCGCTGCCTTATACAGTACAGGAAGCGAGGGGCGGGACGGGAGAGCTGGCGTCAGCCGGAGGCTCGCGAACACCCCAGCCTCGGGCCCAGCAGTACTGAGGGGATAGCTCAGCCCACATACACATACACGGGGCAGAAGCCCTGGCGCTGCCTTATACAGTACAGGAAGCGAGGGGCGGGACGGGAGAGCTGGCGTCAGCCGGAGGCTCGCGAACACCCCAGCCTCGGGCCCAGCAGTACTGAGGGGATAGCTCAGCCCACATACACATACACGGGGCAGAAGCCCTGGCGCTGCCTTATACAGTACAGGAAGCGAGGGGCGGGACGGGAGAGCTGGCGTCAGCCGGAGGCTCGCGAACACCCCAGCCTCGGGCCCAGCAGTACTGAGGGGATAGCTCAGCCCACATACACATACACGGGGCAGAAGCCCTGGCGCTGCCTTATACAGTACAGGAAGCGAGGGGCGGGACGGGAGAGCTGGCGTCAGCCGGAGGCTCGCGAACACCCCAGCCTCGGGCCCAGCAGTACTGAGGGGATAGCTCAGCCCACATACACATACACGGGGCAGAAGCCCTGGCGCTGCCTTATACAGTACAGGAAGCGAGGGGCGGGACGGGAGAGCTGGCGTCAGCCGGAGGCTCGCGAACACCCCAGCCTCGGGCCCAGCAGTACTGAGGGGATAGCTCAGCCCACATACACATACACGGGGCAGAAGCCCTGGCGCTGCCTTATACAGTACAGGAAGCGAGGGGCGGGACGGGAGAGCTGGCGTCAGCCGGAGGCTCGCGAACACCCCAGCCTCGGGCCCAGCAGTACTGAGGGGATAGCTCAGCCCACATACACATACACGGGGCAGAAGCCCTGGCGCTGCCTTATACAGTACAGGAAGCGAGGGGCGGGACGGGAGAGCTGGCGTCAGCCGGAGGCTCGCGAACACCCCAGCCTCGGGCCCAGCAGTACTGAGGGGATAGCTCAGCCCACATACACATACACGGGGCAGAAGCCCTGGCGCTGCCTTATACAGTACAGGAAGCGAGGGGCGGGACGGGAGAGCTGGCGTCAGCCGGAGGCTCGCGAACACCCCAGCCTCGGGCCCAGCAGTACTGAGGGGATAGCTCAGCCCACATACACATACACGGGGCAGAAGCCCTGGCGCTGCCTTATACAGTACAGGAAGCGAGGGGCGGGACGGGAGAGCTGGCGTCAGCCGGAGGCTCGCGAACACCCCAGCCTCGGGCCCAGCAGTACTGAGGGGATAGCTCAGCCCACATACACATACACGGGGCAGAAGCCCTGGCGCTGCCTTATACAGTACAGGAAGCGAGGGGCGGGACGGGAGAGCTGGCGTCAGCCGGAGGCTCGCGAACACCCCAGCCTCGGGCCCAGCAGTACTGAGGGGATAGCTCAGCCCACATACACATACACGGGGCAGAAGCCCTGGCGCTGCCTTATACAGTACAGGAAGCGAGGGGCGGGACGGGAGAGCTGGCGTCAGCCGGAGGCTCGCGAACACCCCAGCCTCGGGCCCAGCAGTACTGAGGGGATAGCTCAGCCCACATACACATACACGGGGCAGAAGCCCTGGCGCTGCCTTATACAGTACAGGAAGCGAGGGGCGGGACGGGAGAGCTGGCGTCAGCCGGAGGCTCGCGAACACCCCAGCCTCGGGCCCAGCAGTACTGAGGGGATAGCTCAGCCCACATACACATACACGGGGCAGAAGCCCTGGCGCTGCCTTATACAGTACAGGAAGCGAGGGGCGGGACGGGAGAGCTGGCGTCAGCCGGAGGCTCGCGAACACCCCAGCCTCGGGCCCAGCAGTACTGAGGGGATAGCTCAGCCCACATACACATACACGGGGCAGAAGCCCTGGCGCTGCCTTATACAGTACAGGAAGCGAGGGGCGGGACGGGAGAGCTGGCGTCAGCCGGAGGCTCGCGAACACCCCAGCCTCGGGCCCAGCAGTACTGAGGGGATAGCTCAGCCCACATACACATACACGGGGCAGAAGCCCTGGCGCTGCCTTATACAGTACAGGAAGCGAGGGGCGGGACGGGAGAGCTGGCGTCAGCCGGAGGCTCGCGAACACCCCAGCCTCGGGCCCAGCAGTACTGAGGGGATAGCTCAGCCCACATACACATACACGGGGCAGAAGCCCTGGCGCTGCCTTATACAGTACAGGAAGCGAGGGGCGGGACGGGAGAGCTGGCGTCAGCCGGAGGCTCGCGAACACCCCAGCCTCGGGCCCAGCAGTACTGAGGGGATAGCTCAGCCCACATACACATACACGGGGCAGAAGCCCTGGCGCTGCCTTATACAGTACAGGAAGCGAGGGGCGGGACGGGAGAGCTGGCGTCAGCCGGAGGCTCGCGAACACCCCAGCCTCGGGCCCAGCAGTACTGAGGGGATAGCTCAGCCCACATACACATACACGGGGCAGAAGCCCTGGCGCTGCCTTATACAGTACAGGAAGCGAGGGGCGGGACGGGAGAGCTGGCGTCAGCCGGAGGCTCGCGAACACCCCAGCCTCGGGCCCAGCAGTACTGAGGGGATAGCTCAGCCCACATACACATACACGGGGCAGAAGCCCTGGCGCTGCCTTATACAGTACAGGAAGCGAGGGGCGGGACGGGAGAGCTGGCGTCAGCCGGAGGCTCGCGAACACCCCAGCCTCGGGCCCAGCAGTACTGAGGGGATAGCTCAGCCCACATACACATACACGGGGCAGAAGCCCTGGCGCTGCCTTATACAGTACAGGAAGCGAGGGGCGGGACGGGAGAGCTGGCGTCAGCCGGAGGCTCGCGAACACCCCAGCCTCGGGCCCAGCAGTACTGAGGGGATAGCTCAGCCCACATACACATACACGGGGCAGAAGCCCTGGCGCTGCCTTATACAGTACAGGAAGCGAGGGGCGGGACGGGAGAGCTGGCGTCAGCCGGAGGCTCGCGAACACCCCAGCCTCGGGCCCAGCAGTACTGAGGGGATAGCTCAGCCCACATACACATACACGGGGCAGAAGCCCTGGCGCTGCCTTATACAGTACAGGAAGCGAGGGGCGGGACGGGAGAGCTGGCGTCAGCCGGAGGCTCGCGAACACCCCAGCCTCGGGCCCAGCAGTACTGAGGGGATAGCTCAGCCCACATACACATACACGGGGCAGAAGCCCTGGCGCTGCCTTATACAGTACAGGAAGCGAGGGGCGGGACGGGAGAGCTGGCGTCAGCCGGAGGCTCGCGAACACCCCAGCCTCGGGCCCAGCAGTACTGAGGGGATAGCTCAGCCCACATACACATACACGGGGCAGAAGCCCTGGCGCTGCCTTATACAGTACAGGAAGCGAGGGGCGGGACGGGAGAGCTGGCGTCAGCCGGAGGCTCGCGAACACCCCAGCCTCGGGCCCAGCAGTACTGAGGGGATAGCTCAGCCCACATACACATACACGGGGCAGAAGCCCTGGCGCTGCCTTATACAGTACAGGAAGCGAGGGGCGGGACGGGAGAGCTGGCGTCAGCCGGAGGCTCGCGAACACCCCAGCCTCGGGCCCAGCAGTACTGAGGGGATAGCTCAGCCCACATACACATACACGGGGCAGAAGCCCTGGCGCTGCCTTATACAGTACAGGAAGCGAGGGGCGGGACGGGAGAGCTGGCGTCAGCCGGAGGCTCGCGAACACCCCAGCCTCGGGCCCAGCAGTACTGAGGGGATAGCTCAGCCCACATACACATACACGGGGCAGAAGCCCTGGCGCTGCCTTATACAGTACAGGAAGCGAGGGGCGGGACGGGAGAGCTGGCGTCAGCCGGAGGCTCGCGAACACCCCAGCCTCGGGCCCAGCAGTACTGAGGGGATAGCTCAGCCCACATACACATACACGGGGCAGAAGCCCTGGCGCTGCCTTATACAGTACAGGAAGCGAGGGGCGGGACGGGAGAGCTGGCGTCAGCCGGAGGCTCGCGAACACCCCAGCCTCGGGCCCAGCAGTACTGAGGGGATAGCTCAGCCCACATACACATACACGGGGCAGAAGCCCTGGCGCTGCCTTATACAGTACAGGAAGCGAGGGGCGGGACGGGAGAGCTGGCGTCAGCCGGAGGCTCGCGAACACCCCAGCCTCGGGCCCAGCAGTACTGAGGGGATAGCTCAGCCCACATACACATACACGGGGCAGAAGCCCTGGCGCTGCCTTATACAGTACAGGAAGCGAGGGGCGGGACGGGAGAGCTGGCGTCAGCCGGAGGCTCGCGAACACCCCAGCCTCGGGCCCAGCAGTACTGAGGGGATAGCTCAGCCCACATACACATACACGGGGCAGAAGCCCTGGCGCTGCCTTATACAGTACAGGAAGCGAGGGGCGGGACGGGAGAGCTGGCGTCAGCCGGAGGCTCGCGAACACCCCAGCCTCGGGCCCAGCAGTACTGAGGGGATAGCTCAGCCCACATACACATACACGGGGCAGAAGCCCTGGCGCTGCCTTATACAGTACAGGAAGCGAGGGGCGGGACGGGAGAGCTGGCGTCAGCCGGAGGCTCGCGAACACCCCAGCCTCGGGCCCAGCAGTACTGAGGGGATAGCTCAGCCCACATACACATACACGGGGCAGAAGCCCTGGCGCTGCCTTATACAGTACAGGAAGCGAGGGGCGGGACGGGAGAGCTGGCGTCAGCCGGAGGCTCGCGAACACCCCAGCCTCGGGCCCAGCAGTACTGAGGGGATAGCTCAGCCCACATACACATACACGGGGCAGAAGCCCTGGCGCTGCCTTATACAGTACAGGAAGCGAGGGGCGGGACGGGAGAGCTGGCGTCAGCCGGAGGCTCGCGAACACCCCAGCCTCGGGCCCAGCAGTACTGAGGGGATAGCTCAGCCCACATACACATACACGGGGCAGAAGCCCTGGCGCTGCCTTATACAGTACAGGAAGCGAGGGGCGGGACGGGAGAGCTGGCGTCAGCCGGAGGCTCGCGAACACCCCAGCCTCGGGCCCAGCAGTACTGAGGGGATAGCTCAGCCCACATACACATACACGGGGCAGAAGCCCTGGCGCTGCCTTATACAGTACAGGAAGCGAGGGGCGGGACGGGAGAGCTGGCGTCAGCCGGAGGCTCGCGAACACCCCAGCCTCGGGCCCAGCAGTACTGAGGGGATAGCTCAGCCCACATACACATACACGGGGCAGAAGCCCTGGCGCTGCCTTATACAGTACAGGAAGCGAGGGGCGGGACGGGAGAGCTGGCGTCAGCCGGAGGCTCGCGAACACCCCAGCCTCGGGCCCAGCAGTACTGAGGGGATAGCTCAGCCCACATACACATACACGGGGCAGAAGCCCTGGCGCTGCCTTATACAGTACAGGAAGCGAGGGGCGGGACGGGAGAGCTGGCGTCAGCCGGAGGCTCGCGAACACCCCAGCCTCGGGCCCAGCAGTACTGAGGGGATAGCTCAGCCCACATACACATACACGGGGCAGAAGCCCTGGCGCTGCCTTATACAGTACAGGAAGCGAGGGGCGGGACGGGAGAGCTGGCGTCAGCCGGAGGCTCGCGAACACCCCAGCCTCGGGCCCAGCAGTACTGAGGGGATAGCTCAGCCCACATACACATACACGGGGCAGAAGCCCTGGCGCTGCCTTATACAGTACAGGAAGCGAGGGGCGGGACGGGAGAGCTGGCGTCAGCCGGAGGCTCGCGAACACCCCAGCCTCGGGCCCAGCAGTACTGAGGGGATAGCTCAGCCCACATACACATACACGGGGCAGAAGCCCTGGCGCTGCCTTATACAGTACAGGAAGCGAGGGGCGGGACGGGAGAGCTGGCGTCAGCCGGAGGCTCGCGAACACCCCAGCCTCGGGCCCAGCAGTACTGAGGGGATAGCTCAGCCCACATACACATACACGGGGCAGAAGCCCTGGCGCTGCCTTATACAGTACAGGAAGCGAGGGGCGGGACGGGAGAGCTGGCGTCAGCCGGAGGCTCGCGAACACCCCAGCCTCGGGCCCAGCAGTACTGAGGGGATAGCTCAGCCCACATACACATACACGGGGCAGAAGCCCTGGCGCTGCCTTATACAGTACAGGAAGCGAGGGGCGGGACGGGAGAGCTGGCGTCAGCCGGAGGCTCGCGAACACCCCAGCCTCGGGCCCAGCAGTACTGAGGGGATAGCTCAGCCCACATACACATACACGGGGCAGAAGCCCTGGCGCTGCCTTATACAGTACAGGAAGCGAGGGGCGGGACGGGAGAGCTGGCGTCAGCCGGAGGCTCGCGAACACCCCAGCCTCGGGCCCAGCAGTACTGAGGGGATAGCTCAGCCCACATACACATACACGGGGCAGAAGCCCTGGCGCTGCCTTATACAGTACAGGAAGCGAGGGGCGGGACGGGAGAGCTGGCGTCAGCCGGAGGCTCGCGAACACCCCAGCCTCGGGCCCAGCAGTACTGAGGGGATAGCTCAGCCCACATACACATACACGGGGCAGAAGCCCTGGCGCTGCCTTATACAGTACAGGAAGCGAGGGGCGGGACGGGAGAGCTGGCGTCAGCCGGAGGCTCGCGAACACCCCAGCCTCGGGCCCAGCAGTACTGAGGGGATAGCTCAGCCCACATACACATACACGGGGCAGAAGCCCTGGCGCTGCCTTATACAGTACAGGAAGCGAGGGGCGGGACGGGAGAGCTGGCGTCAGCCGGAGGCTCGCGAACACCCCAGCCTCGGGCCCAGCAGTACTGAGGGGATAGCTCAGCCCACATACACATACACGGGGCAGAAGCCCTGGCGCTGCCTTATACAGTACAGGAAGCGAGGGGCGGGACGGGAGAGCTGGCGTCAGCCGGAGGCTCGCGAACACCCCAGCCTCGGGCCCAGCAGTACTGAGGGGATAGCTCAGCCCACATACACATACACGGGGCAGAAGCCCTGGCGCTGCCTTATACAGTACAGGAAGCGAGGGGCGGGACGGGAGAGCTGGCGTCAGCCGGAGGCTCGCGAACACCCCAGCCTCGGGCCCAGCAGTACTGAGGGGATAGCTCAGCCCACATACACATACACGGGGCAGAAGCCCTGGCGCTGCCTTATACAGTACAGGAAGCGAGGGGCGGGACGGGAGAGCTGGCGTCAGCCGGAGGCTCGCGAACACCCCAGCCTCGGGCCCAGCAGTACTGAGGGGATAGCTCAGCCCACATACACATACACGGGGCAGAAGCCCTGGCGCTGCCTTATACAGTACAGGAAGCGAGGGGCGGGACGGGAGAGCTGGCGTCAGCCGGAGGCTCGCGAACACCCCAGCCTCGGGCCCAGCAGTACTGAGGGGATAGCTCAGCCCACATACACATACACGGGGCAGAAGCCCTGGCGCTGCCTTATACAGTACAGGAAGCGAGGGGCGGGACGGGAGAGCTGGCGTCAGCCGGAGGCTCGCGAACACCCCAGCCTCGGGCCCAGCAGTACTGAGGGGATAGCTCAGCCCACATACACATACACGGGGCAGAAGCCCTGGCGCTGCCTTATACAGTACAGGAAGCGAGGGGCGGGACGGGAGAGCTGGCGTCAGCCGGAGGCTCGCGAACACCCCAGCCTCGGGCCCAGCAGTACTGAGGGGATAGCTCAGCCCACATACACATACACGGGGCAGAAGCCCTGGCGCTGCCTTATACAGTACAGGAAGCGAGGGGCGGGACGGGAGAGCTGGCGTCAGCCGGAGGCTCGCGAACACCCCAGCCTCGGGCCCAGCAGTACTGAGGGGATAGCTCAGCCCACATACACATACACGGGGCAGAAGCCCTGGCGCTGCCTTATACAGTACAGGAAGCGAGGGGCGGGACGGGAGAGCTGGCGTCAGCCGGAGGCTCGCGAACACCCCAGCCTCGGGCCCAGCAGTACTGAGGGGATAGCTCAGCCCACATACACATACACGGGGCAGAAGCCCTGGCGCTGCCTTATACAGTACAGGAAGCGAGGGGCGGGACGGGAGAGCTGGCGTCAGCCGGAGGCTCGCGAACACCCCAGCCTCGGGCCCAGCAGTACTGAGGGGATAGCTCAGCCCACATACACATACACGGGGCAGAAGCCCTGGCGCTGCCTTATACAGTACAGGAAGCGAGGGGCGGGACGGGAGAGCTGGCGTCAGCCGGAGGCTCGCGAACACCCCAGCCTCGGGCCCAGCAGTACTG
This sequence comes from Caranx ignobilis, assembly GCA_021432705.1. Classification (NCBI taxonomy): domain Eukaryota; kingdom Metazoa; phylum Chordata; class Actinopteri; order Carangiformes; family Carangidae; genus Caranx; species Caranx ignobilis. The sequence continues at coordinate 337,204 of MU269994.1, forward strand.
AGGGGATAGCTCAGCCCACATACACATACACGGGGCAGAAGCCCTGGCGCTGCCTTATACAGTACAGGAAGCGAGGGGCGGGACGGGAGAGCTGGCGTCAGCCGGAGGCTCGCGAACACCCCAGCCTCGGGCCCAGCAGTACTGAGGGGATAGCTCAGCCCACATACACATACACGGGGCAGAAGCCCTGGCGCTGCCTTATACAGTACAGGAAGCGAGGGGCGGGACGGGAGAGCTGGCGTCAGCCGGAGGCTCGCGAACACCCCAGCCTCGGGCCCAGCAGTACTGAGGGGATAGCTCAGCCCACATACACATACACGGGGCAGAAGCCCTGGCGCTGCCTTATACAGTACAGGAAGCGAGGGGCGGGACGGGAGAGCTGGCGTCAGCCGGAGGCTCGCGAACACCCCAGCCTCGGGCCCAGCAGTACTGAGGGGATAGCTCAGCCCACATACACATACACGGGGCAGAAGCCCTGGCGCTGCCTTATACAGTACAGGAAGCGAGGGGCGGGACGGGAGAGCTGGCGTCAGCCGGAGGCTCGCGAACACCCCAGCCTCGGGCCCAGCAGTACTGAGGGGATAGCTCAGCCCACATACACATACACGGGGCAGAAGCCCTGGCGCTGCCTTATACAGTACAGGAAGCGAGGGGCGGGACGGGAGAGCTGGCGTCAGCCGGAGGCTCGCGAACACCCCAGCCTCGGGCCCAGCAGTACTGAGGGGATAGCTCAGCCCACATACACATACACGGGGCAGAAGCCCTGGCGCTGCCTTATACAGTACAGGAAGCGAGGGGCGGGACGGGAGAGCTGGCGTCAGCCGGAGGCTCGCGAACACCCCAGCCTCGGGCCCAGCAGTACTGAGGGGATAGCTCAGCCCACATACACATACACGGGGCAGAAGCCCTGGCGCTGCCTTATACAGTACAGGAAGCGAGGGGCGGGACGGGAGAGCTGGCGTCAGCCGGAGGCTCGCGAACACCCCAGCCTCGGGCCCAGCAGTACTGAGGGGATAGCTCAGCCCACATACACATACACGGGGCAGAAGCCCTGGCGCTGCCTTATACAGTACAGGAAGCGAGGGGCGGGACGGGAGAGCTGGCGTCAGCCGGAGGCTCGCGAACACCCCAGCCTCGGGCCCAGCAGTACTGAGGGGATAGCTCAGCCCACATACACATACACGGGGCAGAAGCCCTGGCGCTGCCTTATACAGTACAGGAAGCGAGGGGCGGGACGGGAGAGCTGGCGTCAGCCGGAGGCTCGCGAACACCCCAGCCTCGGGCCCAGCAGTACTGAGGGGATAGCTCAGCCCACATACACATACACGGGGCAGAAGCCCTGGCGCTGCCTTATACAGTACAGGAAGCGAGGGGCGGGACGGGAGAGCTGGCGTCAGCCGGAGGCTCGCGAACACCCCAGCCTCGGGCCCAGCAGTACTGAGGGGATAGCTCAGCCCACATACACATACACGGGGCAGAAGCCCTGGCGCTGCCTTATACAGTACAGGAAGCGAGGGGCGGGACGGGAGAGCTGGCGTCAGCCGGAGGCTCGCGAACACCCCAGCCTCGGGCCCAGCAGTACTGAGGGGATAGCTCAGCCCACATACACATACACGGGGCAGAAGCCCTGGCGCTGCCTTATACAGTACAGGAAGCGAGGGGCGGGACGGGAGAGCTGGCGTCAGCCGGAGGCTCGCGAACACCCCAGCCTCGGGCCCAGCAGTACTGAGGGGATAGCTCAGCCCACATACACATACACGGGGCAGAAGCCCTGGCGCTGCCTTATACAGTACAGGAAGCGAGGGGCGGGACGGGAGAGCTGGCGTCAGCCGGAGGCTCGCGAACACCCCAGCCTCGGGCCCAGCAGTACTGAGGGGATAGCTCAGCCCACATACACATACACGGGGCAGAAGCCCTGGCGCTGCCTTATACAGTACAGGAAGCGAGGGGCGGGACGGGAGAGCTGGCGTCAGCCGGAGGCTCGCGAACACCCCAGCCTCGGGCCCAGCAGTACTGAGGGGATAGCTCAGCCCACATACACATACACGGGGCAGAAGCCCTGGCGCTGCCTTATACAGTACAGGAAGCGAGGGGCGGGACGGGAGAGCTGGCCAGCCGGTAGTCGCGGTACACCATCACGGTCACGCCAGCCTGAGGCAGAGTACTGCACTGGGACGGGTACCCGCAAAAACAGCTCATTTACGGGTCGTTTTTAAAAGCAGTTTTTTCACGGGTTCGGATCTGCGTGGAAAAAACAACACGCGGGTCGGATGGCGGGTTTTAGATAAACTAATCAAGATTAATACAAAATGATGATAAATAAAATAAAATAAAAACCTAAGTTGGCTGTGACTGTGACATGATGACCCATGGGCCGTAACGCTGCGAGAGTCACCACGGCTACCGCTTCTTCTGGTCGTTAGCGCGCAAACATTTCCGGGTTAACAAAACAACAATGGCGGAGGACGTCAGAGAGAAGTTGCAGAGCGGAGAATACAGAGCAGCTTAAAATTCATCTTCAAGAGCTAAATAGAGCTAATTCTAAAGTCTGGGAGCATTTTGGTATCATCACAGATGACCAAAAAAACCAAGTCACTGGATTCGCCGCGTGTAAAAAGTGCAGGAAAGTGTGATCTTACGATAGCCGTAAACTTGGTACCTCGCTAAAGAAGCACACGGAGGTTTTTATTGAGGGAGCTGCTTCATTCAGGACCCCCCCACACCCCTACCACCACCACCACCCCCTCCCTTCCTGACACCCTGAGCTGTCAGTGGTTTGTGACTTTTGTCAGAACATGAAAAGCACATGCACAAAGACATGCCGAAGTCATATGAAGAAGCTGAGCCGGCAGCTGAGTCGGGCTTCTCCTCACCTCTCGCTGGAAGTGCCCAGAGGAAAAAAACGAACAAACCAAACAAAGCAGAAGGCTGAGGAAATGATTGATGATAATGTGAAAAGAAGAAAGAAAGAGAAAAAGAAATAGAGAGAGAGAGAGACTTCAGTCACAGGGTGAACAGAAATGAGCAAAACACCACAGAAGCTGAACTCAGCCTCAAACTGCTGGAAGATGCTCCTGATGAAATAACCTGAACATCCATACAGCTCCTGTCTGCTGCAATACAGCTGGGCCTCCGTCACCATGGTTACAATAAACACTCATGAGTCAGGAGTAGACTGTGGTTTGAGTTAAAGACAAGTACTTCGTCAAAGACGTCCTGAAATGTCTCTCTGAACCATTCACTTCCTCATGATCACGTTTCCTGGTAGGGAGGGACTTGTCATAGATATTGATTGACAGCTACAGTAACCAATAGCATGGAATGTACCACCTGTGGGATTAGACAGTAGAAAACAGGCTGCGCCCCACCTCCATCACCCCCACCAGCTGACCTCATAGATGAGTCTGGTGACAGATGAAACAGAGGAAAACATCTTCATCGCCGTCATCGATGAAGATGTTTCTATATGTTTGAACCTATAGCTGGCAGTAGCAGTGATGCTAGCAGGTCAGAGACACAGGCTCATGAGTTTGTCCTCAGTGAACAATGAGGGGACAGAAAATACAGTGTTGGCCATGGAGTCTTTGACACATTTGATGATCCTTGTTGACACAGCTACATTGCTAACTCTAACCTGTTCTCCTGTGAAGTTGCCTCCAAGCAGAGCTCGTCTATCTTCTGCTCATTGATAAAGTTTATGAATGAAATGAAATATGGGGGCGTAATGTCAAATATGATACGATTTACAATCACAGGGCAGATTTGTCAAATGATCCATCCACCCAAACTTCCACATGACGCAGACTTCTGTTGATTTTCTGCTGAAGGACTGAGGTCTATGTTATTGAGAAAATGACGCATCATTATTTATATGAATGAATCGGAAGTCTGTGTCCAGAACAAATCACTCTGTGACCACATGTGGTCCTCTGTGAGCCGCGCTCTCTCCCATCAGACAGCTCTGGCTCTGAGCTGCAGCTTTGTTGGGCTTAATTTACTCAGGATACACAGTGAACTAATTCAGCAGTAGACAGGTCAGCACTCAGATGATGGGTATCAGCTTGTTAGGCCCATTTTAGTTTCGGTCTGTCTGTGAAGGAGCAGCGGGTCAGGAGTCGCTGTTCGCCAAGCTTCACCGAGGAGAACAGAGCGACCTCAGAGGTCAAGGCGACGCTGTCTAATCTCACATCACAGCCAAGCTGAAGGACGACAGAGCTAATGGAATCTCAGTGAAGCTCGAGGAGGAGGACGAAGTGGAGCGCTCAGGGAGTGGTGGTGGGGGGGCGGAGGTCGTCCGAGGGCCGCGCCTGCCAACCACAGCCGATGCCGCGAGCACTCGTGTGATTCAACAGGTTGAGGCCTGCAGGTCATCACAGGGAGTGAGGCTGCACATGAACAGGTGCCTGCTCCTGCTTTAATCTAAAGGCTATCAGAGACACTGAGTCAGTTCATGTCCAGCCCTTTACTCCTCACTCTCTTCTTTCTCTTCAAACCAGAACATCAGTGAGTTTATAAAGGTTCGTGGCTGTCTGGGGCGGTACTCTGCTGCTGAACAAGCTACTTGTTACAGGAGCAGGTGGTGGACGGGAGCTTCAGCCGCCATGGCATCAATGCAGGTGATAAAATATTGGTACTGTTACATACGGTATGTTGAGATAATTCAAATACTGACCATATAGTGACCAAACAAGAACAAGAAAGAGGAAAGAAAAAAGATACATACATACATTCTTGATCCAAGTATATGAACTGTAGGACAGGTCATCACCGCTTTGTGCAAAGGTGAGGGCATCACCTTTGACCTTTTGTAGTCTGAGACTGGAAGTCATTTGTTCCATAGATTGAATGTTTTCCGGTTGGTTAACAGTGAGACGTTCTGTCCTGAGCACTTGTCTTGTTTTGGCCTTTTTACTCGCTGCCATCAGGAACTTTAGGAGGTATCCTAAAGGTGTCTCTGAGTCCATGTTCAGATCATACACATTGTTCACTTCCTGTCCAGCATTCAGGTTTTAATCTGGTCTGTTTGGACTTTTTATTTTTCCAGGAAAAATCTCTGATGGTCGTTGTGGTTTTGTGTGTTGATTGAAACCGTCCAGTCCTCAGGGGTTATTACAGTTTCCACTTCTCTTTCCCCGTTGTGCCTTCGTGTAATTTGTTGGGTTTGACTCTGTTTTCACTGGTGATCTTTCTGGACAGTTTTAGCTGCTGTTGTCTTTATGATATAAAGTTAAGCTCAGACTGTGTGACTTCAAAGGCGTCAGCTCTCTGGGCAGCTCTTTGAAGAGTTCACACATAGCAAGTGGTGTTCACCCATCAACCTCTGATGTGCTTCCGATTGGGGACGTTGGTTTGACGAAAAACTCAGGCTCAATACTACAGAACAGGCTACCTAGTCGCTAACCCACCTCTGGATCCAGCTGTGGGTGCATAAAGCAAATGAGTTTGACTTGAGGTTTTCTATGATAAAACATCTAAAAGCAAAGATCTGTGGTGTTGAGATCCTTCAGAGTTTGAGAAATACAGGAAGAGGTTTTGAGTGATGAAAATAAAGATGTAATGATGATGAAGAGTGAGTTCTGCAGAGGTCAACGTCCAGATGATCGTCGATGCGTCACACTGCAGCCACACGTTATGAAAAGTTATCCCAGGTTTTTCAATTTTCCATTGTTCCCATTGAGTTCAGGTGCTGTGGCAGACGACCAAGGCTCATTTTTCAAGTGCACTTATCAAGTCGACCAGTAAAGCTGTGAAAATGTTAGGCATGAGGGAGCTCTGAAAACAAACCAAAATAAATAAATAAGCAGAGAAACACTTGACCCCAACATGTTAAATCCACCTGAACACTTGGCTTCAGTTTTATTCATGTGCTCTGCTGATAAAACAAAAGATTCAGAAGCCAGAAAACCTGACTGAGCCTCTGTCAACAGGTAAACCTCTCCCCTGCAGCTTTTACATATTCATAAGCACTGACAGGTCTCTGCTGAAAACCACAATTAGAGATAATGAATTTGTTCAAAATAAAAGTATATGGAGCTGCTCTGTACATCAGACCTGCTGTTTCCTCCTCACTCAGCCTGATGAGAGCCTCCACGATGTTGAGTTTCATCCCTCTGCTTGTTTACTTTATTACCTTGTTGCAAGTTTTTGAACAACACTCCAAGCGATGGCTTGTCAATTATGCATATTGCATATTAATACTTAATTTTATTTGATTTGCCTTCCCTTTGCTGTTAATCCATGCACAAACAAGCCATGGATCCTTCAGTGCGGAAGAGGAGCTCCAGTTCCAGCGTCTATAGGAAACTGAGATTTCCCCCAAAACCACTAACTCGCAGTAATTAACTCCTTCCTTCACGCTTGGCAGACAGGGGTTTTTCTTTTAATGATTTGATTCACTGATCCTTTAAATTTAGCCCCGCAGGAAGAGATGCAAATCCAGCTCAGTCTTCATTTATTGTCTTTGTGGCCTTTTATGCTGCATATCGAATCAGGCAATAAAAGCCTCATTGAATTTATGAAACGCAAAAAGGCCAAACAAACCTCGAGGCCCGGTCACTCTGCTGATGTGTTCGGATGACTTCCTGTTTCCTCACACGTTTCCTGTTCATCAAACCCTGTATGTGTGTGTGTTTGTGTTGATGCCGCATGTCGATTTCAAGACTGAGCTTCAAAAAGACAAAATCTGATTTAAAATCAATTAGTCAAAGATGAAGGGATGGCAGGGCGTATGACTCTGGTGTGTATGTGTGTGTGAGTGAGATCACACCTGGAAATACCTTCAACAATCTGCTGATCAATATCCATTCAGAATATACTGAGTCACCTGAGCTGCAGATAAGACATCAAACACATAGGTCCCTTCCTCCTCCGCCTCGTCTCGGTTTATCTCCACGGTGATGGAGGCGGCGGCTGATGGCTGTCATCCATCAGATAAGGCTCAGTATGGATATGGACATAAGAGTATTTGACTGCTGCTCCATTAACACGTGGAAGTCAAATGCACTCGTTAGAGCGAACCGAGAGGATTCGCTCAGATCGCAGAGCAGCTCCGAGAGATGGAAATGAAGCAGGAAGTCAATGATGTCAAATTAAAAGCCCCATAGCTCATTAAGTACGAGGATAAGATGAGATGTGCTTTTATTTTTTAGAAGAAAATGAATCCATCATGTGGAGTTCTGCTCCTGAGGCTGGTTTAAAGGTGGCAGTCGCAACACAAACGCGCTCTGTAACCTGTAACCTCTTGTTTATGACAGTTAAGATTACACAAATATACACATCACAACATTGTGTATGTTATATAACCTTATCCAGCGCTCCATGGTTGCTTTCTCGCAGACTTTGTTAAAAACAAATGCACCTGCATAGTTCCTCTTTGAAGTTGGCCTCTGGCCTGCAACAAAATAAAAAAGTTTGATACTGAACTTGAACCATTTCTTCTGAACTGATGAGTAAACATCTGCTAATGTCAGCCACAAAAACGGACACATAGCACATGAACTTGGGGTCGTTGTGACAACTAAAATCATGGTGTCCTCTGTGGTGAGTTGGAGGGACAGAACTATACTCTCTAAATATTAGGGATGGCTCGGTTTATGAAAACCGTCCGCACCGTTCGGTTCGATTGTCTCGGTTCGGTTCTCGTGTGTAACGTTCGGTTCATAGGCATGCACTACCAGAAACAGCACAACTCAATTTTCTCATTTACTGACGATGCGAAGCGTTTACACTCCAGAGCAGAAGGTGGCGGTACTGCGCCTTAAGACAACCGTCAGTCAACAAGTAAACAAGAAGAAGAAGTGAAACAGCGTAGCCGGGTGAAGGCAAGTAGCGGCCAGGTAGCAGCAGAGTCATACAAAACACGGTCAGCTGTTGTGGAGATGTTTGAGCATGGCAAGTGGAAAACAACCCGAGTTAGAAGATGCGCCAGCAGCGCTCCACTGGTCTGCTGTATGGGACCGCTTTGGATTTAAAGTCACCCACGAAGACGGCGGTAAGAAAGTTGTTGACAAAAGTGCAACAGTGTGTAAGCATTATGCGACGCGTGTTGTTTATGCCAACAGCAACACTACTAACATGTCAGCTCATCTGCGGAGACATCACCCCAGTGCGCCGGTTGGCGGCGCCAGGAGGAGAGGGAGAGAGTGGTGTGTTCAGCTTCTGCTCCCCGCAGCTTTTAAACAGCCGCACAGTGACGAGTCAGACAGGGCGAAGACAGGGCGAAGACAGGGCGGAACTAAAGGAGTGGGATGTTTCACAGCCAAAGACATGGAGCCTTATGCCGCGGTGGAAGGTGCGGGATTTCGTTGCATGATGAAAGCACTCGAGCCGCGGTACTCTAGTTTTCTGTCCAGCAGGGGACATGGTCACTGCAAGTAGATCTGGTCTTTTGGCAGAGAATGTGGACAAACGGATTTTCTTGCAGAAGAACATGAAAATAGAAAGAGCAGAGCTGTAGCAGTGCAGTATGTTAGTTTGGTTCTTGTTACACTTTATATTGATGACCTGATCATCTGGATCATTGATAACACAGTGACACTTAAAGTTTGACAAGAAGTCCAGCCTTCTGTCTTTGATTGTATTTCAAACACTGCACTTTAATTTCAAGTGGGAAAAAAACAGTTTTCCATTAGGAACTGAAAATCAGGGAATTGAAACATGTCAATATTGTTTTAATGTTGATTTCAAACAAAAGGACCCAAGTCTAGTTCCGATGAAGCCTATGCTTTTTTTGTTAAAGATGACTTTCTTTGTCAAATAAATGAAAAGCATGTTGAAGCAGCACTGTCTCCTCTTGCAGTGCCAGAACCTCACCTACTTTTAACCTAAGACATTCAGAATGATGTATCAAATGTCAGACTGCCTCATTCTTTCAGTTTTAACCTGACTATACAATACATAATTGATTTTCCTAAAAGTCAAAATATACCGAACTGAACCGAAAACCGTGAGCACAAAACCGTGATATGAACCGAACCGTGGATTTTGTGAACCGTTCCACCTCTACTACGTATTATATATACATTTTAACTTAAGATTGAAGCACAAAGAACAAACAGAAGAGCATCTACCTCTCCTTTATATGTAGGTTATCCTCTCTTTTTTCTTTTCATGGCGGCGCCCCAAGAAACATTAATATTGATTAAAGTTATCAAATATTTAGATGTGAATATTAATGTTTCTGTTAATTTCCAAATGTCCTCCTTTCCTTTGATTATTCATGTTTCCTTTCACTTTCTTCTGTCCTTTGTTCAGATGCTCAGACTCTTATCTTCTATCGTACTACTGACGTCTTTTTCTTTCACTTAACTAAAGTCAAACACGCCGAGGAGGATTTTACAATCGATCATCGCCACCATTGTTTTTACATGAAGCTGTGTTTTCCACTGAGTGATGTCAGGGGTAGAAAAAAAAACTAGGTTAGGGTTTTTCAGGGGGGATGCATGTGTGTGTTGCAGCAGTGTGTGTGTGTGTGTGTGTGTGTGTGTGTGTGCAGCACTATCCTACTTTACCTCCTCTAATTGCAATTACCAGCGGTGGCCTGGGCTATTATCATTTTGACAGTTTACAGAAGTTTCTTTATTAAAGAGCTGAAAGCGTCTAAGTGGGTTAGGTGTCTTGAGCTTTTGCATTGGCGCTCTTGACAGACTCCGTCTTCCTGCTTCTTAATTGCTTGCACCTCGGCAGGTCGGAGGGAAGGCACTCAGGTCCCCCCCCACCCCTCTGCAGCCGTCCCACCGAGGACTAATCTGGCTCTGGTTAATAATAATAATAAAAAAAAAAACAAATCCAGAAGTGAACTGCTGTCACAGGAGGAGGTCGACGTGTGGAAACCACGACGGAGCCGTCGGGGTTTGAATCATTTAGGAAATGGAAAAAGCTCCACAGTGAAATTTAACCACAACACACGTGTTAGAATTGTCATGATTTACAGTAAACACAACTTTGTCATTTCAAGTTGTGCAGATTCCAAAAATCCAACAGCACCAGGGCGTCTGATTTCTATTGTGAGCTTTTAGAAATAAATGGAGATTACTGCATTTTACCACAGTGCTGCCAAAGCCGAGACACATTACACACACACACACACAACTCCATCTGCACAGCAGCTTTGAGACATTTGAACACAAAATTGTTCCCAACAGGAGAATTTTTCAGATTTTTACAGATGTGCGATTAAAAAACAAAAAAACAACAACAAAGTGCTGCATCCTGACTCCACCTGAAGAAGAAGAAGAAGAAGAAGAAGCAGCTCCTGATCAGATGGATGAGGAAATCATATGTCAGTTCTATCAAATACTTTAAACCCTGATTCACTGATACTCAAAGATACACAGATAAGATTAATGATGGATACAGATGTGAAACATCGACCCAACACACTCAGATCAATGTTTGAACATGTTCTGCTCATGCACTGCTCGTAGATACAGGTGGACTGTATTGGCCACGCCCCCTTTACACCTCACTTGTTTATTCACAAACTGGAGTGGAGCCTTCGAGCTGCCCTTCTCAATCAGACATCAAGTCGCCCGTAAGGTTTTGATTATCGTGGCCGTTCTTCTCCTGCAGCAGCTGCTGCTGTTCGCCTGATGATTGACACATCACATGTTCCCGCAAGATACCTGGCGGTGAGGGCGGGGCCAGCGCTCTCTGCCGCAGAAACATGGCGTGCATGCACATCTGTTGTTTTCTAGCCGTGCATGTGTGAGTGTGTGTGTGTGTGTGTGTGTGTGTGTGTGCACTTCCTCAGGGGTCGAGCGGTGGTTTATGGAATAATCTGTAAGACATAAATTAATTGTCAAAGCTGTCAGTGGCTGAAGCGGCAGCGCTCAGAGAGGCAGCTCTGGAAAAAGATTTGAAAGATGATTTGAATATTTCTCTCTCGTTCCCCCGGTGTCACATTTGATTTGACAGGCCTTAATGGCTGCCGACATTGGAAATTCACTAGTGCTGGAATTAATGTTGGAATGGAAATCTCCTCTGCTGCTTTGCTTTTTCTTTTTTTCCATCTTATAAAAAGGGATCAAGAACTTTTGCCTTGTTAATACTTTTCTTTTGTGCCGTCTTTGATATTTTTGTGAAGCCTCAGCTCCAGATGCTGCGAATCCCTCCAACCAAGAGGAGAACAAGGAGAAGTGTGTGTGAGTGTGTGTACAGTATGAGTGTGTGTGTATGTGTGTGTGTCAGCTGATTACACTTGCCTGTGTTTCATATTCATAATCTCCACCTGTGGAGAAGCAGCTTCTTACTCACCTCGCCTCCATTTTTAATCTTGTGCAGTTTCTCATAATTAATGCAGCAGCTCTGTAGATCCACAGGTATCAGCCTGAAGCTACAGGGCCAGTCTCAACAACACACACACACACACACACACACTTTTACATACTGTGCTGTCCACAGCAACACAACACACACCCACAGGTTCATATTAATATTTTAAAATGTACATTTTAAACACTGCACCTCAGTTAATCTCTGAGGTGTTTGCACTTTTCTTGACTATTTATGTTCTATGTTCACGTTGCCTCAGTAACAAGCTCCTTCTTCTTCTTCTGTGGACTTTGCATGTTGTCCAAGTGTCTTGTCCAAATGTGAGCGTGGTCGGTTGGCGGTCTCCATATGTCAGCTTGAGTCTGACAGGGCATTCTTCTGCTGTTTATGTCTTTGACATCCAACAATTCAAATCCACTGTGAGAAGTTGTCGATGCTAAAACAAAGATAACCAGGTTGGTGAAGCCTTGAGTTTTGATCCGTAGTGGAAAGTCAGATGACCTGCTCTGTTGTTTTTTAATCATCAGTAATACTGGTTTAGATCATGGAGCTGGTTTGTGTTGTTGCAGCCTCAGCTGGTCAGAATGTCTTCTGATTAACACAGTGATGAGCCTGGAGGTTTTTATATCTGTGAACTTTACTGTAAACAAGTCAAGTGTTGATTCGAGGCTTAATTGATCCAACGTCATCGACTCACTGATGTCATCGACTTAACAAACGTAGAAGTACGATCTGAAACAGGCTCCAGTGTTTTACAGGTTGTATTTCTTTACCTCCACCAATTAAAATGACCAGAGGTCGGTGTGACAACACGGCGAGGTGTCGCTGGATTAAGTAAAATGGCACATCTACTGTTCCTCTCCTTCCAGTGAGTGTGAGTGTGTAATGAGTCACACAGGTATTAAAGCAACGAGGAAAATGCAGCAGAAAACTGTCTGAGCTGCTGCAGATTCAAACAAGAAACTTCAAGTGCAACAGGAAGAGTTCATTTCCTGGCTCCAAACAGGTTTAATCGCTGCTTCCTATAGATTTCCTCTGAGTTTGGGATGGATGGATTTCCACAGAGTCCAGAGGAAGAGAGAGAGAGAGAGATGAAGAGATGGAGGGATAAAGGAGAGTGGTTTCAGAGCAGTATAATCTGGTTTGGAAGTCACGGCTGGTCCATACACTCCCAGTGAATTTCCTGCTGTAAATGGGGGCTAATGGGGGAAAGGTCTGTGTAATTCTCTCTCCATTAGCTGCTCCGCCCGCCCTAATTGCCCAGCCGAGCCTGAACAATTTTGTTAGTCGTTGCCCGGGTAATTATGGCTGCTTGGGCTAAAAATAACAGCTGCCCACAATCCAGAGGCAGCCAGCGGTTTCCTTTATTCCTTTGTCTCCATCCATCCTCCTCCCCCACCCACTCCGCACCACCAGCTCCACACCGGTGGGACGAGGCCGAGCTGTAAATAACAATGAACGTGGAGGCTGAGGCGATCAGGCTGGGCTGTGGGAATCGAACCGGCGGCGGTTTTGTTCCTCCACGGACACACGTCTCATCTGCTGAAGGACGCTGATGAGGGATGGACTGATGATCTGCTGCAGCTGCCGTCAGTTTAATGACATGTGGGAAGAAGAAGAAGAAGATGAAGCTACAGACGAGGAAACAACTGGTTTTTGTTGAGTTGAGAAACTTCTCTCGTTGGTAACTGTCCAGGTTTGACCCCACAGAGCCACCGTCCGATTCCTGACGCCTGTCAAATCATCACTGGACAGGACTTTTCCACCTGATGTGTAACATTTAAAAAGTTTCACAGAGTTCATGTCCGGTCCAGTATCCAACACCTGACCTGCTCATCTTCTTCTGAAACAACAAAGTGACGCAGCAGTGGAGTCAGTCCTTCAGTGTGGACTCATGGCCCAGACCTCTGACCTCTGACCTGCACCTCTGAACTCAGAGCTCAACACTGACTTGATCACCTGAGACAGATGTTGATACCAGGTCCAGGTGTGAACAGTGTCGACATCGTTCCAGGTGGAGTCTCTATGCTGCTCATGAGACGTTTAAAGGAAGTCGGGACAGAGGAGTTTCTCCCTCTGAAACTGTGACTGGTTCTGAAGATAGGTGGTGTAATCTTCCCTCCTCCCTCCTTTCCTTCCTTCCGCTCCAGACAGATTTACCCCCGCTCCGCTCCGTCAGCCCCCGGCCTCCATATTTATCCCAGCAGCCCTTTCTGCTGGCCTGGCACTTGTGTTTATGTAGCGCTGTGATTGTTGATTTATATTTTGACAGCATGCATCTGCGTATTCTGCTGATGTGTGTTTTTTATTTGTGTGTACGAGCACACCGCTCCTTGTATACGTGTGTGTGTCCCTGCCACCGTGTGTGTGTGTGTGTGTGTTGCTAACAGCAGCTATTGACTTGTTGTAAAGTCGCGGTCCTTGAGAGTATTTATGAGAGGGGAAGCCGAGCAGCTTGGTGGCATTTTCCCGTCGCTGAAGCAGAACGACTCTCTCAGCGCTCTCTCCGCTCTGACAGCCGCCGCCGAGCAAAGAGACACGTTTCCCAGAGTTCATAGCATTTTCCCCCATCTCCCTCTCCATCCATCCACAGCTATCTGACAAATCCATACGGAAGCTTATTGATGACAAAAGTATTGAACGAGCGCTGAGACCAGCCGTAATCGATCGGGAAGCGACAGGCGCATGAACTCGCCTCTTCTCTCCTTCTTTTTTATTTTTATCTATTACTACATATTTATTTTCTCTGTTTGTGTCTGAATTGATCTGTTCCATTATCACAGATGCACCGTTAATGTATACAGTATTTATTTTACGGTGCTCTTACTTTTCTTTTTCTTTCACAGTTGTTTTTTTTGTTGTTTAATGTATTTTTTGTGGTTGTGGTTGGTTCATGTTTGGTCAGATGAATGTGTGTGAGCGTTGTTCTTTCTGTGGACGGCTGCATTTGTAAGAAACAACCTTTATTTTCCGCTGTGGAAGAAAGTTCTGCAGCTTCACAGGAAACGGTCAGAGACAGGTGGAACTTCCCAGATCACCATGATGGAGACAAATCAGTAGAACCACACCTCGACTAATCAGTGTTAAAAACGTTCATTTCGAGGTTTTGGAGGAGCCTCAAACTCAGATCATGGCAGTCAGAGCAGTGATAAGCAGAAGCACAGTAAAATCTGAATGTTGAGCCTCGTCAGCAGGATCTGAGGATCATTTGGCCGAAACAAACTGGAAAGTGAATCCTTCGATGTTTTTGAACAAACTGTAGAAACCAGACCAAAGCTGAGCTCATGTTTGACAACACAGACCTGTTCCCATGTGTCCATCTGTTACACGTGTTGGTTCCCGTGTGCTCGCTCTGATTGGTGGGTTTGGTTTGTTAAGGAAATGAGCTGAAAGTTGTGTGTGTGTGTGTGTGTGTGTGAGCTGTGTTTTGCTGTCCTTGTAGTTTTGTTGTTAATGAACCTGCGTAGCTCGACGCTGCGAGTCGATGACAGATCCAGACATGACCTGCAACAGATGCACGGCTTAATTCCCTCCGCAGACTCTAATGGAGACAAATGGACGAGCCTGCGAGCAACAGAAGGTGTCGCACATCTATATTCATCTAAATTTCCTAAAATCTGTGTCTTTATATAGTGTTTGTGTGTTCACGTCGTCCGGGGGGGGGGCAGGTACCTGCTGCTCCTCAACACAAGGATTGATCCATGTTTTCCCACCTCTCATGCTGTTTCTTATAGATCTCCTGGACAGTTTTGATGAGCAGCTGGAGACCAAAGCAGAGCGAAAGGAAGACGACAAAGGATTCATCAGGTGACAAACTCTCACAGTGACCACGACACGTGTGTTTCTTAACGTCAGCTACATGTTCGTCTGAACAAGACATGAGCAGTCAACACCAGATCAACACTTTCACCAAACTCACAAAAACAAAAGGAAACCAAACAAGGCTTCAAAATAAAACTTGAAGTGCATTTTAAATACAAATCATCTTTGTAACTATTTTCTCACCTGGAAGGCAGGAGCAATCGATGACAAACATGATCAATCAGCAGCATTTTTTAACTTAAAACCTATGAAAATCAATCAATTATCAATGATTTAATCAATCATTACTATGAATTATAATATTCCTAACATTTAACTGTTTCCTTTAGACTCCAACGCTCTTTTTAAGTGTCTCTTAACTTGTATTTTTAGTTTATATTTCCCATTCATTCTCTTTTTGAACTCACTCTGCACTTTATAAAGCTGAGAGCGTGTTGTGTTTCCATCTTGTTCGTCTTCATCATCCTGGATGTAAAATAGCTGAATGCATGCGACCATGAATTAACCTCTGGTAACATCAGTGGAGCAGCTCCTCACAGAAGCTCTGAACAGGAGCAGTGTGTGTTCACGCCTCCTCCTGCTGCTCTGACCACAAGGTTCTGGGACATAAAAAGACAGAAATCGATGGCAGCAGAGATGCTGAGACTCAGACTCTGCTGCAGCTTCACAGAGACCTCAGATACTAAACCACAAACCTGACGTGGACACAGAGAGATGATCGATTTATGTTGATTCACTGGAACAAACGTGTGCCAGTGAATCATACAGTTTATTTATGTTCTGTGTTGAATGAGGATTGTTTCCTGTATAGTTCTTATGTATAGTTGTATAGTCCCCCCCCCCCACCTTTGTCCAGCCAGTTCTTTACAGACTGCTCAGTTTATTTCCTTGATAAGTGAGCGCTCGGTGGATTCCTAATTACTTCAGCCCCCTCCCTGTTTTTTTTCTAAATGACACTGTCTCCAGTTTTTAGCCTTTGAATCCTAAATGAGAATTGGCTCCTGCCCACACAAGCAACAATAAAAAAGGTATTTAACAGTAATTATCTGGCAGCAACAAAAGACGATGACATTTCAAGACATCGTCGTCTTCGTTGCTAATTGAGCTCCGTCGTCGCACCTGAAGATTTATGAAGGAGCTGAAGCAGTGAGAGTGGTCCTCCGCTGCTTCCAGAGGGAGGGGGGGGACAGGAGGCAGACTGAGTTTAGACATGCACACACACACACACACACACATGCTGGTAAATGGTGCTGGTAAATACAGCACCTAGGAAAAATTACAGTGGAAGGAAATGAGTTTCAACAACGTGGCACGCTCACTCTTCTAAACTGGATTCATTTAAAACAAACAGACAAACACAAACAGCACAGATAAACACTATAATACACTCCCCCACTTTCCTCTGCTTCACACACACACAGGTCACAGCTCTGCTCCACTTTCCCTCCTTCTCTCTCATTATTTACAATCTTAGAAAGTAACGTGGAAATAACAAGACGTCTGTTCCGTCTGGATAAACGAGCTCAGGTGTGAACATTAGCTTAAAGACTCTCTGTGTGTTTTTATGTTTCTGGTAGAAACAGGGAGTTGGGCAGGGACATGTCACAGACATTGATTGGGAACCAATCACGTTGAATGTACGTGGACTAAACCAGTTTTGGACTCAGACTGTGCAGACGTTTCAGCCCAGAGCTCAGAATTAGAAACACTCAGATAATAACGATGTAATGATCTGAATTTGGCAGATATCGACAGATCGATGAGTGTTGTTGGTAAAAGATGAATAAAGACAAACTGCACAATGTGAAGCAGTGAGGAGATCATACACACCTTTATCTAGAGTCATGTCATATCTTACCTTTATTACCTACATTAATAATGTCTTTTTAATATACCTATGAACATATTAAAGTCTCTTATTATCCATATGGTGGATTTTCATTGAGACCACATATCTTGATGATGTAAAGTCAGTCCATTTATTAAAGGTCGTTGAAATAACATACGTTTATTAAAAAAAGTTTATCATTATTTTAAACATGTATAATCTTCTTATTCTGGGAAAGTTGTCTCTGTTTGACTCCACTATTTATAATGATGTCAACCTATATGTTTATATGAAATATGAGCATATGGGCTAAACATACACCAGTAGGAAACAGTTACCATTTCCAGTAGGTTTCATATATAATTTGACATAAATGTTTGATGTTTTATATATATATATATATATATATATATATATATATGTATATGTGTGTGTGTGTGTGTGTGTGTATGTCTTCTGTAGATCTTCAGTGTTTCCTCCATCAAAGTTGTGCATTGAGTGGATTTACATTTGAAGACAAACAAACTAAATGACAGTGAGTAAATCAGACGCCGGTGGAGACACCTGAGCAGCAGCAGAGAAACAGAGCTCCTTCACGTTCAGCTGGGAATCGTAACGTTCCAGTGAATTACAGAAACGTCCGTTCCCGGGTTTTATGGCCTCGCTGCTTTTACTGCTGCTGCAGCTCCGTCCCCACAGGAACTGTTGGGGAAAAATTAAACTTCTGCGGCTGGAGGTGATGGGAGGTGTGGACACTACAGAGGCAGAGTGGAGACAGTGTGTGGAGGACAGTCTGCTGTGATCTCAAACATCTGGACATGTCTTACTGGAAATGTCTCAAGGTTTGTTTTTTCTGAAATATGATGCTCAAGGACAAAACTCTGAAGTCAAGTGTTTTTATATGATGGTTTTGATAACGTCTCCACTGTGTCTTGTTTGTTCCCAGTTCGTCTCTGCAGCTGTTGATTTGAAGGCTCCTTCTTGGTCCAACTTCTTCTAAAGACTCATTACACACCAGTCACAAAACAGACAGGGACATTTCATTTCTGTTCGGCCTTCCTAGTCTATGACAGCTTCCAACCAAATCTTCTGAAGGTTCCTGAATCGGAGGAATTTGTCCTGCTGCAGTTTTGGAGCCTGGTTCATGGTCGTCTGTGGTTTCCTTTCCTGCTGTTCCCCTGCCTCATCATCTGCAGCCTCCCAGCCCTCGTCCTATCTCCTCCACCTCTTTGACCACACAGCTCGATGTCTTGTACCTTTAACTTTCCATTGAAGAACCAGATCCATAAGCAGATTGGAGCTGGTGCATGAGCTTGCAGGACCCACTTGGCCAGTTTCAGGAATAAAAGCTGATTAACTCTTATCTCGTGTTGAAATACACACAATGACATCAAATCATCAGATCAAAACTGTTGCACTTTACACCAGAAGAGTTTGATGGGTCTTATACAGGTCCTACTCCGCAGTGAAAACACAGCAGCCTAGAGGATGTTCCTGTAAAGTTCCCACCTCCTAAAGTTTACCGGGAACTTTCTTAGTGGAGACAGGAGCAATTGTTTTCAAAAGCTCACCACAGTAAACGACAAAAACCTCTGAGCTACAACCAACACACTGCAGATAACGAGTCACCTCGCTGGATCGAGTTTCCTCCAGACGTCAGTTTACAGGGTCACTGCTGCTGCATCCTGGATTTAGAGCCTCCCAATAAGACAGTGATTGGCTTAAAGCAATGCAAACAAACCAGAGTGTTTATCCCCTGTAGCAGAATGATAATGGGTGCAGCTGAGACAGCTCTGTGGAGTCCACTTCTGACCAAACTGTTAGAAACATCCAGCCACAGAAATCCTAATGGACTAATTTGGGAGGTGCAGTGTTGTGTAAAAAAACACTGTCAACACCAATCACAGATACAGAGAACATGAAAATCCACTGTTTAGTAACCAGCTGGTGTCTCTGCGACCGCACAGAAATAATGTGTTTATTATGAATTCAAAATAATAAAAAAACAAAACTACAACCAGACTAAATGATGTCTCTTTTTTTCCACGCCAACACTGGGAAAAGTGTCTGAGTGTCCGTGTGATTAAAGAACATAGAGGAGGTGTTTTGGAGATATTAAGACCTCAGACTGACCCTTATTTTGTGTTTGGGATCTGGAGGCAGCTGAAGCACGAATAGTTCAACCGCCTAAAATAAGAAGCAACAGAAACCAACAGCTCCTTCTGTAACCTCTATTATCTTGTCTGTTTTGGGGGTTACATTATATTCTGCACACATTTCTGCTCTACATGTCTGAGCTGTAACTTTATAGCTGCTGCAGGTTGAAGGGAGAAAGTAATAGATGCTGCGACCTCACCTTTACGCCATTATCTAAAAGGTTAAAGCTCCATATTTTCCTCTTTTCCTGTGTTTTATGTTGCATCTCTGTGCATTTAAGACCCCCCCCCCCAAAAAAAAAAAAAAAACAACAGTTCAGTTTTTAGTTTTACAGGTCAGTGAGCAACTAAGCATCAAAATCCTGCAAGTTGTTGGACGATGGGTCCAGGTGGTGGGCGGGGCTTTGTGTGACTGCTTTGTTGTGACATCACAAAGTGACAGACCTTTATACCGTACGGAGCTTTAAGACGAACGGCTACCATTATACCGTGTGGAGCTTTAAGGGAAAAGCT
Source organism: Caranx ignobilis (assembly GCA_021432705.1). NCBI lineage: Eukaryota > Metazoa > Chordata > Actinopteri > Carangiformes > Carangidae > Caranx > Caranx ignobilis. The sequence goes on from MU269994.1 coordinate 356,794, forward strand.
TCTTAACCTGAACAGGATTTTTCACTTCTTTTATCTCATTCCAGCACAGACATCAGTGAAAGACGTCTGGTTAATTAAAATTTACCTTGACTTCTTGTTACATTTTGTCTGATTCACATTTCACTTCTTGATTGAGCTCGATTTCGTCTCGTTTCATCACTGTGAGTTTTCCATGTTTTATTTTGGCAGGTTTGATTTCTTCTTCCACCGCTGACTGACTGTGAAGAAGACTCTACAAAACTGGCAACCAGGGTTTGATTGATTTTTTTTTCTTTTTTTTTTTTTTTGGAGGCTGATTACTCATCAGTCTGACAACATATATAAAATAAAGTGGAGTCAGTCACTTTGTTTTTACTTTGAAGGGATGGGGACAAACAGAAAAAGGAGAGGCGGGAGGAGGAAGTTTGAAGGACAGCGAAGAGGAGGCAGGAGGGTGTGATGGGAGAAGTTTGAAGAGACCCAGATGTCTGACGCAGATGCGTTTACTGAAGCTCCGTCGAGTGGGGAAAGAGACGAGCGGCACAGTTAACAGCTCTGAAGGTCGAAAACTTCCTGTTTAAACTTTTACACGTGTGACTGAATCCTACACGTTACATCACGTTCACCTTGAGTCACATGGTACGCTCCATGACGACACTGTCCTCCCCCTCCTCCTCCTCCTGATCGTTCACTCCCTCCGTCCATCACGCCTGCTCGGCCTTGGCTGCTCTCGGCAGCTGCTCTCCTTCGGCCAGCTTGACTCTGTCATGTCATCACAACTATCCTTGAGCCAGACTCTCTTGTACCTGACCTCTGTTCCCGCCGCCTGACACCTGCAACAAGAAAGGATCACATTTATATATTCAGCACTTTTCTATACAAAGTACTTTACTGTGAGGCAGTAAAAACACTGAGTCCTTCAGAGCCACAGAGCACGGGTAAGCAATCTAGACAATGGATGGATGGTTAGCTTAGCCTTTAGCTGTGTCCATCACAATATTGTGTCCCCAGAAACACCTCTGTCATGTTGTGAATTTTTGCAGCTCATGTCTCAAACCAGTTAAGTCATTTTCTGACAGGTTTGTGTGAGCTGTCAGGAAGTAGGTGTGTCGCGGCTCGTCCTACGAAATGACACTCGGAGTTTGGTGAACCACAGTTTATTTCACAGTGTTATGACCGAAAGGGGTTGAGCCTTGTGTCTCTCTCCTTGCTCCCCTGCAGCTCCACCCAGGCCCTGATTGCAGAACGAGACCCACCTGGCCTGGGCTTGAGCAGTTAAAAGCCCTGCAGCCGGCACCAGGAGGCAGAGGCAGCGTTCATGGGGACTGCTGCGCTCGCCTGCCTCTCAGCTTGGTTTTTGTTTGATTTAGTTTGTGTCCTGTCTAGTGGTGTTTGTGTGGGTGTTTGGGGGTCATCAGTGGTCCATTGTTATGCCCCTTAGGGCCAACAAAGCTGGGGCGTAACACGCAGCCTGGTGAAACAAACAAAACAATCTGCACAGATCCAGTGATCTCCAATCGTGTGGAGACCTGGAGGCTTCTTGTGAAGCTTGCATGGACCCATGTATGTTGCATTCAAAGATCCAATGTGTCTCTGTGATTACCAGTTCATCATAACAACATTATAGCAACAGTATACAATAAAAACCAAGTAGCTGGTTCCACATTTTGACCCTGTTACACAGCCAGACCACAATAAGTCTCTTTTAACACCAATAAATGGTGAAACCAAAGCTGCAGTTATTGATTTTAGTGCAGAGGAAAAAGAAACAAAAGACTCCACTTGAAGCTTTATGGTAGATTATATTAAATGTAGAATATAAGTGTCAGAGGTATAAAGTAAATGTCTACAGAGACCGGAGAGTGTTTCTGATTTAGTTTCATCTTCACCAACAGCAGCAGCAGCTTTTTCCAGGAAAAGACCCAGTTACCACATGGTGCTCATTAGAAATCTGAGAGTGTCTGATATAACAGCTCATTACAGAGGAACACTAAGATGACTAATCACTGAGGGACTTTTATTTATTTATTTTCTGTGGAGCTGACAACAACAACGGCGGCAGCAACAACGAGCACCGGCCCAGTGAATAACAGGCAAAAAACTTTACTCCACTCAAACTGAGTCAATTTGCTTTTTGACAAAGGTCAGTGGTCTCATCCTGCATCTGAATCATCAACACAAACACCACCAGCGATAACTAACGCAGGACACAGTGATAAATACAAGCTTCATTCAGGCCCAGAGAGGAAATGAGTGTGGTTCTGTTGAGGTGGAGGTGAGAAGACCAGACCAGACCAGACCAGACCAGACAGCACCATCATCAGGTCTGAGGTTCCCCAGGTCTGTTTCTATTGAATTTCTCTGAGTGATGAACTCACAGAGATCTGGATCACATCACTGCAGCTCCACCTGAAACTGGATTACTGCTTCCTGTCTCTGCTCCACCTGCCAGCTCACATTCACTGTGCTCTTAATTTGAAAAGACAAAAAAAAAAAAAAAAAAGGAAAAAAACAAGCTCCAGTGTTTCCTTGGTTTATAGGGAGATGACCTTCTTAATCAATGAGATCAATCAGCTCTGATCAGACACCTCTGGGTTTTTTCAGCCTGGTTCTCCTCCATCTGATTTTTTTTTTTTTTTTACCTTCTTCAAGCTCGCCCTCCCTGCCTCTACCATCTCACTTCTGTCTCCATCAGTTTTGTGACTTGATCTTCAAAATTTGTCACAAACATGACTCTGAAATCAAGAACACGCTGACCTCATGAGCTTTTGGAGGTCAAAGGTCAAAGGTCATGGCATCATCAAAGCTGTGACAGTAACACAACAGAGGTTTAAAACAAGAGAGGGAAAGAAGGTAAAAGCTCGTCCTCCTGCTCTGCCTGTCATGCCTCCCATCTCCCTGACTGATGCTCATAATCTTCCCTCCTCCTCCTCCTCCTCCTCCTCTTCTGTCTGGTCTGAAGCCCCAGAGACTCTGTCAGTCCCACTGGGCCCTGTCTCTGACTGAATATTAAAGTTGATCCTCAGCAGGTTAAACTGGACAGCTCTGGTTCTGTTTGGAGGAAGAATATTGAATGTCATTTCTGTGTTTGCAGCGGCTGCTGTTTATTAATAATAAAAAAAGATAAATACATTAACATACCAGAATTATCAGGAGCAGCAACAAATAACAGGGAAACAAATTGACCCAAAAGATAAAAATATAATAGTTAATTTCAGTGCAGGCACTTTGCCAGAGTCTGGTTTAAATCCAGCTCCTGTTCTCTCATTCCCACTCTGTGGTACGAGCTGTGATTGTATCATAACCACGTAAACCACTTCTGCAGCACAGCTCCTCCATGAAACGTAACATGAAATGCTTTATGTAAAGAGATGAAATAACAACATAAACATAGATGCGTTCAGTCTTGTGGATAAACATCCTGTACCACTGCCACAGGAATTAATCTGTATGTTTGTTGTTTTCAGTTTCCATGTCGCAGCTGCTGTTTAATACAATCTGCATCTTCTCTGCCGCTGTAAATCATAGACGATGACGCTCTGCGGACGCAACTGGTACAGAACCTGATGATGCTTCTGTAGAAGTGATAAACGTCATCAAAGTCAGAGTAGCGTTGTCCCAGTTCGGGGTCAGGGTCAGCCTACACGGCCTTCAGAGGCTCCTCCTCCTACGGCCGAACACAATCAACGTCCTGACGTCAAACATTTGAAAGTCCCATCTTTTTTACTCTTCCAGCAGCTCCTCACCTCAGGCTGTGCAGTCAGCAGAGCCCTGCTCAGCGGGCGACCACGCCTCCAAGCTGGCCACAGGGCGGGGCTACCATGGCTCCAGCGAGGAGTCGCCTCAGTGTTACAATAGCTAGCATGCTGGGTGGCTGTAAACTGTTTTCTTGTCTGTCCACAACATCTGTGTCACGTCTGCCCGTCCTGGGTGAGGGATCCCTCCTCTGTTGTTCACCCTGAATCTTCGCCTGTTTTTTCCCTGTCAAGGTTTTTCTTTGGAGTTTTTCCTCAGTCGATGTGAGGGTCAGAGGTCAGAGGTCAGAGGACGTTGTAATGATGCTATGTAAAGCCCTTTGAGACAAACTGTTGGTAAAAATGGCCTGATAGTGAACAGCACAGAAAGAATCTTGAAGGATAGGTGCAGTGTGTCCTGTCCTCCTAGAACAGGTGAGAGGAGGAGGAGCCTTGAACCGGGACAGTCCAGTCCTTGTGGCGACGCTGTGACATCATCGCCCTTCAGACGCGTCCTCTGAAGGATGAAGCCCCTGAACTGAGACACAGCTGCTGTAATTTTCATGGTGTAACAGAAGCTACAAATAATTTTCCTGCTCTGTTTTCATCTCTTCCCCAGACTGAGAATCAATCTGTCAATACATTGATCCCTGGACAACATCCACAAAATGTCCAGCCTCCTTTACATGCAATAATCCAGTTATCACACTGTATGATACACAACAACTTTATATTCATGTCATTTGAATGGATTTCTGATTCTCCATCACGCGCTCCTGCTTCTTTTCCCAGAGATTTTTTTTCTCAAACTTTTCAGATTCTTGTCTCAAAATTTTAAAACTTAAGACAAAAGAATAAAAAAGAAGCTTCGTGCTGTAACTGTGACATTTATCAGAAACACAATCATTTCTTTTCTCTTCCACATAGTTTTAGACTTTTTTTTTTTTTTGAAGATATCTGGATCTGATGGTGATGAGTGCAGTTGAGTTGTCTTCACTCATCCCAGTTTCTTTTGAGTCCTTTTTTATTTTTTTGAATTCGCCTTGAATGAAAAGGCGGCAGATTGAAGGGCAAACACAGACCTTCAGAAGTCAACAGTCAGACCGGAGACAAAGGAGGAGAGAGATAGTCTGCAGCACAGAGGGAGAGTAATTAAGAGAAGCCATCAGTCATTGGTCCAAACAGAAACCAAGATCCCATCTGGTTCCTGCCGCTCGCTCGGCTCGCTCCACGCTGCCTGGGTCAAACCCTCACCTCTTTGTTTTTTTTTTTTTTTGGAAACTCTTAACAAAAAAAACAAAAAAGGAAAAGAAATTCGGACGATAACACAATCCAACTGATATGCAACGATTTGATGTTCTGTGGACGTTCTGCCTAATGAGCAGCCGTTTGCTCTCTGAATAGAGCTGTACGCTGAATAGAAAATTAGATTTTTACCCCCCCCCACCCCCCAACAGCAGGAGACGCTTCCTGAAAGGCCCCGCCCGCCCAGCTGAAGATAACATTGAAGTCACCAAAAGATTGGCCAAACCACAGCCGCCGCCGCCGGAGACTCATAATTCTGCCCCAAAATCCAAAATCTGAGCGAGACTCAGTCCGTCTGCTTTTCTTGTCTTTCTTTTTTTTCTCTCCTCACTCTCCTGCAGCAGTTATCACTTTTGGAGTTTGACAGGAACTTGGCAGGAGGAGTTTTCTCTGCTGCTTTCCCCAACGATGCACCTGGCTAACTTCCAGGTTCAACTTTTTAACCCTCTGAAGCTTTTTTCCCGGCTCCTGTATGTAGGAGTGTGAGACGTGGCTTCGCTGCCGACCTCCTGTTCCTGCAAAAAAATAAAAATAAAATAAAATAAAAAATAAAAATGTTGGCGCTCGGGTCCTAACTGCTGTTTGAGGTGTTTGCTTCACTTTTCAGTTACGAGGAGAAAACTTTTATTCAGGATATAAATTCTTAGATGTTTTTTTTTTTTTTTGTCAACCTCATCGGAGCTGCTACCAGCTCACAGAGTGCCCTGGGTTGTCATGGAGATGATGAATGAAATATATAAAATATTTTAAAACCCTCCAATACTCATTTTCAAGAGTCAATTCACCAAGAGAGGAGAAACAGGCTGCAACAGGAAACACATGAGGAAAAACACTACACAACAATCACATAAATAAACACATGAAATACACAAAAGTAAGAACTGAATTTAACTTTTTCACTGTCTCTGGCATGAGCTGCTAACATTAGCATGCATGCTAATGAGCTAAGTAGGCCAAGACTCAGACCAAAGCTCTGTTCAGATCTTTATACCCGGGAGGAAACATGTATTTTCATGTATTTAATGGGCAGTTTGCACAGTTTTAAAGGAGAAAACAACGACGCTGCAAAATCTGTTCCTGTGCAGGTGTCAAACATCCAGCCTGAAACAGGTGAGAGCTGCAGAGTCAGGCTAGCTGCTTCCCTCTGTTGTATGCTAAGCTAGGCTAACCACATCCATATATATTGTAGAGGTTGTTCATTTGTCATGTTGTTATTTTTATTGTCATTCAGAATATCTTCCAGTTACAAGTACAGGCCGCCATCAGAAATGACTTTTATTTTGAAATGCACTGGCAGGTGAAGATGCTCATGTGCTAAGCCTCGTTTTCCAAGTCATCAGCCTTTTCCAGTGTTCAAGCACCAAGGATCGTTCTCTTGTGTCACAGCCAACGACGATACCTTCATACTCAGAGGAGTTTGGGGATGTTATAATACAAGATATTAAATCGGGTTGAAATATGTTGAAGCAGATCATCTCTGTATGTTTTCATATATTTTAAATGTGTCCATCATATCCAGAGCTTGTCCAGGCTTTATGAACTAAATATTTGTCTCATTGTGGTTTTACTTGTGTTTAACTTCAGGATGAAATTCTGCCGCCGTCTCGGAGTACGTCTCCTTCTTTTTGCTGGTTTGAGGTTTTCCAGCTTCCTCCACCTCTGTTAATTCCTGAGATCTGTCCTTTTCTCTGACATTTGCACAAATGCTAAAGGGCCCGGGCTGTTTGCCTTCCTCCATGATGGAGGACGAGGAGTCTGGCTCGGTGGCAGCCGCAGAGAGCTTGACATATGAATTCAGCCCTGGTTTCCCTCCACATCCGCCAGGCCCAGGGATGAAATCCATCTCTCAGTGATGAGACAATGATTTGCTGAGCTCCATTGTGGCTGCAGAGCGGCGGCAGCACAGGGGCGAATTTGCATGTAAATACACAAGGAAATGATTCTGCAGCAATGGTGAGGTATCGCGCCCCTCCTTCCTTTACCTCCTGGTCCTGCCGCCACAAAACAACACACACATACGGAGCTCAGAGTAAAACCCATTAACATTTTAGATTTCAATTTCTCCCCAAGTGACACTCATCGTGCTCTGAACACGCCACAGTGGGCCGCACACGCACACGCACACGCACACGCACACACACACACACACACACACACACACACACACACACACACACACACACACACACAGGACCTGATGACAGATGCACAGGATGGAAAGTTTAACACATTTATCTCTATGTTAAGTTTAGTGTAGCTAGGTTTTGTTGCTAGGCGACACCTAGTGGCCGTGGTGAAGATGACGGGAGCAACAGGAAAATCTGCATCAGGAGGTTGTGATGGATGGATGTGTGAATGTGACAGTGGAGATCAGGTGTTTGATTCCCACGTGAAAGCAGCAGTTAGTGTTGCTGTTGTTGCTGTTGTTGTTGTTGTTGTTGTTGTTGTTGTTGCTGTTGTTTTTAACACAAGTGTTTGTTATCATTGTAACCATGGCAACAAAGTGTGTTCCAGCTTTTCCTGGACCAGACCCAAGCCATGATCGTTGGTGTGCCAGTCTTTGGCTCCGCTCTGTGATCGTTGGGGGGGTGTCCTTCTCAGGGGGATTGAACCCAGAACCATGGTTTGTATCAGTGAAAGTTTTGGCCACTTTAACTGTGTGGGAAACTTGCAGGTGAAACTTTTCCCGGGCCTCTGTGCTCTGTCATGGACGCTGCGCCCTGGTTCCTCCTGGTTCTCATTAAACACAGAACAAAGAGCAGAGCGTGCAGGACATCTTCATCACACGACAACCAGAGACACAGAAACCAGCTGAAGCTCCTCTGCAGAAATTACACTTTCACCAAGCAGCTCATATTCTACACGAATTTACCAATTAGTGAATCTGGCATGTTTCCTGCTTTTCCACCATCCAGCCCAACATCTCCCCAGAGTGAGCTGGAGGAGCTCAGTAAAGTCCTGCATGGTTTCAGTTTGCTCGTGTACAAGATAAAACTGTTGATCCCAGTGGAACGAAAACATGAGTCAGGACAGAGAGAAGAACACTGAACATGCAGCTGCAGGAAAAACATAAAGATCAGAAAACAAGCCTCTCTTCTGATTGGCTGACTGTTTTCTAAAGTGGTCCAATGAAAAAGAGAGCAGATTTCAGAATGAAACCGGTCCAGATGGTGGGCGTGGGCTTGGCGACTGCTTTGTTGTGACATCACAAAGTGACAGGAAGTCCTGACGGCTGGTTTTAAGGCTCAGTCTCTGAACACAGGTTGTTCTCTGTGGACTCCGTCTGTTGACGGTTGTTGTCACCATCAAATGTTTTCCAGATTTTTTTGGAAATGCCAAACCAGATGCCAAAATGCTTCTTTGCATGAAGCAGGTGCAGTGAACGCATCGTCTCTCCTCCACCATGATGAACCTTTTTTTTCTTACCGTGGTATTTCACAGGAAGCTCCGGGAGGATTCACGTCGGCCTTTCTGTCTCTCCTCAGCTTCCTTAATCAACATGGCAGCTGTGTTTCTGCCTCCTCCCCTCCCTCTGCCCCCCCATTCCTCCCCATCCTCCATCCTCTCCCCTCGTTGTCATAATAACATGCAAGACTGCCATGACAGGTAGGTATTTGCACGAGATTAGGGCTGTAATATTTTGGCATTAAGGTGAATTAATACAGAAATGAATATGGAAAATGCGGGTAATTACCAACTCTGAGGCGCTCTGAGACATTTTAGGGACATGTCAGAGGATTTTCCCTTCCTGCTGTCTTCTTTACCCTTCCCTCAAATGCCACCATGTTTTTTTTCTCCCCTGCTGTTTTCTTCTTCTTGTCTGCTAATAGCAGAGCAACCCCTGAGCTCGCAGAGAGCGAGCGAATGACTGTTTGAAAGCACTGATTATCCCCGAGCAGTCTCTGATGGAGCCGTTCAGCTTGATGCATGTAATTGTGGCGTAATTATACACTGACACGGGGGCTTTAAACGCAGGAGGCCCCGTCAATCCCTGACCTTCTCAGCTGCCCTAGACAGGTGAGACGGGGGAGGAGGATCTGAGCTCACAGTACAGACTCTGACCACATGTGTCAGTCAGGTGAACAAACACATGTGTCAAATGCCGCCTTCAGCTGCGAAACTGACGATAATGGAGCAAAACATTTGAGTTCAAGTCAGTTTCAGAGCCTCCTCCTCCTTCTCCTCCTCTCCTCTGATTGGTTGACACCGACCATGCTTCACTTGACTGGACCTGTTGTTACCGGAGCTGCAGAGAGAAGCTGGAAAACTACACTGAGATGGTTTTAGGTCAGTGATGGTCAGTGAACACAGGAAGTGAGTTACATGCAGAGAGCAGCGACTCACAGACACTGAAAATCTAAGTTTCCTGTCAGTCACTTTAAGGACCTGGTTACATCACTTTTTCTTCCATCTCTGTCATCACACACTCAAACTGACAAGTGTGTGTGCTTTTACTGTTTATTGTTTCGCTAACAAGAGGAAATGTACAATAATTAATAAGAAGGAAGGAAAGGAGGAGGAGGAGGAGGAGGAGGAGGAGGAGGAGGAGGAGGAGGAGGAGGCTAATGTGTTTTAAATTCTGTGTGTGTGTGTATGTGTTGCAGTCGGATGTAATAATGTACACAGTAACAGCTCTGATTCTCAGACGTCTTATTAGAACGCAGCTGATTATTAGCATAATTAATTATAGCTGTGTTTGACAAGTTAAAATGTCTGAAGTGAGAGAGGTGAATCTGTCTGATCAAGACGTGTGTGTGTGTGTGTGTGTGTGTGTGTGTGTGTGTAGATGTGCTTTTTACAGATTGTTGAAAAATCTGGTCTCGTCGTCATCCTCCATCTTTTCGCCCACTCTTCCAGGAAGCCGTCAGAAAACAGGAAGTCTATTATGAGCCTGTTTCTTAGTTGTTGTGACCCTGAGCTCGGTAAAAGCTGCCCGTCGTATAAAACTGCACTTTACCAGCGAAATATGAAAGAATAAAAAGCAGCAGCAGCAGCAGCTCTGTGGCATTAACGGGGCTGAATAAATCCAGGTCAGAAGGTTGGAGAGAGTGAAATAATCCAGAGCAGGTGAGGTGAGAGGCGAGTGGCGAGCAGGAAGCTCTGGCCTGGGTTTGTGCTCTTATCAGGTGATTGATTGATCTGATTGATGAGCCAGGATGATCATTCACCTGGGGCCAAAGCTGTGTCTGATTAATCAGCAGAATGGAGGACGGCCAATCGCGGCGCTCCTCTCCTCCGGCTGCCATCGTAAGGCCTCTTATATGGATTTTCCCTGAGCGTCGTTACTCTTCAATCACTGAGCTACTTCATCAAGAGGCATCAATCAGCGCCCAGCAGAGCCGCCGGTAATTACAGAGGCCGCTTCCAGCCGCTGATTTCTCCCGGGGTGGTGGTGGTGGTGGTGGCAGCGGTGGCACCGTCAGTCGCCAAACCCCCCCACCCCCTCTGGTTTGATCCAGTGAGATCTGGCAGAGCGGCGGCGGCGATGAAGCGCTTCAGCCGCTGTCATGAGCCAGGTGGAGATTTTTAGATTTTAATACAGGTTTTTACCAACATGAGCCCAGCCTCAGAGAAGGAGCTGCTACAGGACTGAACTGTGGTCTGGAAGAGTCTAAACCACAGGTCAAAGGTCAGGGAGACTCAAAAGGCCGTGAAAATGTCAACAGTGGTGTGGGTGCACGAGGCAACAGGCTGTTTGTCCACGTGAGTCAACACACTGATGTGCAAAGACATGACTCTTCCCCCTTTAACCTAGATGATCTTCATCTGCTTCCATCTGTCTGTCTGAAGTCAGCCCTGTACACACAGCTGTTCACTTGCTAACATTGGCTAGCAGTGGCTAATGGCTAACAGTCCATTTGGTGCACGTTACATGTTTTTGTTGTAAGTTTGTGCAGCTTTTTAAAACTTTACAAATTGTTAGCATTGAAATCTAAACATTTACGTGTATTAAATCATTATATCTTCATTAAAGTATGTTAATCGTCAATTGTTCCGACTTCCTACGTTAAAGGAACGTAACGTTAATCTTGGATGTTGGTTCGATTGGACACGAAACGCAGGAGTCACACTTTATTGTCATGACAGAAGCAAGTACTGATAGGTGTGATGTGTGAGATAACTAGTGCTGCTGCAGGAGAAAAACAAAGTTCTGGATCACCAGGTGCTTTATTGACTCGACCTTTGACCTCAGAATTCAAGATGACATCACCATTTCCTCCAGAACGACTTGTCCACTGGTGGACAGTTACTTTATTCTTCACATATATAGATAGATACAAAGAGAGTGAGATGTAATGGGGTCATGTGTGTCTCCAGAGAGGTGATCAGTGCTGTGTGTGAGTGTGTCTGACTCAGCAGGTCACATGACAGCGAGGCCCGATCCCCGAGCAGCCGACCAATCAGAAAACAGTTTCCTACCGCCTGGTTCAAGACTGAAAGTGTGACAAAGAAACACAACAGCACCCGACAGAGGCAATTAATCTTGAAGCAAAAAAAAAAAGAGGCAAGAAACGCAAGTGTCCCAGGTGACAGAGGGGATTCTGGGTAATGAGGGTGCAGTACTTTTTAATTAGCAGCGGCGACAAGCCTCAGGACCAGAGCAGATGTCCAGATGGAGAAGATGGAAGCTGAGGATCAAGAGGAGGAGGTTTTTGGCTGCAACTGGTTCATTATTGATCACGAGTCCAGGTTTTATCACGTCAGCAGATCTTCTCCTCCTGAAGCAGCAGGTCTGTCTCCGACTCTGACTCTGACTCTGAGTCTGAGTGGCTCCTCAGTGTGAGATGACAAGGGTTAAGACTAAATCATACAGACTGTTATCACACAGACTCATTTAACTGAACACAAGATGTGAAGCTTTTATAACCTGCAGGAAAAAAAAGAGATTTCCAGGTGCCATCATTAAAAAATACTTAAGTCATTTTGTGTGTTTATCTGTACATGTCACTGAGAGGGGGCGTGGCTTATAGCTGATAGCTGAGGTATGATGGGATGTTTCCCGTTTAACTTACCTAAGTAAAAAGCTTCCAGTGAATCTGTCCTTTCTGCTCACGACGACGAGTGGAAACAACGGTGTGTTTGTAGATGACATCGGCAGCAGCAGGAAGTTTGGTTGTTTGTCGGCACCAGAGTTCGTTCAGTCTGGAAGAAGCATCTTGTCTCATGTATCTTGGGCCAGATTCGGGCCGTGGTACCAGTTGTACACTGGGCCAGATGGAAACAGGAACGCGGTCCCAGTATGAACTGGGTTTATTTTGCTGTTCTGGTGCTGCATCCAGCTGTTGCATATGCTCTCTATACATTTGGCCCGGCCACAGCTGAGCATGCCAACATTCAGCCGGCACTGGCCCATGGCTGGCTGCCTGGACAGAGATAATGACGGGACAAACAACAACAGCAACTGTTTTTTTTTTCCTGGCGATTTTTTTTTTTGGGAGGGGGGGGTGATTCGCCTGGAAAAAGCTGTGCTGCATTCAGATGGAAACACTCTGTGAACAGGTGCTGGAGGAATTTATAACCATTTAATTTCCACACACACACGGGCAGATGCAGACTGAGTCAGATGGTGACAGTAATGAGGGCCTCGGGCTGCCGTGCAGGTGATGTGGCGTCACATCCAGCCACAGAAACATGCATTGGATTAGATTCACCCCAACAGAGTCTCCTTCCACTTCAACCAGCCACTTATTCCTATTTCACAAGACGAGCGGGGAGGATGACACTTCAGAGAGAGCGAGCATCTCTCTTCCTCTCCGTCTTTCATGCACAAAGAAATCAAGAGGGGAGAGGAGGAGGAGGAGGAGAGATCGTCTTCTAACTTATTCTGATGGCGTATCTTCTCCCCATCAGTCACGCATGGCTGCTAATCCTCTGCTATGCTTCTACAGAAAAAAAGAGGAGAGGAAAGAGATGGAGGGAGGAGGAGGGGGAGTCAGAAAGATGTGACGGAGTGTATTTGCATTCAGGGGTAAAGTTATAGAACGAGGGATGAATCCTCAATGGGGGGAAAGCCATTATCAGCTCACTGGTTAGTCTGACGGCAAGAGAAGAGAAAGAATGAGAAACGAAGGGAGAAAGAGAAATGTACCTAACGCTCCCGGGCGGCGTTGAGCTCAGGAAGAGGTGAACAGTCATCCCGGCCCATTAGAGAACTGAGAGTGACGCTTTTTCACCTTCCCCTCTCTCATTCTTTGAGCTGACAGAGTGGTGGGCTGCTCCCAGATCAGAGCTTGTCAGGAGGTGACGATACAACGCCGACGATCAGAAAAAAGAAAAGGAGGGGTGGCGTCGGCGCTTCTTTCAGGCTGCAGGTCGGCCGGTCTGTCGTCTGACTGTCAGTCTGACTGTCTGGAGTTAATCACCTCCACGTCACTGCTTAATGGGCTCCATCAGCCGCTCCAGCACGGACGCCTCCGTGTGCAGAAATAAACTGATGGAGTGAAATTCCTGTTTGGTATCGAACATCAAAGACAGAAAACAGATCCCACAGAAACAAGGTCAACGCTCACACTGACCCGCTGCGACACGGGGCTTGTGCTAAATGACCTCAGTCCACTTCACCTGCCCTTTGACCCTGTGGTTCTTAAGCCACGCCCACTTTTGAGTCATTAGAGTGGATTGATAATCTATGGCTTATTAGCTAGTTAGCTTGTTGCTGGTAAGGCTTTTAGGTGATGTGCATGCACACGATACAACACTGTCTACCATGTTATAATGATTTAGCCTCAGTATTTAATTATTCTAGACGTGTGAACCTGACATCAAACGTTGAGCTGCACATTTACCTCCTCTAACAAAGACTCCTTTACATTCGACCCTTCACACACGTTATAAATCTGTTTTATAAATGTAAAAACAGAATTTCAGCACCGACAAAGCTTAATACAGTTTGTTTTTGTTGATTTCTACATCAGGTCCAGAGTTACACAGAAACAGAAGTGTGATATATAACCACAGTGTGTCTGTCTGTGTAACAGGTCGAAACATCCTGTAAGTCCAGAGTGATTCATTCATTTAGGCGACAATATTAACGTAATGAAAACACATTTAGCCACAGGAGCTGATTTCTGTCAACACTCAGTCTGACTCCTCTGAGTGATGCTGCAGCTCAACCTGAAAGGAAAAATAAGTGGCTTTGTGTGTGTGTGTGTGTGTGTGTGTGTGTGTGTGTGTGCCCCTGTCCTCTAATGCATCACGCTCCGTATCTCCACCGGATGACGACCATCTCTTGTGAAGATGTTGTCACCCGCTCGCTCAAATTGAAATAAAAGTGAAATGAGCTCAGGACTTATTTTTATTTGTGTGTGTATTTATTTTAGTTTTTCTCTCTCTCCGGCTGCTGGAGCCTCTGCACCTTTTATTTAAGCCCAGACCAGGAATGAGACTCGTTTTCCTGCAATTAAACCTTATTCAGTCCCCAGTGCGGCGGCGGGACGAATGGATTTCACTCCAGTCCATGAATACATAGATGATGAAATTGCCAATAATTGCTTCAGCGAGCGCCCAGTGCAGGAATATTCTTCTCCATCATCAGCTCAGACACAATGTTCCTCTCTCTCTCTCCCTCTCTCAAATGAAAACCGCTGCAGATTGTTTCCTAACGAGGCTGCGGAGCGAGACAGACATCTGCGTTTTGTCTGATGTTCTCCCATGCCGGTTGCTGTGGCAACGCCGATAAGGCCTCCCCTCCGCTTCCACTCTCGACCACCGAGCCACTTAGGAGGAGGTATAGTTGGTCGTGTACTTCCATCATTATCCCAAGGTGCTTCTCTTCGAGGAGGGGTTTGTGGTGTCTGTCTGTCTGTCTGTCTGTCTGTCTGTCTGTCTGTGTCTCTGATGAATGGAAGTCAGTGAGGACAGGAACAGGAAGTAGACTGCCACCGCCGCTGTCATCAATCTGACTTTACAAAGTCAGAAATCACCAGTAGATTTTCATTCAGCTTCAGATCAGCTGCTCGTCATGTTTTGTCCTCCTGCTCTGGTGAGCAGGTTGGGTCTGGACGCTGCATGTGATCATTCTGCCTCAGGTTGTGTCACCTGAGGTATCGTCTCATGCTCTATAATGTTTGGTCTACCAGTCTGTCCCTCCTTTGTCGCTGTGCTTCGTGGGAGAGGTTTCCTTTCTGTGAAACCCCACACAGGTTTTTATTGAAGTTAATGTTCCCAGAAAACCAAAACATTAAGCGCCCATCCTCAGGTCTGTGGTCCCACATGGTTTTAATGGTGTAAAACGGCTTTATTTCATGTTCACATCTTGTTCAGTCTGGACCTTATCGTTGACGTGCTGATGGATGTCAGGTGTGGCTGCTCAGCTGCTGCTCTCTGGACTCCACCACGTGAACTGAAGAGGAGGGTTTGGATCCACTGGTTGTTTTGGGACCTTTTATTCAACCTGCTTCTTCACAGTCGCCTGCACATGTTGGACAAAAGACTGATTCATGACATCAGGATCAAGACATTTTTAATTACTGAAAGGAGCAGAGATGTGAAGTTTGACCTGTGTGTTTGTTCACTGGTCTACCCCCCTACCCCCCCTTGACCTGATGTCAGTGGTACAGTCCAGGAAGTACTAAAGCACATGTTTTGGGTGCTGGCAGGGTTTTGATTGTGGGCACTGAGGGGGGGAACTGAAACACTCACACTCACTCACCTGATGTGAAACTCTTCATCAAACTCTGACTCCACCTTTTCGTTGTGAAGTCCAGATCTGCAGCTCCTGTCATGGCGTCGACTGAGTGGAATCAGCTGAGGCCTCGTGTTGGAGGGGAAAGTCCCAGGTTGTAACTGCCTCCATATCACTTCATGGACATGTTTCTTTACTCACTGTAAATATCCTGACCCTCCATGGTTGAACTCAACCCTCCTCCTCCTCGTCACTGTCACAGAGACGTCCATCACAACATCTGCAAGTGACAGATGTTCATGACATAATGAACATATATGCAGCTGTTTTGGTCCCATTATTAATAAGCTCAGACTCTTTCTGTGCTTTTCCTTCCTCCCAAATATTTTAAAATCTCCTTTGCACTGATCGTCTGTCCACCTGGAACATGAACACACTTATTATCTGTATGGTTTTATAGTTCAGATGATTCACACGCTGCAAACGAAATGTGCAGTTTTACACACATTCAAAAAAAGAGAGCTGGACGGAGCGACCATAGCAGCCGTGATGACGACTCCGCCCACATTGAGGAGGAGCTATGAAAGACTGAGGTGCAATGGAAAATGACCAAAGTCGAGTTGAGCTGTGACTGTGGAAGGGAAAAGAGCAAGATCGGCTCCACTTCGAAGTCAGAGTACGAGTTCACAAGCACAGTTTTTGTATTTAAATGTCATGAAGAGAATCTGAGAAGTTTCCAAAAAAACAAAAAAATAATGAAGGGAAGTAGTGACGCACAAAAACACAAACCCTCCTGAACGCAGCGCTGCAGCCGCTCCTGAAGAGTGGGAGTGAAAACAGAGTCACACTCATATGTCTTGATGTAAACCTGAAACAAAGGCCTCCACTGGTCTCTACTGTGTTTCTAATAGAAGACACATCAGGTCATAATCGGCTGCTCTGCGCTCTGCTGCTGCGTCTGTTCCAGGAGTCAATAATCTAAATGACTTGTTAAGACGAAGATTCAGTTCACTGGGGGAGAAACAGGTTCACTTCTGCTTATTTTCCCTGCAGGGGTAGAAAACATTAAAGTGGCTTGTCGCCGTACGTTAACTACTTCACAGTTTCCTGCAAATGTTTCAGAGCAGAGGGACGGGAGGCTTGGGGGGGGGGGTTGACTTCCTGATGCTCTGGCTTTTCACAAAGCACCAGTATGAGTGAGTGTTTGTTCATTAGAAGTTAAAGCCTCCTCGGTGTACGTTATGTAAACCAGCACTCAATACACCTCAGGTGTGCACTTAATTCTGCCTCCTCCAGCTGCACCAATGGCATCATTAAAACTCCATTACACATAATAAAGGAAGGAGAGCTGAGAGCAAAAAGTATACAACACGCTCCTGAGCTGCGGGGGGGGGGGTGAGACAAATCCTGGGTCTGATGCCCTGAAATGAAAACAAATGAAGAAAAGCACACACAGAGCGTCATCTTCATCGTTGTCTCCACCCTGAACGGTGTCACCTGGACAGAGAGGAGAGGGAGGAGAGGGAGAGATCAAAGTGAAGGTGAACTGACGGAGATAAAAGAGCAAAAACTTCAAACAGCCACAGACTGGAACCAGCTGCCACTCAAAACCACCCAGAATCCACCAGGGCTGGGTCACATCATCATCATCATCAGCATCATCAGCATCATCAGCATCAGCAGCAGGTGAGAGAGAGACCTCACTAACTCCGCCCAACGATTCCAGCAGCTACGACTCGATGCTGAGCAGTAAAACAATCTTACTGATACAAAACATTGGAGGATTATTGGGACAGATAATCACCACGTCGATCGCTGGGATGACGAGGCGCAGGAATCTGGTTCAAACCTGAGTGTTTCCATCCTGAGAGTCTGAGAAAGCAGCGAAGAACTGGTGACATCCAAAAACCCTTTATATCAACACAACAAACTACAAACTCAATGAACAGGCATCATGTGGAGAGGTTCCTATCAGGACCCTGAAGGCACCACGACCTCTCCATGTCAGCAGGGTTTTTTTTTTTTTTTTTTAACCTGTGGGATAAAAGAGGCTTTAAACTGACAGGACACTGTGTAAAAGGAACAGAAGGAACCAGGATGTCTGTTGGAGCTCAGAGCTCAGTTTGGCCCCCGGGGGGCCCCTCTGGGCTGATGAATATCTTAGTGTTTTTTGAAGCCTGGAGTTAAGAGCTGCGATGTGTTTACGTGAGCTGATGATCAGAGCTGGACATTTGTAACTAACAAGAGAAAACAGAAAACCCAGGTTTGCAGCTTTGCAGCTTGAAGCGTCCTCCTGCTGATTAATGAGTGTGATTGATCAATGATTGATTGCTCTCGATGTTTCAGAAGCACAGATGAAATTTTTAAAGGAAGACGACAGAATCGTCTCTGTCTGTCCAAACTTGTCTTTCACATATAAAAGCTTCACGAGCTGCCAGGAAGCGGTGACAGCGAGGAGCTGCTCTCAGGTCTGTGGTGTCGGGTGGAGGAGGACGAGAAAAGTTGAAGTCCTTCACTTCTTTTTTTTCAGCTGAACAGAGGGGTGGGGGTGGGGGGGGTGGGGGGATACTTCAGCTTCTCCAGGTCCGCTCAGAAAACATGACTTCCTGTATCACCGGGCGTGACAGACATGACAGGCGGAGCAGTTAAGCTGACGCTCAGCCATCCTCTCTGTCATGTCGAGAGCAGGGGTGGGGTTAGTGGGGGAGGAAGGGGACGGGGGGTGGTGGAGGGAGGTGGAGGGGGGGGTCAGGCGTCCTGACAGCCTGCAGGACACGACGAGGCGCTTCAGCCTGACGAGTCACCTTCACATCCACCTCACTAAACTACCCACTCGCTCACATAACTTCCTTCCATTGCCACCTGTGACGGACGAAGGAGGAGGGGGAGGTGGTGTGTGTGTGTGTGTGTGTGTGTGTGTGTGTGTGTGTGTGTGTCCAGGTAAAACTAACAAGAACCTCAGGGTTGATCTTTGAAGTGAAGACAAATTCATTCTCATGGCACAGAACACACATGTTTTTGTTTGAAGGACAAATTCTTTTTCCAAACACCTTCACACACACTGATCAATATCAGTGATCAATATCAATATCAATCTCTTTTTATAGACAAAGAAAATATATGGTGGCTTCAGGCAGTCTTCAGGTGGTTCAGCCTCCGTCTCTTCGTTCACCTCATAGTTTTGCTTTTGTGCTGCACTTCCTGTCTGGTTGAGACGTTTTGCTGCTGATTGTCCTCGACCTGCTCGTCCTCGCCACCAAACACCGGCCGTCTGTAGAGACGGAAGAGAGAGGAGTGGATGTTCTGCTGTGCTGCAGTGAGAAAAGGAGTGAATAGAGGAGCTCCTTTGTTCGCTGGGTTTGACTGAACAAGGGAAAGTCAAAGGGAAATGGTGTGTGTGTGTGTGTGTGTGTGTGTGTGTGTGTGTGTGTGTGTGTGTGTGTGACAGCTTGATGAGAAGAGGGTAGAGGTTCAAAAAAACACCACCCACTTTATGTCTTTTTTTTTGGTGCACTTGCAGCCTGTACAGACCATGAATGCACCACAAAATTCTGTCCAATACAACAAACATCCACAGAGGATTTGATACTGATGAGAGCAGATTCAGTGGTTATGATAAACAGACTCCAGTGTAGACGTTCGCCTTAAAGCTCCATACAGTATAAAGGCAGACGTGCGTCTTAAAGCTCCATATGGTATAAAGGTAGACGTGTGTCTTAAAGCTCCATACAGTATAAAGGTAGACGTCCATGTGTAGTGTGATTATAAAGCAGCTCTAGGTTCTATATTAACACTGTGAAAGTATCAAAGCCTCAGTCCACAGAGAAATGCACACAGCCTGTATTCAGACACTGAGCCTTAAAACCAGCCGTCAGGACTTCCTGTCACTTTGTGAGGTCACAACAAAGCAGTCACACCAAGTCCCGCCCACCACCTGGACCCACCATCCAACAACATTTGGATTTGGTTTCTCTGAGTGTTTTGTTCTGAAATCTGCTCTGTTTTTATTGGATCACTTTAGAAAGCAGTCAGCCAATCAGATAGCAGTCAAACCGTGTCATGTTTAGTTTATAAATCTGTCACCATGACCTTTGACCACCACCAAAATCTAATCCTTCAGTCTTAATGAATGTTTGCCTGAAACTTGAATAAATTCCCTCCTGGACTTACTGAGATATTATGGGATGGACAACAGAGACACACAGTAAACAGCCTGACTGTCTCTGGCACGGAGCCTCTCAAACATCAACCTTTTCCACTAAACGGTTACAACTGCCACTTGTCCTCCATCTCCCTCTCTCCCCCCTCTCCCTCTCTCTCTCTCTCTCAATCTCTTAATCTCTTTGTAAATGACAGCAGCTGAGTTATTGTTTCCACAAAGCAGAAGGACACACAAACGGTGTCACATCATAAACTCTCAGCTCCACTCGCTGCTCGGCCGATGATCTCCATCCGTCCTGGAGATACTCCCTCACTCTGTGCTCTGATGGTCGTGGTGGTGACTGAGACGTGGAGCTTGTGGAGGCCACAGCATCTGATTCACTTCACTATCAGACTCATCAAACTCGTCAGTAGCTGCGTTTCCATCAGCTTGTTTTTATGGGCATTATCGATTTGCACGTAGAAATCCCTGAATGGAAACACAGACATTCAAAAAGTCCAGAAACTTTGCAACAAAGGTTTTCACGTTTTCACATATCAACAAAGTGGAAAAACTCAAAGTTGATGGACACTGACGTACGTCCACAGAGCGGTTGGCAGAGCTCGTCTAAACGCACATCGATGGACTCGTCATGGACCTTGTTGATCATTTTGTATTTTCCAGGTCCATTGAGTCTCTGCAGGTTTTTGTGGCATCATTCAAACGTCTTGTTTCTCTCTACTTTCCATTATATTTGCCACCTGCTGCTTATTTCAGTGAACTTGCTCCTAATATTCACATGACAGTAGTGGATGGAAACACGTAAATTCACATTTTCTATTTCAAAACTTCTAAAAATTCAATGTTGCCATCAATTTCAGTGGAAACCCAGCTTCAGGAGAATCTGGAAAACCTTACACATGTTAGCATCAGATGCTAACAGGATAGAAAGAGTTTCTATCACCGTTTAGTAAAAGCTGAAATCGCTCTCAGATGTAGTTTGTCTCTCATAAGAGTAATTTTAGATGAGATCATCGTAGACGTTGGGGTTTGAATCTTTTACTTCCTGTTTTTGGTCAAAGTTTTGTTTCCAAAGTCAAGAATGAACTTTTCTGCTCCAGTTAATGAGCAGAAACCAGTCGACAGTTTCCAGTGAGTTAATAAATCTCTGCATCTACATCGTGTCGTATTGGCAGTTTTGTTTTCAGATGTGTAAATGTCAGTTTTGTTCCACAGCTGTAGTTTGATTCTCTGATGTCTATTTTCCTGCTGATGTAAATGTTACTATTTAAGAAGACACTGGTTAGTCTGTGTGTGTGTGTGTGTGTGTGTGTGTGTGTGTGTGATGGATGTGGGGCACAGAATATAAATAATGTGTTTAAATGTAGATTTTTGGCAGTGAAGGATTTGTTTTCCGCTGAATAAAAAATCTCCAGGTTAGGAAAAAGGGACGTTTGTTTTCTTCTAAATGTCAGTGTGACTGATGAAACATCAAGGGGGATAAATCCGTCACATCATTACCGACGCATCAGATCAACTTTGAACACAACTCGGCACAACCCGCCAAGGAGAAATGCTAATTATACTAATTACAAAACATAGATGTTATCCTTCTGTGTGCGACGCGAGCCACAAATGGACGTGGATGGAGGTGCCATTTCGCCGTCAATAATTGCGTGTTTCCATTTTACCATGGATGACTGCATTAGATGGAGAACCCTTTGAAGCTCCCCGGCTGTTTCTGCTGCACCGAGGTCTCTTCCATAAAACCCATTAGCTTGTGTGTGATAGTGGACCAGGAGCAGCCTGCTAAAATCTGCCACCGCTTTCTCACATTGACCCTGAACGCAGCCTGAGAGCGTCGAGGGCTTCAGATGAGGGCTGCTGCTGCTGCTGCTGCTGCTGCTGCTCAGCTGTAATTACATGACAACCTTTAAATAACTGCAGTGTATAGCTGCCATTTGATAATGTGTCTGTGCCGGGTTGTCAAGGAGAATATGGCCACGAGTGTCTGTTGGCTGGAACAGAGCTCGGCAAAGCAATTCATCACAGCGCTTTGGCAGGAAAAAAAAAAACACCATTAACTGTGGATGAGTGTACTTCTACTTTGTATCTGTGCTGTGAGGTGTAAACTGTTCCTCTCTCCAAAATTTCGGTGATTTTCGTGATTTGGCTTCGGCTGGAGAAGCAGAAGTTTTTACAAAGAAGGAAAAACTCCTCAAACTTTTCTGAGAGATGTTTGACATTGGTCCTAACAGGCTTCAAGGTGACTCAGCCCAGTCAAAGTGGTGACAGAGATGAGATGTAACGCTAACTGTCATTGAAATGTCATGCAACAGGATTAGTTACATCACTCTTCTTAACAGAGCGCCGACGTCCTGCTAAAGACAACGAGACGTTTGCACAGTGTCTCTCAGCACATGAGCGCTGACATCATATAAATGACACATTATGTTTTTGTGTTTTAATGGATATAACTCAGACTTAAAGCTGCTGTGAAGACGCGCAGTTGTGGACCGTCGGTCTTTACATGATCCAAGTGGTCAGGGCTGATTGATTTTTAAAGAGGATTACATCACTAATCTGGAGCTTCATTACGACGTCCAGTGAGAAACACAGCAGAGCAGTGCAGCTTCAAAACAATAAAGATGGGAGGATTCTTGGAAATTCAATTTTCAGACTGTAAATAAAAATGGATGTTGTCTCTGTGACTCCGCCCACAGGTTTCTGAAGCTCAGAGTGAGCTGCTGCACTGCGATCTTGGCTGGTTTAACCACACCCTCAATTCTCCATGACTTTAGCACTGCTGCTGCTGCTGCTGCTGCTGCTGTTGTTGTTGTTGTTGTTGTTGTTGTTGTTGTTGGTGTTGTTGTGGTACCATCTTATTTTTGCGTAAAAAATACTTTAATTATTTGAATATTGTCAGTTTTGTATCACAGAGTCTATATGAACCGCTCACCTATGACCCATGACAGGAACAGGTTGTGAGCGTGCAGCATGATTCGAGGAGGCTCAGGGACGCCAGTATCACGACAGCTACTAAAGTGAATGACTCAATCAGGTTGGAACTAGAGGCCTGTGATGTTATACATGTGTGGTTGACAAGATATAGAAGTGATGTGGTGATGTTCATAAACATTGCATGGTGTATGACCAGGTTGTTGTTACTTAAAAATGACTGTTAAGGTGGGGGGGGGAATGACTTGATGATGAACAGATGTAGTGTTGGGTTGGGATTTAAACCAGTGCTAAAAGATTAAAAAGTTCAGAAACTAAGATTTGTCTCCTTTACAATGACGCCTGACACATGAGTTCTGGCCTCACGGTTCTTCTGTTCTAAGCTTTGTCACTTGGAAAAGCCAAATAGGCGAGAATTAGACTCACTCTAGTGGTGAGGAGAGGAACTGCAGCTGCAGGTTGACGTTTGCAGGTGAGGTATCCAGGCCATCAACCTGGATTTCCTGAACCAGGCTTTGGCTCTTCGTAATCGTCATGGCGATGACCTGAGAGTCAGAGCTGCAGAGTCAAACAGGAACTGTGACCTCACCCTGGAGAGAGACTGACCTCCATCTTTCTTCTGTGATTGGTGGTCAGCAAACAACACATGGTTTTTGTCATCGCCGCCGCTGATCAATGCCGCAATTCAACACCGTGTGACCTCAGCAGGAGGGGCAGGGAGGTCGCCAAGTGATGACATAAGTCAGTCAGGCTTTGTTGAACTGGTGATCTGAAGTGGCTGTGTTCACCTTGTTGTCATCGCTGCTGTTTCCACCGCCAACGCCGCCGCTCTCTCCTCAGGCGCTGACATGAGCTGATTGGTGTGTCATTGAGCTCGGGGCTTTATTCGACTGTCCATCAAACCTGAAAGCTGAAGGGTCCCTGTCTCTCTGGTTAACCCCCCCACCTCCTCCTCCCCTACTCCTATTCCCCCCCCCCCAGGGGCCAGAAGCGCAAGGTCACCAGGCAAGTGATGTGCCAGCGACCTTGGTGGGATGGGGTATAATATGAATACAATCATGCTGAGTGGCGAAATAATGGCGCCGTAAATTCAATAAACAACCCGGCGGACCTGACATCACCTTCCTTTCATGACATCTTTTTCTGACAGGACAAAGTAATACAGCGTTCCCCGGAGAGTCCCTGAAAACAGTCAATTTCTCCATACTAAATGTCAAGGCAGCCATGCGTGGAAATATGAAAATGGAAGAGCAGAGGCGGAGGCACTTAACGGAGAGAGGAGAGGACAGCAGCACCTGCTATCAGCAGGAATCCCGCTCTCCACCTGTCTGAGCATCTGAACTCTGCAGAACAAAAAAATACACTGTTAACCAGACGCAGAGGAGGAGGAGGAGGAGGAGGAGGAGGAGGAGGAGCTGTGGGGATGAGAGGCCTAAAAACACTCTGAACGAGCCGCTCATCTCTGACTCTGGCCTATATTTGTAATTAAAAAGTTCACGTCACCTTGGAAACCTCCGAGGGTTAGGAGTTGGACCGTTGCTGCTCCAGCTTCGTCCTCAGATGCTCTGCCATGTTCCTGCAGCTTTGACTTCACTTTTCTGCTCACTCCTCTGCTTCCACTTCTTCCTCCTCTGTATTTATCTGACAGTCGTTGGGTTAAAAATAAAAACCTGGGACTGTGTTGGTGGGGGCGTGTTGTGACTTTATTACTCTGATCCCTTTATTACGTCCATGTACAGCACTTTACATCTGTACTGTTTGTTCTCTTTTACTCCTTTGTCATGAAGAAACAATGTGAATATGGTCTCCAGCATCAGGGACTCTATTTTAGTACAGACTGGCGGGGGGGGGGTTTCTGGTTATATTTGAGTCACGTATGACGAGTTCTGGTTTGTTGGGTTTGTAGTGCCAGTCCTGTAATTTATGGTGGGATAGGTAGGTTTGGGGGGGGGGGGGGGGGTCTTGGAAGACGTACAGGACCTTGGTTACTCCAGCTGCTGGGACAGGATGACCAGGCTGCATCGTCTTGCACAGTTGTTGAGTGGAGGGTTCAGACTGGGCTTTAAAGTTGCTTTCACACCTGCCCTACTGAGTTTGGTGCGAACGTGATCCGACCTCGATCTGAGCCAACTGCTGGAAGAACTGCACATTTTTGGACTAAACCAGCTGCCGTAGTCAGATTGTTGGAAACATGAGCATGTCACAGTTTAGCAGGGTCAATGCACGCCTCCTCCTAAAGTGACTTGTGATCCACCTTCACCATCTGCAGTGCATTAACTCATTATTCTCTGGAATCTGGTACCTGGTACGGCTACTCTGGTACCACCTCTGCCAATGTACACACTTGGGTAAAGAGGTACTAAAAGGTGACGTGCAAACACTGCAGACCACTGACTGGTCAGACAGAATCGTCACCGCATCATTGTGTCATCAATGCTTGGCATGCACGGAATATCCTGCACGACTCAAACCCGTGACTGCCATTTTTAAACCGCCAAGCTATCACAGCGATTGCAATTTGTCAGTCGGTTCAGAAAATCAGAAAGCAGCAGCCCGAGATGACCCGGTGGACGTTTTGTGCATCGTCACTCTGACAACAAGGCACTTTAAAGGCTGTAGCATCCTGTCTAATTATCTCCAGAGATCTATGAACAGAGGGTTTGAACCTTTGAATAAAGGCGTTTAAAATAAACGCAGCGTTTCTCCTCCACCAACTGTATGAAATGCACTGAAATAACATCCAGTTCATTTATATTCTCCCTGTCGCTGTGTAGACTGTAAGAGTGTGTTGTGTTGCCCCCCCCCCTCCCCATCCACCACCCTCCACCCTCCTCAGCTCGTCCTCCTGCAGGCGAGTGGGGTCTTCAGTCCTCAGTCGTAAACCTCTCAGCGGCAGAGCCATTGAGCTTTGATGGACGCCGCCTGTGATGAAGGTAAAGCTGCTCTAACGTCCGTAAAGGACACTTCCATCATGATTACATTTACATTTAAAGGGTCAGTTCATTCAAATCACACATCTTATTTTACTACGACTCGCCTGTGGCGCTGAGATCCGCCCACGCAGCTAATTCACTTTATATGCTGAGGGTTTTTCAGATATTAGGATCAGATATTATGTTGTGGTTCAAAAAACTGCAGCAGATAAATAATCTTTTTTTTTCTCAGATAAAATGTTCCATACCGCAGATGAGCGGTTTCTAAATTAGGAAGGGCAGGAAGCTGAACAATGCAGAGCACGGCACAGAGCTTTAACTTGTCAAACACAGGTGTGACTAATAACACTGTCAACTGTAGCATTACATTGCAATAATAGCTTGAGCTGAGCCATTATCAGAGTGATTGCCTCCTCTGCTTTTAATGTGAAAAGCCAAAAAAAAAAAAAAAAAGGTCTGGGAGACGGAGAAGCTGCAGGGCAGAGAGGGAAGGAAAAAACATGTAAATCACTGATCGGACACAGAAAAGCTTCAAATTCAGTGTTGATGTTGAAAAACTTTGGTTTTTAGATGCTTTCAGTTTTTATGTTGCACAAGTTTCTGTTGTAAAAACAGCTTCCAAATGGAGGCGTGATATTAAAGTGTTGCCCTGAGTGCATTAACAGACTCACCGTCGATGTTTTAACACTGTAGAGCTACAATTAAAAACAAGTTTTCCATCTCCAGCTCTAGTAACAACAGGTCAGTGTCAGCCAATCAGAAGAGAGGAGGCTGTTTTCTGACTGATCCAATAAAAACTGAGCAGATTTCAGAACAAAACACTCGCAGAAACCAAATCCTGCAAGTTGTGGGATGGTGGGTTCAGTCAGGTGGGGGGTGGCTTTAGATGTGACTGCTCTGTTGTGACATCACAAAGTGACAGGAAGTCCTGACGGCTGGTTTTAAGGCTCAGTGTCTGAATACAGGCTGTGTGCATTTCTCTGTGGACTGAGGCTTTGATACTTTTAGAACCTAGAGCTGCTTTATAATCACACTACAACCCAGAACCTTCTTGTCGTGGGGGCAACGGTGCCAACCACTGCACCACTGGAGTGAAACCACCCTGAACCGGCTCAGACTGTTTCTGTGGCTTCTGGACATTTTGTTTTTCTTTAACTCATTGATCTTAATCGATCACCTTGTCTGGGATGAGGATGAGATCATCACATATTTCAAAGGAGGGGTGGGGCTGTGGGGGGGTCACAGTAAAGGCAAACATGTACTCTGTGCATCTCGAGTTAAGCTCTGGAAAAAGCTACTAAATGGACCTTGAGGTGAGATTGTTTTGTGAAGGTCAAGAAGCTCAGCAGAGTGATTTATTCTCCAAACCAGACTGGGAGTAACGACAGCAGCAGGAGGAGGAGGAGGAGGAGGAGGAGGAGGAGAGCATTTAGAGAGGGGATGGATGGATGGGTGGATGGATGGATGGATGGATGGATGGATGGATGGACTTCCACATATTTAAGTTTATGTCCGTTTTGGAAAGTGCAATTAAAATCAGTGCATTTCACAGGATCGATTGTAACCGCAGATGAAAGGTGCTCGTACGTGACCTTCAGCTTTGTGGAAACTAAAATCTTGGATTCGTTATCATTTGACGACTGTATGATGTCATGTATAGGAGCTGTATGAGTGTATACAACGCTGGCAGAAGCAGGGCACTACAGCAGAGCGTGAGCAGAGAGTCGGACGAGTCTGTGACCTTGTAAACCTCATCGAGCTCAGCTGGCGTCTCACTCTATGTTTTGACATGATGTGCTGTATGTTTGCATGTATCTCTGACTCGGGGAGGTTTGTTTTCAGGCCCTCCCTGCAACAATCCTCATGTTTCCTCCTGTGGAGCTACAGGCCAGCTCTTTGTGGCCCCCCTCTGCCCTCCCCTCCCCTCCCTCCCTGCCTCCCCCACCTGGGGGGGGGGGACGCCTCCTCTGCGTCCAGACTTGTCAGAGCAGATTCTCGTCAAATTACCAATGTCCTGCATCGGGGTAATTGCTTGCCAAACCCACTCCACTGATGCAAATTTAAGGGGTTGCATGTGATGGAGATAATGCCAAATTGGTTTTGAGATTTTGCGATGTCTACTCAGCATGGATAGATAGATATGTGGGCCCTTGAATTACAAAAAAAAAAGAAGAAGAAGAAGAAGAAATGAAACGAGGCTCTGTGTGGAGAATGCTGATTTGGCATTACTCAACATCGGAGAAGATATATTTCTCCTCCCTGCAGCTCCTCGCAGAACAAATAATTGTGAAGTAAAAAGTCTGCGAGGCTCTTAGTGCTTCATAACAGACACGTACACTGCAGTCATAACACCTCCTCTCGTGTCCCGTAATGTTCAATTGCCTCGGCTAAGTAGCCATTAATCGCGGCCGGGCTAATGGCCGGAGTCCAGCTCGGCTGCCGTGTGACCCGACTGCTAATGAGGCAGAAAGAAGTGGCTCAAGTCGTCATCGTGGTGCCAGCCCTCGGTGGCCGGCCGAGCCGCCGCGGGCCGCTCTGATGCTGATGTCACCTGATGGGAGAGGCTAGCTGCAGCAGCGCGAGGCCCTCGATTGGCTCACCCAGAGGGAGATATCAGAGCGCACAGCTCATTTCATGAGGATTAAACTCTGGAGGCTTTGAGGAGTTGAGCTGAGGAGTCCTCTGGGGAGGAACATGCTCTCGTCTCGTGGAGGGGGGGTTTTAATTTCACTGGCTAAGTTGGTGGTAGTGGTGGACGTGGTAATGAGACGGGGGGAGGAGGAGGAGGGAGGGAGTTGTTCACGGCTAAATTGGCAATGACAATTAAAGAGTAGTAATTAACAGGGTTAGGAGGAGAGCGCCCTCCAGGGAGGGGGAAGGGGAGGAAGAGGAAGAGGAAGGGGAAGAGCAAGCTCAAGGGCGACGGCAGAGCGACGACAAAACACCTTCAGGTAGAAGTCACAACATGGACCTGCACTGAGCCCAGAGTCCAGGTGGCTTAAAGGGGCATTTCTGTGGTTTAGCACTTTGAGCTCAGATGCTAACAGGAGACTGTAAACACACGATCAATGTTTATGATCTCTGACGTACACGTGAGCCAGTGAGTAAAAGTCTGAGTGATGTTCACACTGACACGATGACACAACTATAAATCCTCCACGGCTCCACAGCCCAGATGTGGACCACATACATCAGCACTGTCAGGAGCTCCGTTCACATCTGGACCGGTGCAAGGACACATGCAATCTGTCCAGATGTGGATCCAGGCCAGAGGTTTCTATAAGCTCCACTGTGATCAAAGCCTTGGTCAGTGTGAACATTATGTACAAAAGTGAACAACACATCACAGATATTTTACGAATATAAACTCAGATGGAAGTTTTTTTTTCAGAGCTGGAAATGATCTCTGCAGATTTCAGTGGACACATGGACGTCTACCTTTATACTGTATGGAGCTTTAAGACGCACGTCCACCTTTATACTGTATGGAGCTTTAAGACACACGTCTACCTTTAGTATGGAGCTTTAAGACACACGTCCACCTTTATACCGTATGGAGCTTTAAGACACAATTTACACTGTATGGAGAAAAAATCAAAGTCATTAGAAAGTGGAAAATAAGAAGAAAATAAGAAGAATACAATTGCACCAAACTCTGCTCATGTTTTTTTCAGCTTTTCATAAATATGCAGGAACCTGTAGAGTCTTGAATTTTAAAACGCTGCTTTTCAAGTGTGTGACTTTGACAGAATAATAAAGCTGATGAAATGATTGTGATGTTAAACTTCAACCCTCTGCTGCTGGTCGACGCTCACTGAAGTGAACCAGCAGCTGCCAGGCAGGAGGAGAAGAAGAAGTCCAGCTTGAACTTAAACGTCCTCTTTGCTGCAGAGTGAGATTCTTTGTTAATGAAACCAAACACCCCCCCTCTGCTCTCTGATTACACCAGGATTCACTGGTTTTCTAAGGATTTGTCCTGTAAATGAGAGCAGAGCCCTGGCGCAGCCGCCGCCGCCGCCGCCCCGGTCAAACCTCGTTCAGCGCCGCCGGTGAAAGGCCGACGAGCCGTGGATGTTTGAGTGAGCCAACATTTCAGAGGCTAATGAAATATTTTGTCATCCTGCGCCGTCCCCCTGGACCTCCCTTCATACCTTTTGCCACTTCACTTCCTTTGCCTTCACAGCCAACGCTCAACGCTCAACGCCGCCGCTGCTGCGGGACTTAACAAGCCTGGAAAATAATTAAAATTCAACCAAATGATGAAACACTTGCAGCAAAGCGTCCTTGAAGGGTCGACAGGGCCTGTTCTGAACGCAGCAAGGGGGGTGGGGGCGGGTTTTTTCTTCTTCTTCCTCTCCTCTCTCTCTTCACAGAGAATAATGTTAAGCTGCTGCTCCCAGCTTAAGGGCCTCTTAAATTGGAAAGGCACTGGCCTATAGAGACATGTACCTGTCAAACAAATACCACACGCCTGTGATTCTCTCTCCTCTCTTTCTCTCCGGCTTCGTTTTAAACTCTCAGATGGTATTCGAGTCAGACGCGGGGCGCCGTGGAGATTGTCGGGTTTGAGAACAGAGACGGGGATTCGCCTCTTAGAGGTATCACAGCGACACCGCTGTCGGAGGAATTAAGAGGCGAGCTGAGCGGCCCCTCCGGTGATCCGCTCAGAAGATGTTTCTCACGGCCCGGAGGAGGAAAGGCTGTCAGAGGGGGAGGTACGGAGGGAGGGAGGAGGGAGGGAGGGAGGTGAGCGTTCACATGTGGAGACGAACATGTTAGAGTGAAAAGTGTCAGGTCGTCTGAGGTCAATCTGAAAATATACGTTCAGTTCATCATGTAAATAATGAAGTTCACCACAGGTCAGTGATTCAGTTCGTGCTTTTCTGAAAACGTCCTGAACAGAAGGAAGAATGTTCATCCCAGGGGCAACGAGCAGAAACACCTGCGTG
Organism: Caranx ignobilis; assembly: GCA_021432705.1. Classification (NCBI taxonomy): domain Eukaryota; kingdom Metazoa; phylum Chordata; class Actinopteri; order Carangiformes; family Carangidae; genus Caranx; species Caranx ignobilis. Next base: position 387,417 of record MU269994.1, read on the forward strand.
TAAACAGACCAAGCCTTCACACGGACAGGAGGGAGCTTCGGTGGGCGGAGCCTTACACATGCTAAGCCCCGCCCCCCAAAGACCAACCTGAATCAAATCAGAGCAGTAAATGATACTTCACCCGTCCACAACTTCCCAGTCAGTTTGCACATTAACGACGTAGCACTGCTGAGTGTCTTCACCATGCGTCACCTGTGTCTGTGCCGAGACGTGAGCTGGGCTGCACCACGTGGATCACTGTGAATAAAACCAGGAACCTATCACAAGAAGCTAACGGTGAATTTTCTACCTCTGCATATGAACGACACATGAGATGTGTTAACACGCTGCATCGCGGTGGAAGTGACGGTAATTACTCCTGTAACCGTGGACAACCGTGGTTAATCTGACTGGTGTGATTTTGTTGCATCGACCAGCAGCAACGTCAACAACAACAACAACAACAACATGTGTTTGTTTACTGTCAGTCAGACTAGGACTGAAGACAGTGACAGCTTTTCAAAATAAAACTCAGCAGGACAAGCAGTGATTGGTTCAGCTGCAGCTCGGTATGCTGACAGGTTTTCAAAATAAAAGTCTGTGACGCCCCTCAGCTCCAGGTGAGCTCCTCTGCTCCTTCACCTAATGCTACAGACCTCAGACCAGTATTTACAGAGGGGGGACCTAACAGAATCTAATGATAATGATGATGATGACGATGATGTTTTAGAGTCCATGAATAGGATCTTTAATCTGACAGACAGTTGTGCACTTACGTTTAATCACGTACGTGTGTGTGATCAGGGTTCAGTTATTTTTATTTGCAGCAGCGCTGTCACTTTAATCATGTGTTTATATGTTCTGTTCAGTTTTATATCAGATCACGAGCTGCTCTAAATCATCAATTATCCCATGAAGTTTAATGACGATGACAGAGACGCCCCTGCTGATGATGGGTTGCAGGTTCATGTGATGCTATAGGTGCTAACAGCCATGTTTAATGGCTAATGGCTGTGATAGTAACTAACACAGCACAGATGGTGGAGCTGCTCTTCTCCTCCACCGGTCTGCAGAGCTGTCAGTGCAAAGAGCGGGAACGGCACTCCGCCATCGATTTATGGCCAAACGACTCTGGGAGTTGAAGTCAGGCATCACTTGCACAACTGTGCAGGGGCGGTAATGAAAACCTGAAGCCGAGGGAGGACAGAACGAGACCACGTGAGACCACATGAGACCCTTGTGAATATGAAGACAAAGGAAGCAGAATTTCAGGTCTGGTCCTTGTACACAGCCGGATGGAGGAAAAATAAAAAGACATTTATCTGATGATTTTTTCTTTAAATCCCATAATAATGAAAAAAAGGTCATGAATATGAGATAAAAAGTCATAATTCTGAGATAACAAAAACAAAACTGAACTTTTTCTGTCACGGTCACGACTTACCTGAGTGATATTTGTTTTCTTTCACTGGCAGGAACAGGCTTCATCCTGATACAGCAACAAACGAGGATTCATCCGCTGCTGGAAACAGTCCCTGACAAATTCACCATTTGTCCATGTTTGGTACAAACAGCTGCAGCGTCCAGATGTTTGAGGGAAGGAGTGTGTGGAGTTTGTTCATCACTCAACACTTCACACGTGATGATCTTCATGTTGTCATTTCATGTCTTGTTTGTACATTTATGATTCAAATACACTGTACGTTTCATTTTTTGTTTGTATTGACTCTGCGCTTGATGTAGGAACTAAAGTTGTGCCTGTGTTGCTTGGGGACACTTGTTCCTTCTTGCTCATGAGCAGCCTGGGATGTTGTTTATTCGTTTATTTACATGCTCATTATGTGTGTTCATATTTCCTTCTCTGTGGTTTGTCTTAACCTCTTCCACTCCCACCCTGTTTTGAAGCAAAAACGCTTAAAATTCCATCCTCATATTATAATGGCTGTAGTTTCTGAACCAATTTGACTACATGCATGAATGAGGGCTTGCCAGAAAGGGGGTACTATAGAGTTTATTGTGAAAGTGTCAAAAACACTTTAGGTATTACTGAAACAGAGCAGTGGGCCACTAAGTGAGCAAAAATTCAGATTTTCTGTCCACCTAAAAAAAAAGTAATTAAAAAAAACAAAAAATGGTCTGTGTGGCTTTATCCATATAGGTAAATGACAGTATAGGCCTGTAAGCACACTATCAGTGAACACCTGGTTCAAATTTGAAGAAGATAGCACAAAATATCCGAGGTTTTGGGTTAGCCTGGCTGTAGTCTCCGCGGTCCGGTCCGGCTCCCCGTAGCTATCACAGCGGTCAGCTGCCCAGCTGACTAAAATGGGTGTGTGTGTGACTGAGCATGCGCGGCTGAGGGTCCCCCTGTGCGAGGTTCTGGGTTAGCCTGGCTGTAGTCTCTGCTGAGTCCAGCCCGGTCAGCGTGGCTCACTTACTATTCTCACCGGGGCCAGCAGCTGTGGCCAGCTGCCCCCGCCCCCCTGATTCCTGCTCTGTACAGTGTGCCCCAGTGTTTGAACGGGTGGCTGAGTGTCTCTGCTGAGTCCGGCCCGGTCAGCGTGGCTTACTTACTATTCTCACCGGGGGCCAGCGGCTGTGGCCAGCTGCCCCCGCCCCCCTGATTCCTGCTCTGTACCCTGTGCCGCAGTGTTTGAACGGGTGGCTGAGTGTCTCTGCTGAGTCCGGCCCGGTCAGCGTGGCTCATTTACTATTCTGACCGGGGGCCAGCGGCTGTGGCCAGCTGCCCCCGCCCCCCTGATTCCTGCTCTGTACAGTGTGCCCCAGTGTTTGAACGGGTGGCTGAGTGTCTCTGCTGAGTCCGGCCCGGTCAGCGTGGCTCATTTACTATTCTCACCGGGGGCCAGCGGCTGTGGCCAGCTGCCCCCGCCCCCTGATTCCTGCTCTGTACAGTGTGCCCCAGTGTTTGAACGGGTGGCTGAGTGTCTCTGCTGAGTCCGGCCCGGTCAGCGTGGCTCACTTACTATTCTCACCGGGGGCCAGCGGCTGTGGCCAGCTGCCCCCGCCCCCCTGATTCCTGCTCTGTACAGTGTGCCCCAGTGTTTGAACGGATGGCTGAGTGTCTCTGCTGAGTCCGGCCCGGTCAGCGTGGCTCACTTACTATTCTCACCGGGGGCCAGCGGCTGTGGCCAGCTGCCCCTGCCCCCCTGATTCCTGCTTTGTACCCTGTGGCCCAGTGTTTGAAGGGGTAGCTGAGTGTCTCTGCTGAATCCGGGCCAGCGGCTGTGGCCAGCTGCCCTCGCCCCCCTGATTCCTGCTCTGTACAGAGTGCCCCAGTGTTTGAACGGGTGGCTGAGTGTCTCTGCTGAGTCCGGCCCGGTCAGCGTGGCTCACTTACTATTCTCACCGGGGCCAGCGGCTGTGGCCAGCTGCCCCCGCCCCCCTGATTCCTGCTCTGTACAGTGTGCCCCAGTGTTTGAACGGGTGGCTGAGTGTCTCTGCTAAATCGGGCCCGGTCAGCGTGGCTTACTTACTATTCTCACCGGGGGCCAGCGGCTGTGGCCAGCTGCCCCCGCCCCCCTGATTCCTGCTCTGTACAGTGTGCCCCAGTGTTTGAACGGGTGGCTGAGTGTCTCTGCTGAGTCCGGCCCGGTCAGCGTGGCTCACTTACTATTCTCACCGGGGGCCAGCGGCTGTGGCCAGCTGACCTCGCCCCCCTGATTCCTGCTCTGTACAGAGTGCCCCAGTGTTTGAACGGGTGGCTGAGTGTCTCTGCTGAGTCGGGCCCGGTCAGCGTGGCTCACTTACTATTCTCACCGGGGGCCAGCGGCTGTGGCCAGCTGCCCCCGCCCCCCTGATTCCTACTCTGTACCCTGTGCCCCAGTGTTTGAACGGGTGGCTGAGTGTCTCTGCTGAATCCGGGGCCAGCGGCTGTGGCCAGCTGCCCCCGCCCCCCTGATTCCTGCTCTGTACAGTGTGCCCCAGTGTTTGAACGGGTGGCTGAGTGTCTCTGCTGAGTCCGGCCCGGTCAGCGTGGCTCACTTACTATTCTCACCGGGGGCCAGCGGCTGTGGCCAGCTGCCCCTGCCCCCCTGATTCCTGCTTTGTACCTGTGGCCCAGTGTTTGGAGGGGTGGCTGAGTGTCTCTGCTGAGTCCGGCCCGGTCAGCGTGGCTCACTCACTATTCTCACCGGGGGCCAGCGGCTGTGGCCAGCTGCCCCCGCCCCCCTGATTCCTGCTCTGTACAATGTGCCCCAGTGTTTGAACGGGTGGCTGAGTGTCTCTGCTGAGTCCGGCCCGGTCAGCGTGGCTCACTTACTATTCTCACCGGGGGCCAGCGGCTGTGGCCAGCTGCCCCCGCCCCCCTGATTCCTGCTCTGTACCCTGTGCCCCAGTGTTTGAACGGGTGGCTGAGTGTCTCTGCTGAGTCCGGGGCCAGCGGCTGTGGCCAGCTGCCCCCGCCCCCCTGATTCCTGCTCTGTACAGTGTGCCCCAGTGTTTGAACGGGTGGCTGAGTGTCTCTGCTGAGTCCGGCCCAGTCAGCGTGGCTCATTTACTATTCTCACCGGGGGCCAGCGGCTGTGGCCAGCTGCCCCCGCCCCCCTGATTCCTGCTCTGTACAGTGTGCCCCAGTGTTTGAACGGGTGGCTGAGTGTCTCTGCTGAGTCCAGCCCGGTCAGCATGGCTCACTTACTATTCTCACCGGGGGCCAGCGGCTGTGGCCAGCTGCCCCCGCCCCCCTGATTCCTGCTCTGTACAGTGTGCCCCAGTGTTTGAACGGGTGGCTGAGTGTCTCTGCTGAATCCGGGGCCAGCGGCTGTGGCCAGCTGCCCTCGCCCCCCTGATTCCTGCTCTGTACAGTGTGCCCCAGTGTTTGAACAGGTGGCTGAGTGTCTCTGCTGAGTCCAGCCCGGTCAGCGTGGCTCACTTTCTATTCTCACCGGGGGCCAGCGGCTGTGGCCAGCTGCCCCTGCCCCCCTGATTCCTGCTTTGTACCCTGTGGCCCAGTGTTTGAAGGGGTGGCTGAGTGTCTCTGCTGAGTCCGGCCCGGTCAGCGTGGCTCACTTACTATTCTCACCGGGCGCCAACGGCTGTGGCCAGCTGCCCTCGCCCCCCTGATTCATGCTCTGTACAGTGTGCCCCAGTGTTTGAACGGGTGGCTGAGTGTCTCTGCTGAGTCCGGCCCGGTCAGCGTGGCTCACTTACTATTCTCACCGGGGGCCAGCGGCTGTGGCCAGCTGCCCCCGCCCCCCTGATTCCTACTCTGTACCCTGTGCCCCAGTGTTTGAACGGGTGGCTGAGTGTCTCTGCTGAGTCCGGCCCGGTCAGCGTGGCTCACTTACTATTCTCACCGGGGGCCAGCGGCTGTGGCCAGCTGCCCTCGCCCCCCTGATTCCTGCTCTGTACAGTGTGCCCCAGTGTTTGAACGGGTGGCTGAGTGTCTCTGCTGAGTCCGGCCCGGTCAGCGTGGCTCACTTACTATTCTCACCGGGGGCCAGCGGCTGTGGCCAGCTGCCCCCGCCCCCCTGATTCCTGCTCTGTACAGTGTACCCCAGTGTTTGAACGGGTGGCTGAGTGTCTCTGCTGAATCCGGGGCCAGCGGCTGTGGCCAGCTGCCCTCGCCCCCTGATTCCTGCTCTGTACAGTGTGCCCCAGTGTTTGAACGGGTGGCTGAGTGTCTCTGCTGAGTCCGGCCCGGTCAGCGTGGCTCATTTACTATTCTCACCGAGGGCCAGCGGCTGTGGCCAGCTGCCCCCGCCCCCCTGATTCCTGCTCTGTACAGTGTGCCCCAGTGTTTGAACGGGTGGCTGAGTGTCTCTGCTGAATCCGGGGCCAGCGGCTGTGGCCAGCTGCCCTCGCCCCCCTGATTCCTGCTCTGTACAGTGTGCCCCAGTGTTTGAACGGGTGGCTGAGTGTCTCTGCTGAGTCCGGCCCGGTCAGCGTGGCTCATTTACTATTCTCACCGAGGGCCAGCGGCTGTGGCCAGCTGCCCCCGCCCCCCTGATTCCTGCTCTGTACAGTGTGCCCCAGTGTTTGAACGGGTGGCTGAGTGTCTCTGCTGAGTCCGGCCCGGTCAGCGTGGCTCACTTACTATTCTCACCGGGGGCCAGCGGCTGGGGCCAGCTGCCCCCGCCCCACTGATTCCTGCTCTGTACCCTGTGCCCCAGTGTTTGAACGGGTGGCTGAGTGTCTCTGCTGAGTCCGGGGCCAGCGGCTGTGGCCAGCTGCCCCCGCCCCCCTGATTCCTGCTTTGTACCCTGTGGCCCAGTGTTTGAAGGGGTGGCTGAGTGTCTCTGCTGAGTCGGGCCCGGTCAGCGTGGTTCACTTACTATTCTCACCGGGGGCCAGCGGCTGTGGCCAGCTGCCCCCGCCCCCCTGATTCCTGCTCTGTACAGTGTGCCCCAGTGTTTGAACGGGTGGCTGAGTGTCTCTGCTGAGTCCAGCCCGGTCAGCGTGGCTCACTTACTATTCTCACCGGGGGCCAGCGGCTGTGGCCAGCTGTCCCTGCCCCCCTGATTCCTGCTTTGTACCCTGTGGCCCAATGTTTGAAGGGGTGGCTGAGTGTCTCTGCTGAGTCGGGCCCGGTCAGCTTGGCTCACTTACTATTCTCACCGGGGGCCAGCGGCTGTGGCCAGCTGCCCCCGCCCCCCTATTCATGCTCTGTACAGTGTGCCCCAGTGTTTGAACGGGTGGCTGAGTGTCTCTGCTGAGTCGGGCCCGGTCAGCGTGGCTCACTTACTATTCTCACCGGGGGCCAGCGGCTGTGGCCAGCTGCCCCCGCCCCCCTGATTCCTGCTCTGTACAGTGTGCCCCAGTGTTTGAACGGGTGGCTGAGTGTCTCTGCTGAGTCCGGCCCGGTCAGTGTGGCTCACTTACTATTCTCACCGGGGGCCAGCGGCTGTGGCCAGCTGCCCCCGCCCCCCTGATTCCTGCTTTGTACCCTGTGCCCCAGTGTTCGAACGGGTGGCTGAGTGTCTCTGCTGAGTCCGGCCCGGTCAGCGTGGCTCACTTACTATTCTCACCGGGGGCCAGCGGCTGGGGCCAGCTGCCCCCGCCCCACTGATTCCTGCTCTGTACCCTGTGCCCCAGTGTTTGAACGGGTGGCTGAGTGTCTCTGCTGAGTCCGGGGCCAGCGGCTGTGGCCAGCTGCCCCCGCCCCCCTGATTCCTGCTTTGTACCCTGTGGCCCAGTGTTTGAAGGGGTGGCTGAGTGTCTCTGCTGAGTCCGGCCCGGTCAGCGTGGTTCACTTACTATTCTCACCGGGGGCCAGCGGCTGTGGCCAGCTGCCCCCGCCCCCTGATTCCTGCTCTGTACAGTGTGCCCCAGTGTTTGAACGGGTGGCTGAGTGTCTCTGCTGAGTCCAGCCCGGTCAGCGTGGCTCACTTACTATTCTCACCGGGGGCCAGCGGCTGTGGCCAGCTGCCCCTGCCCCCCTGATTCCTGCTTTGTACCCTGTGGCCCAGTGTTTGAAGGGTGGCTGAGTGTCTCTGCTGAGTCGGGCCCGGTCAGCTTGGCTCACTTACTATTCTCACCGGGGGCCAGCGGCTGTGGCCAGCTGCCCCCGCCCCCCTGATTCCTGCTCTGTACAGTGTGCCCCAGTGTTTGAACGGGTGGCTGAGTGTCTCTGCTGAGTCCGGCCCGGTCAGCGTGGCTCACTTACTATTCTCACCGGGGGCCAGCGGCTGTGGCCAGCTGCCCCTGCCCCCCTGATTCCTGCTTTGTACCCTGTGCCCAGTGTTTGAAGGGTGGCTGAGTGTCTCTGCTGAGTCCGGCCCGGTCAGCGTGGTTCACTTACTATTCTCACCGGGGGCCAGCGGCTGTGGCCAGCTGCCCCCGCCCCCCTGATTCCTGCTCTGTACAGTGTGCCCCAGTGTTTGAACGGGTGGCTGAGTGTCTCTGCTGAGTCCGGCCCGGTCAGCGTGGCTCACTTACTATTCTCACCGGGGGCCAGCGGCTGTGGCCAGCTGCCCCCGCCCCCCTGATTCCTGCTTTGTACCCTGTGGCCCAGTGTTTGAAGGGTGGCTGAGTGTCTCTGCTGAGTCCGGCCCGGTCAGCGTGGCTCATTTACTATTCTCACCGAGGGCCAGCGGCTGTGGCCAGCTGCCCCCGCCCCCCTGATTCCTGCTCTGTACAGTGTGCCCCAGTGTTTGAACGGGTGGCTGAGTGTCTCTGCTGAGTCCGGCCCGGTCAGCGTGGCTCACTTACTATTCTCACCGGGGGCCAGCGGCTGGGGCCAGCTGCCCCCGCCCCACTGATTCCTGCTCTGTACCCTGTGCCCCAGTGTTTGAACGGGTGGCTGAGTGTCTCTGCTGAGTCCGGGGCCAGCGGCTGTGGCCAGCTGCCCCCGCCCCCCTGATTCCTGCTTTGTACCCTGTGGCCCAGTGTTTGAAGGGGTGGCTGAGTGTCTCTGCTGAGTCGGGCCCGGTCAGCGTGGTTCACTTACTATTCTCACCGGGGGCCAGCGGCTGTGGCCAGCTGCCCCGCCCCCCTGATTCCTGCTCTGTACAGTGTGCCCCAGTGTTTGAACGGGTGGCTGAGTGTCTCTGCTGAGTCCAGCCCGGTCAGCGTGGCTCACTTACTATTCTCACCGGGGGCCAGCGGCTGTGGCCAGCTGTCCCTGCCCCCCTGATTCCTGCTTTGTACCCTGTGGCCCAATGTTTGAAGGGTGGCTGAGTGTCTCTGCTGAGTCGGGCCCGGTCAGCTGGCTCACTTACTATTCTCACCGGGGGCCAGCGGCTGTGGCCAGCTGCCCCCGCCCCCCTTATTCATGCTCTGTACAGTGTGCCCCAGTGTTTGAACGGGTGGCTGAGTGTCTCTGCTGAGTCGGGCCCGGTCAGCGTGGCTCACTTACTATTCTCACCGGGGGCCAGCGGCTGTGGCCAGCTGCCCCCGCCCCCCTGATTCCTGCTCTGTACAGTGTGCCCCAGTGTTTGAACGGGTGGCTGAGTGTCTCTGCTGAGTCCGGCCCGGTCAGTGTGGCTCACTTACTATTCTCACCGGGGGCCAGCGGCTGTGGCCAGCTGCCCCCGCCCCCCTGATTCCTGCTTGTACCCTGTGCCCCAGTGTTCGAACGGGTGGCTGAGTGTCTCTGCTGAGTCCGGCCCGGTCAGCGTGGCTCACTTACTATTCTCACCGGGGGCCAGCGGCTGGGGCCAGCTGCCCCCGCCCCACTGATTCCTGCTCTGTACCCTGTGCCCCAGTGTTTGAACGGGTGGCTGAGTGTCTCTGCTGAGTCCGGGGCCAGCGGCTGTGGCCAGCTGCCCCCGCCCCCCTGATTCCTGCTTTGTACCCTGTGGCCCAGTGTTTGAAGGGGTGGCTGAGTGTCTCTGCTGAGTCCGGCCCGGTCAGCGTGGTTCACTTACTATTCTCACCGGGGGCCAGCGGCTGTGGCCAGCTGCCCCCGCCCCCCTGATTCCTGCTCTGTACAGTGTGCCCCAGTGTTTGAACGGGTGGCTGAGTGTCTCTGCTGAGTCCAGCCCGGTCAGCGTGGCTCACTTACTATTCTCACCGGGGGCCAGCGGCTGTGGCCAGCTGCCCCTGCCCCCCTGATTCCTGCTTTGTACCCTGTGCCCCAGTGTTTGAAGGGTGGCTGAGTGTCTCTGCTGAGTCGGGCCCGGTCAGCGTGGCTCACTTACTATTCTCACCGGGGGCCAGCGGCTGTGGCCAGCTGCCCCCGCCCCCCTGATTCCTGCTCTGTACAGTGTGCCCCAGTGTTTGAACGGGTGGCTGAGTGTCTCTGCTGAGTCCGGCCCGGTCAGCGTGGCTCACTTACTATTCTCACCGGGGGCCAGCGGCTGTGGCCAGCTGCCCCGCCCCCCTGATTCCTGCTTTGTACCTGTGGCCCAGTGTTTGAAGGGGTGGCTGAGTGTCTCTGCTGAGTCCGGCCCGGTCAGCGTGGCTCACTTACTATTCTCACCGGGGGCCAGCGGCTGTGGCCAGCTGCCCCCGCCCCCCTGATTCCTGCTCTGTACAGTGTGCCCCAGTGTTTGAACGGGTGGCTGAGTGTCTCTGCTGAGTCCGGCCCGGTCAGCGTGGCTCACTTACTATTCTCACCGGGGGCCAGCGGCTGTGGCCAGCTGCCCCCGCCCCCCTGATTCCTGCTTTGTACCCTGTGGCCCAGTGTTTGAAGGGGTGGCTGAGTGTCTCTGCTGAGTCCGGCCCGGTCAGCGTGGCTCACTTACTATTCTCACCGGGGGCCAGCGGCTGTGGCCAGCTGCCCCGCCCCCCTGATTCCTGCTCTGTACAGTGTGCCCCAGTGTTTGAACGGGTGGCTGAGTGTCTCTGCTGAGTCGGGCCCGGTCAGCGTGGCTCACTTACTATTCTCACCGGGGGCCAGCGGCTGTGGCCAGCTGCCCCCGCCCCCCTGATTCCTGCTCTGTACAGTGTGCCCCAGTGTTTGAACGGGTGGCTGAGTGTCTCTGCTGAGTCGGGCCCGGTCAGCGTGGCTCACTTACTATTCTCACCGGGGGCCAGCGGCTGTGGCCAGCTGCCCCCGCCCCCCTGATTCCTGCTTTGTACCCTGTGGCCCAGTGTTTGAAGGGGTGGCTGAGTGTCTCTGCTGAGTCGGGCCCGGTCAGCGTGGCTCACTTACTATTCTCACCGGGGGCCAGCGGCTGTGGCCAGCTGCCCCCGCCCCCTGATTCCTGCTCTGTACAGTGTGCCCCAGTGTTTGAACGGGTGGCTGAGTGTCTCTGCTGAGTCCGGCCCGGTCAGCGTGGCTCACTTACTATTCTCACCGGGGGCCAGCGGCTGTGGCCAGCTGCCCCTGCCCCCCTGATTCCTGCTCTGTACCCTGTGGCCCAGTGTTTGAAGGGGTGGCTGAGTGTCTCTGCTGAGTCCGGCCCGGTCAGCGTGGTTCACTTACTATTCTCACCGGGGGCCAGCGGCTGTGGCCAGCTGCCCCCGCCCCCCTGATTCCTGCTCTGTACAGTGTGCCCCAGTGTTTGAACGGGTGGCTGAGTGTCTCTGCTGAGTCCGGCCCGGTCAGCGTGGCTCACTTACTATTCTCACCGGGGGCCAGCGGCTGTGGCCAGCTGCCCCCGCCCCCCTGATTCCTGCTTTGTACCCTGTGGCCCAGTGTTTGAACGGGTGGCTGAGTGTCTCTGCTGAGTCCGGCCCGGTCAGCGTGGCTCACTTACTATTCTCACCGGGGGCCAGCGGCTGTGGCCAGCTGCCCCCGCCCCCCTGATTCCTGCTCTGTACAGTGTGCCCCAGTGTTTGAACGGGTGGCTGAGTGTCTCTGCTGAGTCGGGCCCGGTCAGCGTGGCTCACTTACTATTCTCACCAGGGGCCAGCGGCTGTGGCCAGCTGCCCCCGCCCCCCTGATTCCTGCTCTGTACAGTGTGCCCCAGTGTTTGAACGGGTGGCTGAGTGTCTCTGCTGAGTCGGGCCCGGTCAGCGTGGCTCACTTACTATTCTCACCGGGGGCCAGCGGCTGTGGCCAGCTGCCCCCGCCCCCATGATTCCTGCTCTGTACCCTGTGGCCCAGTGTTTGAAGGGTGGCTGAGTGTCTCTGCTGAGTCCGGCCCGGTCAGCGTGGCTCACTTACTATTCTCACCGGGGGCAGCGGCTGTGGCCAGCTGCCCTCGCCCCCCTGATTCCTGCTCTGTACAGTGTGCCCCAGTGTTTGAACGGGTGGCTGAGTGTCTCTGCTGAGTCCGGCCCGGTCAGCGTGGCTCACTTACTATTCTCACCGGGGGCCAGCGGCTGTGGCCAGCTGCCCCCGCCCCCCTGATTCCTGCTTTGTACCCTGTGCCCAGTGTTTGAAGGGGTGGCTGAGTGTCTCTGCTGAGTCCGGCCCGGTCAGCGTGGCTCACTTACTATTCTCACCGGGGGCCAGCGGCTGTGGCCAGCTGCCCCCGCCCCCCTGATTCCTGCTCTGTACAGTGTGCCCAAGTGTTTGAACGGGTGGCTGAGTGTCTCTGCTGAGTCGGGCCCGGTCAGCGTGGCTCACTTACTATTCTCACCAGGGGCCAGCGGCTGTGGCCAGCTGCCCCCGCCCCCCTGATTCCTGCTCTGTACAGTGTGCCCCAGTGTTTGAACGGGTGGCTGAGTGTCTCTGCTGAGTCGGGCCCGGTCAGCGTGGCTCACTTACTATTCTCACCGGGGGCCAGCGGCTGTGGCCAGCTGCCCCTGCCCCCTGATTCCTGCTCTGTACCCTGTGGCCCAGTGTTTGAAGGGGTGGCTGAGTGTCTCTGCTGAGTCGGGCCCGGTCAGCTTGGCTCACTTACTATTCTCACCGGGGGCCAGCGGCTGTGGCCAGCTGCCCCCGCCCCCCTGATTCATGCTCTGTACAGTGTGCCCCAGTGTTTGAACGGGTGGCTGAGTGTCTCTGCTGAGTCCGGCCCGGTCAGCGTGGCTCACTTACTATTCTCACCGGGGGCCAGCGGCTGTGGCCAGCTGCCCCTGCCCCCCTGATTCCTGCTCTGTACCCTGTGGCCCAGTGTTTGAACGGGTGGCTGAGTGTCTCTGCTGAGTCCGGCCCGGTCAGCGTGGTTCACTTACTATTCTCACCGGGGGCCAGCGGCTGTGGCCAGCTGCCCCGCCCCCCTGATTCCTGCTCTGTACAGTGTGCCCCAGTGTTTGAACGGGTGGCTGAGTGTCTCTGCTGAGTCCGGCCCGGTCAGCGTGGCTCACTTACTATTCTCACCGGGGGCCAGCGGCTGTGGCCAGCTGCCCCCGCCCCCCTGATTCCTGCTCTGTACCCTGTGGCCCAGTGTTTGAAGGGGTGGCTGAGTGTCTCTGCTGAGTCCGGCCCGGTCAGCGTGGCTCACTTACTATTCTCACCGGGGGCCAGCGGCTGTGGCCAGCTGCCCCCGCCCCCCTGATTCCTGCTCTGTACAGTGTGCCCCAGTGTTTGAACGGGTGGCTGAGTGTCTCTGCTGAGTCGGGCCCGGTCAGCGTGGCTCACTTACTATTCTCACCGGGGGCCAGCGGCTGTGGCCAGCTGCCCCCGCCCCCCTGATTCCTGCTCTGTACAGTGTGCCCCAGTGTTTGAACGGGTGGCTGAGTGTCTCTGCTGAGTAGGGCCCGGTCAGCGTGGCTCACTTACTATTCTCACCGGGGGCCAGCGGCTGTGGCCAGCTGCCCCTGCCCCCATGATTCCTGCTTGTACCCTGTGGCCCAGTGTTTGAACGGGTGGCTGAGTGTCTCTGCTGAGTCCGGCCCGGTCAGCGTGGCTCACTTACTATTCTCACCGGGGGCCAGCGGCTGTGGCCAGCTGCCCCCGCCCCCTGATTCCTGCTCTGTACAGTGTGCCCCAGTGTTTGAACGGGTGGCTGAGTGTCTCTGCTGAGTCGGGCCCGGTCAGCGTGGCTCACTTACTATTCTCACCGGGGGCCAGCGGCTGTGGCCAGCTGCCCCCGCCCCCTGATTCCTGCTCTGTACAGTGTGCCCCAGTGTTTGAACGGGTGGCTGAGTGTCTCTGCTGAGTCGGGCCCGGTCAGCGTGGCTCACTTACTATTCTCACCGGGGGCAGCGGCTGTGGCCAGCTGCCCTCGCCCCCCTGATTCCTGCTCTGTACAGTGTGCCCCAGTGTTTGAACGGGTGGCTGAGTGTCTCTGCTGAGTCCGGCCCGGTCAGCGTGGCTCACTTACTATTCTCACCGGGGGCCAGCGGCTGTGGCCAGCTGCCCCCGCCCCCCTGATTCCTGCTTTGTACCCTGTGCCCCAGTGTTCGAACGGGTGGCTGAGTGTCTCTGCTGAGTCCGGCCCGGTCAGCGTGGCTCACTTACTATTCTCACCGGGGGCAGCGGCTGGGGCCAGCTGCCCCCGCCCCCTGATTCCTGCTCTGTACCCTGTGCCCCAGTGTTTGAACGGGTGGCTGAGTGTCTCTGCTGAGTCCGGGGCCAGCGGCTGTGGCCAGCTGCCCCCGCCCCCCTGATTCCTGCTTTGTACCCTGTGGCCCAGTGTTTGAAGGGGTGGCTGAGTGTCTCTGCTGAGTCCGGCCCGGTCAGCGTGGTTCACTTACTATTCTCACCGGGGGCCAGCGGCTGTGGCCAGCTGCCCCCGCCCCCCTGATTCCTGCTCTGTACAGTGTGCCCCAGTGTTTGAACGGGTGGCTGAGTGTCTCTGCTGAGTCCAGCCCGGTCAGCGTGGCTCACTTACTATTCTCACGGGGGCCAGCGGCTGTGGCCAGCTGCCCCTGCCCCCCTGATTCCTGCTTTGTACCCTGTGGCCCAGTGTTTGAAGGGGTGGCTGAGTGTCTCTGCTGAGTCGGGCCCGGTCAGCTTGGCTCACTTACTATTCTCACCGGGGGCCAGCGGCTGTGGCCAGCTGCCCCCGCCCCCCTGATTCATGCTCTGTACAGTGTGCCCCAGTGTTTGAACGGGTGGCTGAGTGTCTCTGCTGAGTCCGGCCCGGTCAGCGTGGCTCACTTACTATTCTTACCGGGGGCCAGCGGCTGTGGCCAGCTGCCCCTGCCCCCTTGATTCCTGCTTTGTACCCTGTGGCCCAGTGTTTGAAGGGGTGGCTGAGTGTCTCTGCTGAGTCGGGCCCGGTCAGCGTGGCTCATTTACTATTCTCACCGGGGGCCAGCGGCTGTGGCCAGCTGCCCCCGCCCCCCTGATTCCTGCTCTGTACAGTGTGCCCCAGTGTTTGAACGGGTGGCTGAGTGTCTCTGCTGAGTCCGGCCCGGTCAGCGTGGCTCACTTACTATTCTCACGGGGGCCAGCGGCTGTGGCCAGCTGCCCCTGCCCCCCTGATTCCTGCTTTGTACCCTGTGGCCCAGTGTTTGAAGGGGTGGCTGAGTGTCTCTGCTGAGTCCGGCCCGGTCAGCGTGGTTCACTTACTATTCTCACCGGGGGCCAGCGGCTGTGGCCAGCTGCCCCCGCCCCCCTGATTCCTGCTCTGTACAGTGTGCCCCAGTGTTTGAACGGGTGGCTGAGTGTCTCTGCTGAGTCCGGCCCGGTCAGTGTGGCTCACTTACTATTCTCACCGGGGGCCAGCGGCTCTGGCCAGCTGCCCCCGCCCCCTGATTCCTGCTTTGTACCCTGTGGCCCAGTGTTTGAAGGGTGGCTGAGTGTCTCTGCTGAGTCCGGCCCGGTCAGCGTGGCTCACTTACTATTCTCACCGGGGGCCAGCGGCTGTGGCCAGCTGCCCCCCCCCCTGATTCCTGCTCTGTACAGTGTGCCCCAGTGTTTGAACGGGTGGCTGAGTGTCTCTGCTGAGTCGGGCCCGGTCAGCGTGGCTCACTTACTATTCTCACCAGGGGCCAGCGGCTGTGGCCAGCTGCCCCCGCCCCCCTGATTCCTGCTCTGTACAGTGTGCCCCAGTGTTTGAACGGGTGGCTGAGTGTCTCTGCTGAGTCGGGCCCGGTCAGCGTGGCTCACTTACTATTCTCACCGGGGGCCAGCGGCTGTGGCCAGCTGCCCCTGCCCCCATGATTCCTGCTTTGTACCCTGTGGCCCAGTGTTTGAAGGGGTGGCTGAGTGTCTCTGCTGAGTCCGGCCCGGTCAGCGTGGCTCACTTACTATTCTCACCGGGGGCCAGCGGCTGTGGCCAGCTGCCCCCGCCCCCCTGATTCGTGCTCTGTACAGTGTGCCCCAGTGTTTGAACGGGTGGCTGAGTGTCTCTGCTGAGTCGGGCCCGGTCAGCTTGGCTCACTTACTATTCTCACCGGGGGCCAGCGGCTGTGGCCAGCTGCCCCCGCCCCCCTGATTCATGCTCTGTACAGTGTGCCCCAGTGTTTGAACGGGTGGCTGAGTGTCTCTGCTGAGTCCGGCCCGGTCAGCGTGGCTCACTTACTATTCTTACCGGGGGCCAGCGGCTGTGGCCAGCTGCCCCTGCCCCCTTGATTCCTGCTTTGTACCCTGTGGCCCAGTGTTTGAAGGGGTGGCTGAGTGTCTCTGCTGAGTCGGGCCCGGTCAGCGTGGCTCATTTACTATTCTCACCGGGGGCCAGCGGCTGTGGCCAGCTGCCCCCGCCCCCCTGATTCCTGCTCTGTACAGTGTGCCCCAGTGTTTGAACGGGTGGCTGAGTGTCTCTGCTGAGTCCGGCCCGGTCAGCGTGGCTCACTTACTATTCTCACCGGGGCCAGCGGCTGTGGCCAGCTGCCCCTGCCCCCCTGATTCCTGCTTTGTACCCTGTGGCCCAGTGTTTGAAGGGGTGGCTGAGTGTCTCTGCTGAGTCCGGCCCGGTCAGCGTGGTTCACTTACTATTCTCACCGGGGGCCAGCGGCTGTGGCCAGCTGCCCCCGCCCCCCTGATTCCTGCTCTGTACAGTGTGCCCCAGTGTTTGAACGGGTGGCTGAGTGTCTCTGCTGAGTCCGGCCCGGTCAGTGTGGCTCACTTACTATTCTCACCGGGGGCCAGCGGCTCTGGCCAGCTGCCCCCGCCCCCCTGATTCCTGCTTTGTACCCTGTGGCCCAGTGTTTGAAGGGGTGGCTGAGTGTCTCTGCTGAGTCCGGCCCGGTCAGCGTGGCTCACTTACTATTCTCACCGGGGGCCAGCGGCTGTGGCCAGCTGCCCCCGCCCCCCTGATTCCTGCTCTGTACAGTGTGCCCCAGTGTTTGAACGGGTGGCTGAGTGTCTCTGCTGAGTCGGGCCCGGTCAGCGTGGCTCACTTACTATTCTCACCAGGGGCCAGCGGCTGTGGCCAGCTGCCCCCGCCCCCCTGATTCCTGCTCTGTACAGTGTGCCCCAGTGTTTGAACGGGTGGCTGAGTGTCTCTGCTGAGTCGGGCCCGGTCAGCGTGGCTCACTTACTATTCTCACCGGGGGCCAGCGGCTGTGGCCAGCTGCCCCTGCCCCCATGATTCCTGCTTTGTACCCTGTGGCCCAGTGTTTGAAGGGGTGGCTGAGTGTCTCTGCTGAGTCCGGCCCGGTCAGCGTGGCTCACTTACTATTCTCACCGGGGGCCAGCGGCTGTGGCCAGCTGCCCCCGCCCCCCTGATTCGTGCTCTGTACAGTGTGCCCCAGTGTTTGAACGGGTGGCTGAGTGTCTCTGCTGAGTCGGGCCCGGTCAGCGTGGCTCACTTACTATTCTCACCGGGGGCCAGCGGCTGTGGCCAGCTGCCCCCGCCCCCCTGATTCCTGCTCTGTACAGTGTGCCCCAGTGTTTGAACGGGTGGCTGAGTGTCTCTGCTGAGTCGTGCCCGGTCAGCGTGGCTCACTTACTATTCTCACCGGGGGCCAGCGGCTGTGGCCAGCTGCCCCCGCCCCCCTGATTCCTGCTCTGTACAGTGTGCCCCAGTGTTTGAACGGGTGGCTGAGTGTCTCTGCTGAGTCCGGCCCGGTCAGCGTGGCTCACTTACTATTCTCACCGGGGGCCAGCGGCTGTGGCCAGCTGCCCTCGCCCCCTGATTCCTGCTCTGTACAGTGTGCCCCAGTGTTTGAACGGGTGGCTGAGTGTCTCTGCTGAGTCGGGCCCGGTCAGCGTGGCTCACTTACTATTCTCACCGGGGGCCAGCGGCTGTGGCCAGCTGCCCCCGCCCCCCTGATTCCTGCTCTGTACAGTGTGCCCCAGTGTTTGAACGGGTGGCTGAGTGTCTCTGCTGAGTCCGGCCCGGTCAGCGTGGCTCACTTACTATTCTCACCGGGGGCCAGCGGCTGTGGCCAGCTGCCCCCGCCCCCCTGATTCCTGCTTTGTACCCTGTGCCCCAGTGTTCGAACGGGTGGCTGAGTGTCTCTGCTGAGTCCGGCCCGGTCAGCGTGGCTCACTTACTATTCTCACCGGGGCCAGCGGCTGGGGCCAGCTGCCCCCGCCCCACTGATTCCTGCTCTGTACCCTGTGCCCCAGTGTTTGAACGGGTGGCTGAGTGTCTCTGCTGAGTCCGGGGCCAGCGGCTGTGGCCAGCTGCCCCCGCCCCCCTGATTCCTGCTTTGTACCCTGTGGCCCAGTGTTTGAAGGGGTGGCTGAGTGTCTCTGCTGAGTCCGGCCCGGTCAGCGTGGTTCACTTACTATTCTCACCGGGGGCCAGCGGCTGTGGCCAGCTGCCCCCGCCCCCCTGATTCCTGCTCTGTACAGTGTGCCCCAGTGTTTGAACGGGTGGCTGAGTGTCTCTGCTGAGTCCAGCCCGGTCAGCGTGGCTCACTTACTATTCTCACCGGGGGCCAGCGGCTGTGGCCAGCTGCCCCTGCCCCCCTGATTCCTGCTTTGTACCCTGTGGCCCAGTGTTTGAAGGGGTGGCTGAGTGTCTCTGCTGAGTCGGGCCCGGTCAGCTTGGCTCACTTACTATTCTCACCGGGGGCCAGCGGCTGTGGCCAGCTGCCCCCGCCCCCCTGATTCATGCTCTGTACAGTGTGCCCCAGTGTTTGAACGGGTGGCTGAGTGTCTCTGCTGAGTCCGGCCCGGTCAGCGTGGCTCACTTACTATTCTTACCGGGGGCCAGCGGCTGTGGCCAGCTGCCCCTGCCCCCTGATTCCTGCTTTGTACCCTGTGGCCCAGTGTTTGAAGGGGTGGCTGAGTGTCTCTGCTGAGTCGGGCCCGGTCAGCGTGGCTCATTTACTATTCTCACCAGGGGCCAGCGGCTGTGGCCAGCTGCCCCCGCCCCCCTGATTCCTGCTTTGTACAGTGTGCCCCAGTGTTTGAACGGGTGGCTGAGTGTCTCTGCTGAGTCCGGCCCGGTCAGCGTGGCTCACTTACTATTCTCACCGGGGGCCAGCGGCTGTGGCCAGCTGCCCCTGCCCCCCTGATTCCTGCTTTGTACCCTGTGCCCAGTGTTTGAAGGGGTGGCTGAGTGTCTCTGCTGAGTCCGGCCCGGTCAGCGTGGTTCACTTACTATTCTCACCGGGGGCCAGCGGCTGTGGCCAGCTGCCCCCGCCCCCCTGATTCCTGCTCTGTACAGTGTGCCCCAGTGTTTGAACGGGTGGCTGAGTGTCTCTGCTGAGTCCGGCCCGGTCAGTGTGGCTCACTTACTATTCTCACCGGGGGCCAGCGGCTCTGGCCAGCTGCCCCCGCCCCCCTGATTCCTGCTTTGTACCCTGTGGCCCAGTGTTTGAAGGGGTGGCTGAGTGTCTCTGCTGAGTCCGGCCCGGTCAGCGTGGCTCACTTACTATTCTCACCGGGGGCCAGCGGCTGTGGCCAGCTGCCCCCGCCCCCCTGATTCCTGCTCTGTACAGTGTGCCCCAGTGTTTGAACGGGTGGCTGAGTGTCTCTGCTGAGTCGGGCCCGGTCAGCGTGGCTCACTTACTATTCTCACCAGGGGCCAGCGGCTGTGGCCAGCTGCCCCCGCCCCCCTGATTCCTGCTCTGTACAGTGTGCCCCAGTGTTTGAACGGGTGGCTGAGTGTCTCTGCTGAGTCGGGCCCGGTCAGCGTGGCTCACTTACTATTCTCACCGGGGGCCAGCGGCTGTGGCCAGCTGCCCCTGCCCCCATGATTCCTGCTTTGTACCCTGTGGCCCAGTGTTTGAACGGGTGGCTGAGTGTCTCTGCTGAGTCGGGCCCGGTCAGCGTGGCTCACTTACTATTCTCACCGGGGGCCAGCGGCTGTGGCCAGCTGCCCCCGCCCCCCTGATTCGTGCTCTGTACAGTGTGCCCCAGTGTTTGAACGGGTGGCTGAGTGTCTCTGCTGAGTCGGGCCCGGTCAGCGTGGCTCACTTACTATTCTCACCGGGGGCCAGCGGCTGTGGCCAGCTGCCCCCGCCCCCCTGATTCCTGCTCTGTACAGTGTGCCCCAGTGTTTGAACGGGTGGCTGAGTGTCTCTGCTGAGTCGTGCCCGGTCAGCGTGGCTCACTTACTATTCTCACCGGGGGCCAGCGGCTGTGGCCAGCTGCCCTCGCCCCCCTGATTCCTGCTCTGTACAGTGTGCCCCAGTGTTTGAACGGGTGGCTGAGTGTCTCTGCTGAGTCCGGCGCCAGCGGCTGTGGCCAGCTGCCCCCGCCCCCCTGATTCCTGCTCTGTACAGTGTGCCCCAGTGTTTGAACGGGTGGCTGAGTGTCTCTGCTGAGTCCGGCACGGTCAGCGTGGCTCACTTACTATTCTCACCGGGGGCCAGCGGCTGTGGCCAGCTGCCCCCGCCCCCTGATTCCTGCTCTGTACAGTGTGCCCCAGTGTTTGAACGGGCGGCTGAGTGTCTCTGCTGAGTCCGGCCCGGTCAGCCAGAGGTTCTGGGTTAGCCTGGCTGTAGTCTCCGCGGTCCGGTCCGGCTCCCCGTAGCTATCACAGCGGTCAGCTGCCCAGCTGACTAATATGGGTGTGTGTGTGACTGAGCATGTGCGGCTGAGGGTCCCCTGACCATTCTGCAATGTTTTTTTCATGATAAGATCCAGGCGGAGATGAGAGTCCAAATGGACACATGATAACCAAATGGTATACTGAGACACCAAATGTCTTTTTCTCATGCATTTTTTTACCACACAAATTTGCAATATTGAATTGTTCAATTATTAAATTATGCCCATAAAGTATGGGCATAACTAACCCTTTCCTCCGTGTTTCAACATGGCGACTGCGGACACCGCGGTCGCCATGTCGCCATGTTCGCCATGTCGCCATGTTTGCGCGCTTATGTTTACGAGTCTTCTTCTTCTTCATCTTGTACACATTTACGATTGAATCAGCTAAATCTTTATTTACACTGTCCATTATAATACATCAATGTCCAGCACCCTCCCTTCAACATCCGTGTCGTACACTAACTTCAAAATAAAACCGAGGGAACGTCTCCCTCGGTTGAAACGGAGAAAACGATCACGCTTCGGACTGTAGATATTCCGTATATTCTTGTGCAAAAATAAATGAGAAACAAAATAAAATCGATACTGAATTAGCAAAACAACCTAATGAAGCCACAGATACCAAATACGCCACGTTTACCAATGTAGTAAGCCTGCGCAAGCTGAAACTGCAGAAGAGGAGCGGCTCGGGGACGCCGGCGTCCCCGCGGAGTTGAAGAGGTTAATGTGAGTGTGAGTGTGTACATCTTTAAATCTGACAGCGGTGGATTTGTTGGTGGAAAAGCTGAAGATGAATAAACCTGTGTGTTACCAGTGGCTCGTGGCGCGGTCTATTTCCTGGAGTGACAGTTGATTTTTGGGGCCTTTTCATATCATTTGTTGACTTTGAGGAACCAGATCTAATAACAGCAGCTCTGCTCTTACTCCTGTAGAAACACAGATGTGTGTGTTGTGTAATAATGTGATGCAACAGATGCAGACACACACACACACACAGATATGAGCCTGGCCTCCAGTGTTTGTCCTGTTTAATTCCATCTATTTATTACATTACGTGGCTTTTGTTTTATGAACAGATGCAGCAGATTCATAATCCATGCGTATCTCCTGCTCCGCGCATCATCCCTCCACAACCTCCACCTCCACCTCCACCTCCACCCCCTCTGCTGCCTGTCAGTCTATCAGAGCGTCACGGTCGGAGCTGGCTTCTCTTCCTTCGTCGAGGGAATTGATCTGTTTGCTCCCCTGACGCTCCCTGTTAGCATTGATTAACCGGTGAGTCACGCTACCTCTGCAAAGACAAACATTTGAAGCTTTCATTTTTCCCCTTAATTATTTAGAGTCACAGTGAGGTGCACGTTCATCGCAGCCTCATACATCATGCAAAAATACTCCGACTGACAGCCACAATGCTCTCAGGCCCTTTTTTCCTCTCTCTCTCACTCTCTGTTTATTTTGGTGGCGAGCTCTGGGGCAGGAGGTGCAGTTAGCGTGCGGCGTGATGGGAAGCTGAGAGCTGAATTAGCACTAATGGCTGTGGCTGAGAGGAGTGAGGGATGATTTTATGGATGAAGTCGTGTATTTTTCCTCAGATTTAAAGGTCTCTCTGAGAGAGGGAGAGAGAGAGGGGCCGTTAGCGTTCACCAGGTCGTTGTGCTCCTCTCTTTGTTCGACTCCGGCTCAGTCTATTTGCGCAGTGATAAAACAGCAGAGTGATTAAAATGGTGTGATAAAAGCAGCCAGAACAAGGATGCTGCAGCAGTGGATGTTTATGTGACCGTGGAGACGAGCTGAGATTTATTAATGACTCTGGTGTGAGGAGGAGGAGGAGGAGGAGGAGGAGGAGGAGGTCTGGACTTAAAGCCTGCAAGCACATACATATATATACAACACTGACCGAGTTAATGAGTTTTAATTACGTCCAGTCACATGAGGACACGAGTTTAAAACATTCACTCTGACATCACTTGGCTGGACGCATGGGATTGGACGTCCACAGATCAGACAGTCGCAGCCGGAGGCATCATTATATATATTGTTGGGCTTTTATTGTGAAAGAGTAGTGAGTTGAGAGACAGGAAATCAGGAGTTGGGGGGGGGGGTCTTTCAAATTTAGCAATCGACAATCTACTAATGATGACACGATTGAAATCAAAGTTCTGAGAGGATGAAGTGAAGTGAGTAGATTTGACAGGTAAAAGGTCAGAGGTCAACTCCACTGGGACGTCTGAGTGTTGTGTCTGAGGCCTGTGTTTAAAGAATCACTTCGACATGTGTTTCCTTATTCTAAACTTTTTGCTGCTCACTGAGCAGCTGGTCGATGTGTTCGGTCGCTCTGATCAATCAGATGATTCCTGGAGCAGGAAACGACACTTTCGGAAACACAGCGGTGTGTGATGCAGCTCCTCTCTGTCACCTGAACACGGGCAGCTCACATGTGCTCTGGTCTGTGCATGTTGACTTTAGAAGAAGTGAAACAAGTGTTTTGCCTGGACCGAGGGAACTCAGCCACAGAGTCTGACGTTGATCTCGTGCACACGACACCAGAGGAGTGAAGGTGTGATGATGATAATAACAACACATGTCGTCCATGTCCTCGTCTCCAACATATTGTTTATATGGACCAATTAGTGTTGAGATGTCTCTGACTCAGAAACTGTCCTGAGTTTCCGGAGGCCCCCCGTCACCACCGCTGCCACCCCTTGTCTCGGAGCCTCTTCCTCCTTCCAGCAGCATCACAGAGAGCAGATCCGAGCTTTCATGTGAAGCCTCGGGGACGGAGCTGGAGCACGAGCCATTTTTCGTTTCTTAATTGGCGCCTCTCTCTACGTGCTCGTTAGTTCACAACACTTTAATTTGGCGGCGCCGTGGAGGACCGGCCCCTCTGTACCAGACCAGGACTTGATAATGCTGTCAGTAACTAATTAGCAGTGATGGCATCTGTCAGGAAATTGCGTGCAGGAGCAATTAAAAATGATGCACTATTGGTTTTTTGCAAACCTTGCTGACCCAGTTAGTGTGTGTGTGTGTGTGTGTGTGTGTGTGTGTGTGTGTCATGGTGGGTGGGGCCTGCTCAGGAGTGCTTTGAGGTTATTTCTGGAACAATCTTCCTCTGAGCTGCTTTGACTTTATGTTTGATGTTTTTTATTTTTTGCCATGCTCAGACATCATTTGGCAAGGATGCATGCAGCACACACACACACACACACGCACTCATCAGAGGTCAACCTACAGCACTGTGTGTGTGTGTGTGTGTGTGTGTGTGTGTGTGTGCTGACTCTCTGCGAGCGGCTGCCAGCACCTGCAGAGATAATAAATGTCAGAGTTTTAAGGTGCCTGTCCACCTGCTGCAGGTTATTTACAGCACAAAGTCAGTAAAACAAAACACAACATTCAAATCTCACAAAGTGCTCGCTGTCATGGCAACCTGGAGGACACATGTAGGCAGGGGATCCCAGTTTTGGGCATGTATGTTTAAGAGTCCCACTGCTGAACTCTCTGGTCCAGAGGAAGATCTCAGACCTCACGTTGACACTCCTGATGGTTCTGTCGACCTCTTGACCTTTTCTTGCAGCGCTGCTGCCATGACGACCTGTTTACTTATACACACACACAAAATCAGATCTTAAAGGTAGAGTCTGTAGAGTCTAAAACGTCAGCATGACACCTGTGATTTCCCACAATCCAACAGGCCAATCTGCTCATCACCTTCCTGCTCCACAGAGGATGAACCATGTTGTAAAATACACTCTCCACTTTGTTCCAGTGACGTGTCTCAACAACTGTGACACTCTGACAAAGAAACTCAAAATATAAAGCCAATGAAATTCATGAAATGCATTCTGGGAGTTGTAGTGGCCGTCTCCTCTTTTAGCCTTCATGTCCACAGGTTTGGAATCAGAGTTTTCATTCACACAACAAACCAACATTTGACCATCTCACTGTGAGCAGCTTCTTCGTGTCCGTTCAAGAATCAAACTGTTGAATTTTTCACTTTAGTTTCTTCTGTGTGCAACTCGTTTTGTTGTTGTTGTTGTTGTCGTCGTCATCGTCCTGTCTGTCGGTGTGTGGTCATGTGATTCCTCCTCTGGTGACAGCCGTCTCTCCTCACGCCCACTTCCCCTTCACTTCCTTCTCTTCCATCGTTCGCTCATGCTGTTGTTTGTTTGTTTGTTTGTCTAATTACAGACTTTTTTTGACACCTGTGCCAACTCTGCAGTGGCATGAAACATACAGCTCTCTGCACACTGCTGCACACAGATAAACACACACACACACACACTGAGTCTATCTCCCATTTGCAATGCACACGCACGTAAACACACTCGTCCCCTTGTGTGCAATTACCACTTCTTTACTATTTACCTCACTCTGCACGCTAGCTGTTTCTGAAGGGTTGCAGGTAAACAAAACACACACACACACTGTCTTCACACATTTGCGCACACACACACACATCATGAATCCCTCAGCGTAGTGTTAGCGCTGGTTGCAGGTACCTCATGTGGTGTGCTCCCTTCCCCCTGTAAACACAGTCTGTTGCGTTTTTCCCACAAACTTCCCACAATGCAACGTTGCGGGGTGTCGCACGCGTCTTTGTCTGAAACTTCTGATGATGAGTGGCATCACATGTCAGGAGCCTCCTCAGCAGCAGATGGGTTCAACATGCGTTTGTGAGGAGAAAGAAAAGAATTCCCAGAACCCCCCTCTGCTGACGATGGTCATCATCATTGTTGTTGTTGGGTAGTGGCGTGCCCTGGCAGGCTCCTCCCTCTCCTCCTCCTCCTCCTCTTCTTCTTCTCCTCTTCTTCTTCTTCTTCTTCTCTCCTCCTGAAGTGCTCTCATGCAGCCAGCTGAGTGATGAGCTCACCATCAGCGCAGATGGAGATGTGCACAAAAGCGTCCTACAGGGAAGACCTTGCGATTTGAGGAGGGACGCAGCTTCAGTGCTGGGTTTATCTAACTGAGCATCGTGATGCCTTCAGGGACCGTCAGTCCCTCCAGACAGGACAACACACCACCTGGGAGAAGTACAAGTAGAGACGTGTAAAGACATGAGGCTGTACTGACTTTCAGCTAGAGGCTTCAAAGGTTTAATGTGAGAAGGAAACGTCCACAAAGATTTGTTTAATTCATTTTAACGAGGCAGATCAGACTGGGTTTATCAATAATTAAAGTTAATCCACCTCAGGTGAATAAAAAAACATGCTGAAGTTGAAAACACTTGTAAATAGAAAGAAGAATAAGTTGTTAGGTCCATCTCCACCCCCTCGTCCACAAAATCAGGTCAGCAGTCAGACCTAGGCCTCCTCCAAGAGGAAAACACTCCCAGGACCCCTCAGGTGGCCTTGGCCTGGTGAGGGGTCGGTCCACAGGGAACCTGCTCCTCCTGAATCTGAGGGTACATCAGCTTCCAGCAGCTTCAACGGAGCAGTGACCAGAAGAGGTGCATCAGGCCTAAACCCTCTGTTTGGGTTCACCAGGTGTATGGGGAGGTCTTCACCTGGACTCATGTGGTCTCATGTGGTCTACAAAAGGCTTTGGTCCAGGCTGAGTCCACCTGTCTTTGTTTCTTTGAGTCCTGTCACCAGGTACAGTGACGTTCCTCCATGAGATCTAATTACCCAGCACCCCCCCCCCCCCCGGTCCTGATAACACACCCAGATAAAAGATGACACGATTAACCCCTCTGTGGAGACGGGGTCACTCTCTCTCTCTCTCTCTCTCTCTCTCTCTTTCCCTGTTTGTCATGGATCAGAGGGATGTACAGAAACCTCAGACTCAACTCTGATGTGCAGCGGCGGCGGTGGCGGCGGCGGCGGTTTCTCTTTGAGGTCAGCGGCTGCCATCGAGACTAAAACACTAATATGCAAACACACCCTAACAAGAGGAAGCCCCCATTAAAGAACAGAAAGACGGAGAATAAAGATCAATGGCGATGTGAATGTGACCCTTCAGAGACTCTGCAGGAGTGTGCGTGTGTGTGTGTGTGGGGGGGGGGCAGCTCGGCTGCATCTGATAACCTCGGGGCCACAACAGGAAGCTTTTTTTTTCTTTTTTCAGGGAAATAAAATGAAGGGAAAAAAAGAGCGGCTGACCAAGATGAAGCAGCCTGGGGACAGAGAGGAGCAGAAAGAGAGATGAAGGGAGGGCGAGAGAGATACATTTATATTATGTGATTAAAGGGGAAGGGGAGGCCGGTCAGCCGGTGACAGACAGAGTGATGTAGTGGGAGTCGAGCGGCGGCTCTGGACTCTCTAATTGACCCCGGTTAGGATCCACACACCCTCTCCCCGGCTCACAAAGAGCCAGCTAATTGCTGCAGCTGATTGGGTCCTGATAGAATTACGTCTGTCAGTGAAGGTCATTAGGCTCAGATTCATCTTCCGTCTCAGGGAACGAGCGAAGCCGCCCTCCATATTCCACGACCCGTCTTAACGAGCTCGCCATGAGCTCTTTTGTCAGGGAGAAAATCCCAGATAAAGCAGGAAGACGCCGCCGCTGCCCGCCCGCCTTGTGTGTGTGTGTGTGTGTGTGATCTCGGATACATGGATCGATATCTGTGTGTGTGTGTGTGTGTGTGTGAACAACTTTCCCTCCTCTGAAGGATGCACAAGTAATCTGGGAGGTCGAGCCGTGGCTTCCTGTGGTCGCTCCGCAGGCGGCCAGCAGGAAGTAGACCTCTCTGATAAAAGATGGCGGTGGCATCTTTATCCCCATGCGCCTTTATCCCCATGCCACCCATCTTAAGTTATTTAGACTTGAAAACACCACACCATCACCATGGTAACAGTCAACACAGAGACATCACTACAACGACAAAACACAACTCTACCTTGTAAGTTCTGTATAGAGGGTATGTGTTTTGAGTTTTGGCAGCATTCAAGCTCCAGCTCTCAGTTATTTTATGAGTTGAATATGCACCTGGGGTTATTGTCTTGAATGTGTTTGTTGTTGTTGTTGTTGTTGTTGTTGTTGTGTAGACTCGGAGCTCCTTCACCACTGAGGGTGGTGTTAATATTTGTGCTTGTGTATGATGGTGCACACTCGGTCCTTATGTTCTCCATCAGATACTGTGGAGAAGACAAAAGCTGTTAACAGGATGTGTGAAACCTGCTGATCCCTCGCAGCTCTGAGCAAGGTCGGACAATCTGCCTGGGTTTGTGAAGAGGAGGAGGAGGAGGAGGAGGAGGAGGAGGAGGAGGAGAAATAAAACACTCCGAGAGAGAAACACAATGTGTGATGGATTTAGTTCTTAGCAGGAGAAGCGGAACATCGATGATGTCCGCCGTCTTTACCGTGGACGCTCGCTGGCGATTTTCAGGATTTACTGTGTGAAAATCTGAGAGAGAGAGAGAGAGAGAGAGAGAGAGAGAGAGAGAGAGAGAGAGAGAGAGACCTGCAGGGAGGAGATGAGATGAGCTCTCAGTCGCTACAAACTAAGCATCTTCACGTACAGTAAAAAGGGTTAAAGGTAAAGATGATGCGATGTGATGTCATTTATTTCAAGAGGAACTTCATCAAACAGCTCAGAGTCACTGTGATGGTTAAAGGACTTGCCAGAGGGAGGATGGAGGCTCTCCACCTTCCACCCAATGTCTCTTGGCTGAAAAACAACCTTACGAGATCAGAGCCTCCGACCCAGTGTCCCAGATCTGGTCTCTCCAGAAACATGGATTGCTTTATGGCACTACGGCACAAACACGCCTGGTAATCTGTGATCTCTTGTTAACGTCACCCACCTTGGTCGACAACGCTCCACCGTAGAGAAAAAAAATCAACCTAAACAGCAAACAAGTGACCGGACTCACACCGGGCCCCTGTACGTCCTGTGGTTGTGGCCTGTGAATCAGAGACTCCAGGACTTTCTGATGGTCATGATTTTGTCCAACAGCAGCAACATGACTAACACTGGAAGACTCTGGATCTGCAGGGACACATGTGAGAGGTTTTCATTTCTCTGTGCAGATCTGTGTGGAGAACTCAAAAGCAAACAAATAATAGCGTTAGCAACATCATCTGGATCATTGCTCTGATTGGTTCAGAGGCGTTTTGATCTACGTCCATTGGTCACACCTCCACACCGAGACCTTCCTGTAATCACCTGCTCACCTGTTTCCTGGTTGTTCAGTGCTTCGGATGAGATTTTAAAGATGAAAACCACAGATGGGTTCATCACCTTTTCTTCTGTGTGCTCATCGTGTTATTTGCACATGAAGAAGAAGCTTCACCAGCTGTGTTTCCTGTCGTTCTGTCAGTGATTTCAATCTGTTTAAGTTCATTAAGAGTTTTAATTTGTAAATTTGATGAACATTTTGTTTTCTTATATTCTGAGAAATCCTGATTCAAAGACTCAAACAGTCTGAACACCTGCTGCTCACATTGGATGAATAGTTGGATATATGTTTGTGGTTTAGTGTAAAAAGCACCTGATCTGCTGCTGTGTGTGCGTGTGTTTGTGCGTGTGTGTGTGTGTATGTGTGTGTGTGTGTGATAGAGGCCGTGGCTGTCGGCTGCTCGTTGCTCTTCAGTACATTAAAGCCCTCCAGCCGTCCATTAGTGTCCCTCTGTCATGTTTAAGAGCTGGAGGTGGGAGCTGCACATTAGCTGAAAGCTAACACGAATACTATAGATGTGCAGGATTTAACCTCTGACCTCTGTTAGCACGCCCACACTGCCCGGCAGAGCCCTCCTCCGCACCCCACCCCCCCACCCCCCCCACCGACGCTCTGGGAGGGAACACGGAGTAATCAAAACAAATGAGTCAGTGAACGGAGAGGAAACGGGCGCCGTGAGCAGATTCCTAATGACGACTAATATTAGCATAACCTAATATGCTTGTTGATCAAGGGTAAACTTTTGGGGGAGGACATGTTAGGTGCAGAATAAACAAAAGCAGCTGCTGCCAAGGCTCCAGCAGCTTTCAGAGGGAGGAGAAAGATGCCGAGGCCATTCTTAATGTGGGCTGAGCCCCGCCGCATGGATATGAGGCAATCTGTCGGCTCGGCGCACGCTCATCCACTCCGCTTTCATTTCTGCTGAGTTCTCAGAGGCTCCAATTAAACTCAGGAGCGAAACGGGAGCAGTTTGAACAAAATACATTAATATATTTATTTTGCATCTTTTAACAAAAAAAAAAAAAATCCTTTGTTCCATTTCCTCCTCCTCCTTCCTGTTTTCCCCCGGCACTTAATTGCACGAAACTCCTCTGTGCTTTCCTGGTTACAAGGCCGCCTGCCGCTGCAGACCTGCCACCGTCGTCCCTTAAATATTCAATGAAGACTTAAGTAACAATTGTTGTTCTTTTGCCCATCAACTATTCATGATCTCTAAGTGAGGTGCACCATGGGAGACGAGTGTGGGGAGAGACCCCTCTTGCAGAAAACCTGAAGTAAATGAACCTCAACGTCAATTAAAGGCACAATCAGCCAAAAAAAAAAAAAAAAGGAAGTGATTCATGCCTTCACATGTGCACAAATGCTCCTACACAGATAAAAATGAAAGAGTTACATCTGGTCTCAGGTTTTATCAAACTCTGTGTGAAATCAGAAGTATTAGGTCACATGCCTTTGACCTTTGACCCCTCCACAATCCAGTCACTTCATCCCTGTGTATTTGTCAATGCTTGTGACACAGATGTGAGAATACAGATCTGTTTCAGCTCCGGCTGTCCTGACAAAGTGGAAATAAACTAATCATTTCACCTCGTTAGCTTCAATTGTTTATTAAGATGTTGATATTCATTATTTTCTGTGTGTGTTTACAGTTCAAACAGCAGCAACAGTAAGCAGGTATCATCACTCTCTGTCTCAGTGCAACACACACACACACACACACACACACACACACACATACACACACATGTATAAGAAAAATACCATCTTCTGAACCTCAGTGAACCACAGTGGAGCATCAGAGAGTCTAATAAGTCAAACAGCAGTGCATGAATACCAAATGCAGCCTAATTGATTACCTAATTTATGCAATAACCAGTATTTTTTTAATTATAGTTATTTATGGCCCAAAGTGTTTACGCAGGGCCCGGCTGATTCATGGCCGGCGTGTTGAGCCACGGGTCAGACTCAGTGGACCCTGTTTATAACACTGACAGCGAAATTATCACTGCTCCACTTCATCATCGGCGCCGCTGAGGACGGGGAACTGAGCCGAGCGCCGGAGAAGAGGAAAAAGCCTTAAGAGGATTCACTGCCCGGATGTGCGCGTGAGGAAATCACTGCTTCTCTCATAAAATGAACATTAATGTAAAGAAAACGCAGCCACAGTGAACGCAGCACATCTCAGCTGGGTCCTGGAGAGGGAGTCATTTTTCTGGAGAACCAGTGATTGATACAGACATAATAAAGTGATGTAATGAAAACCTTCCAGCGTCTTTAACCTTCTGTTTATATCATCACATTTATCTGCATGAAGCTATAGGAGCTGGGGGGGGACATTCAGCTGCCTGGAAACTGAAGCTCTTTCAGGTTAATGGATTCACCTGACCCTTTAAAGACCACA
The DNA here is from genome assembly GCA_021432705.1 of Caranx ignobilis. Lineage (NCBI taxonomy): Eukaryota > Metazoa > Chordata > Actinopteri > Carangiformes > Carangidae > Caranx > Caranx ignobilis. Next base: position 417,988 of record MU269994.1, read on the forward strand.
TGCTTTTATGGTGTTCTTCATAAAGAGAACAAACAAATAGACAATGTGAGATAAATAAAGTTGGATTTGACTTGATTTGACTCAAGCAAAAATAAACATTGTTTATGTTTAGAAATACACGAGACAACAGCCTGAGTGAATCACTGCTGAGTTACCAAGGGAGACGACCTGGAGAGTCGGCTGAGAACAGAGCAGCTTCGACACACTGTCAGCGTGATGCTTTTATTGTGAAGGAGACAATTATTTACTTACAACATTTTATTTTTGAAATTCAGGATGATCCTGTATGAAGGTGTCACTGGGCTCACCACCCATCCTCAATGGAGCGTAGGACTGCTGCGATAAAGGAAAGATAGTGGAGTGCAGGTAAACAGTCACCTACGGTGGCCCTGAGGGCTCAACTCCCTGCAACTTCAGAAAACACACACAAAGACACAAACATGTTCAAGTCAGAAAACAACTTCATCAGTTGTTTCTGGAGGACACAATGAAGTGACAGAACGAGGTTAAAGGCTAATGCTAAGCTAACAGTCCATATGATAAATACCATGTGAATCATGTGAGGACAACTAAAGGCCGCAGACTGGTCCCTCATTATATTGTTTCCTCCAGACTGGTCCCTCACTTTACTGTGTCCCCAACCTGGTCCTTCTCTTTATTGTGTGATTTATCTTGGGGCTTTTTCTTGCCTTATTATTGGCCAGGACATTGGAGGTATGACAGGAAACTGGGAGACAGACCGGGGGGACAGACACACAGGCAAATCTCCGGCACACATATGAGACGTGCTCTCTGGAGTGTATTGAGCTCTCAGGGCCACCGTAGTTCTGTTTCCTTTCCGCTAGCTGTGACTGAACCTGAAGACTTGAGATGAGAAACTTCACTCATCACACACCATCTAATCCAGCACCAGCTGCCCAGACTGGACCTGACCCGGTCCACCTTGGTCCACCACCGGTCCAGTCGTCAACATCATAGCTCATCGTCTTTACGTATCTCCCACCTCTAGAGAGACAAAGGACAGCTCACACACTAACAATAGTTTCTGTGTCACCAGCTTCAGATGTAGAGACAAACAGTGACATGTGAACGTCTCTGAGGTGTGGGGGTGTCACAGCATGCTGCCAAACGCTGTAATGCACAACTCGTGTAGCGACATTAAACATGTAGTGACGTGGGCGAATGACAGGACAGGAAGTTATCTCAACCCCGCTGGGACTTGGGTGTAATGTGAAGGAGGGAGGGATGAAGAGAAGAAGAAGAGGAGACGTGTCACGGTGCAGTTGTTGTGTTGTTGTGTTGTTGTGTGCTTGGGGTTCGTCTTTGAGGGAAAAGCTGCGGAGGAGTAGAAGAGCTTCAGACTCGGCTGACCTTTGACCTCCTGTTGACACACACACACAATGCCAGACTCAGCTACAGCTGCCACTTTCCATTTGAAGCCTCCCCTCTCTTTTCCCGCTGTCTTCCCAGAATGCCGTTCTGCATGTTGATGCAGCTGCCAGCGCTGAGGCCTGCCCACCAGCACGTCCGTCTGTCCATCACATCAGTGGCTCCGGCTGACCAGAGCTGGCAAAGAGAAGAGAGGGGTTTACTTTTATTTTTCAGTTTTTTATCGACTGAACTCAAAACCAACAAACACAATGAAGATCCATCAGGTCAGAATCACTCTCACTCTCAGATGGTTTGTTGAGACGGTGTCGTGATCATAAAACCTCAAAGTGAATGTTTTTCCTCAAGGCGTTTCTGTTCACGAGGCCACGACTGTGGTCCAGTCCAAAATCATCAAGTTGGAAAAGTGAATGTATGTCTCTTAGTTTTAGCCGTAGTTCACTTTGACAGCACAAAGGTAACTCTGACTGGATTTCATTTTGTTTCGGATCATTGACTAAAGTGTTGATACATTTCCTCATAGTTGTTTTGTCACACAGAAGGTTTTGTTCAGTTATCGTCTCGTTTTCATCAGCGAGGAAAAGGTCGTAGACAAAAATCTATCTATCGATCTATCTATGGCAAACTCACTAGACAACAGACTATAAGGGGAGTATGGAGTTGTTTCAGACAGAGCCTGTGTTTCATCAAGCCACCTTGACCTTTGACCTCGTATCAGTTCATCTTTGAATCTGATTGGATAGCCTTACCACAGACACTGAGAGATCACGTTCATGAGAGTGAGTGACAGTGTCCATGTGTTTCATCTGATCGCTTCACCTCTGGATTTTCTTATTTGTTTCATTAGCAGCCCTTGATAAATAATAAATGTGTGTGTGTGTGTGTGTGTGTGTATGTTTATAACAGGTCTGTAGCTTAATTAGATTTAAGGCTGACTCCTCTGTATGTTCATCCAGCACTGACATATTGGGAGGTGTTTCATTAATGCATCACCTTCTTCTTCCTTGTATGTGTTGATCAGATGATCAGATCAGTCTCCTCTCTCTCTCCTCTCTTGGCCGGTCTCAGCGTGTCATTAGCGCTGCCTTGGATCAGCTCCTCGTCCTCCTCCTTCTTCCACTAACGGCCCTGGCGATGAGCTCTGGCCTTGGCGACCGCCTCATTCAAAGCAGCGTCGTGTGGTGATGAAGGAGTGGTGCCATCTTTTACTTCTGATCGCCAGGCGCTGAATAACCGACATCTGTGCACGCATCTTTTTTTGACTCTGAACCAACACGATTCACTTTCAAATGAAATGAGGAGAAAGTGGAGATGAGTCAAAAAAATAAAAAGGTAAACAGGATTCTGGGCAGGAGGATGCTGGCGGGATGATCTGGCCCGACGTCTCTCTCTACATCACCGTCGTACACAGGTAGTTGGAAATCCCAACGAGGAGAAAAGAGGCAGCGTTTGGATCTCATTTGGATGATCTGACACATTTGATGAATGAAGAGACAATACACTTCTTTGCTTAATAAAACAACAACAACCAAAAAAAAAAAACATGATCTGGAGGTGTGTGTGTGCGCCAGCCTCCGTTTGCCTTCTGTTCTCCTCAGAGGAGCAAGCGACACCAATTAACTCCCCAACAGTTGTAACTAGGGGACCTGTAAGATACCACACAAATTAAATTAAACCTTCCCTAACCATATGCCAATATGTGTCATCCTCAAAGCCTCGTTTTCAATACTGACTCAGAGGCACAGCAGGAAGGAGGCAAGAAAACACACGACAACTACGACACCAAAGCAAAACTCTCACAGGGAGCTCCTCTCAAAACACGAGAGTCAGCAGCTCCTCAACAGGCGTCTCTGGATGGGAACCTTTCACATCTGCACCAGGACGGTACCGATATGCAACAGCACCTGTTTGGCGTACCTTTTCGTGTGTGTGTGTGGTCATTAAAGTTATTCTGTTTTTTTTTTAAAAAAAAAAAAAAAAAACTTCTGTAACGCTGTTAACGGCAGGGAGAGGAGGGGCTGGTGAAGCCTGGACCTGACCCAGCCCAACTCACTATAATTCTCAGGCCAAACCAAGCCCCCCCACAAAAAAGAGGAAGCCCAAAGCTTGGCCTGACCCCTTGACCTGAGTCGTTTGTATATATTTTTGGCCTGAACCACCAAGTCCAATCGGGTCAGCTGGGGCAAAATAGTGAACGCAGCTCTACAAGGAAACAAGATTTTACACGTTTGGTGTTCCAATCAGCTGGACACTCTCTCACAGACACGAGGGTGCGTTCAGGAACCGAAATGTGGTACCGTTTGATTTGTTACGTGAATAAACACTCAGAATTACTGTGGGAAGTGTTTGCTACCAATAAAAGTACAGACTTTGGTACTCATCCCTACACGAGTCTGCAGTCAGACCATGGACAGGGCCAAAGCCTCAGGCCCCGAAGGGTCTGGACAGATCCTCCTCTTCCAGATTATTCCTGATTTGTCATCGTCCCACCTGCGCAGCGATGACAGGAGGAGGCAAAGGGCAGCACAGGAAACAGACCTGACACACTGTGACCCCGTACAGAGTGAGGGGGTAACGTCACTCACGCCGCACCACCTGCCGCGAGGCCTCAGAGGTCGGCCAATCAGATCAGGGTGAAAGGTGTGGACCTCATGTCGGTCTTCACTTCGCTCAGCAGTAGCTCGTATTTGTCACTCAGCGATAAACTGAAAACACCTTGAGGATCTGTTTTCTGCACCTCTGAGGAGAAATGAAGCTTTGCCTTTGACTCACAAAAACCTTCATTACTAATAATAATATCAATACATTTGTTCATTCAGGATCAAATAAAAGGTAAACAGGAAGTCACTGTAGTCACCTGGAGGCTCAGCAGACAGTTTTCATCAGGGACAAGCCACCTGGGTTTTAGAGGTCGGGTTCACTTTGGGCCAAGTTCAGGTAATTACTGAGTAAAAGAAACTTTTTTCAGGGGGGGCAAATCATCACTTCCTTGAGGCCGGGGAACTACTGTTCTACCAAGACTATATCTGAGCCAATCAGAAGAGAAGCAGGGGCTCTGAGCTTCTCTTCTGATTGGCTGACTGTTTTCTGACTGATCCAATAAAAACAGAGCAGATTTCAGAATAAAACACTCAGAGAAACCAAATCCTGCAAGTTGCTGGATGGTGGGTCCAGTCAGGTGGTGGGTGGGGCTTGGGGGTGACTGCTTTGTTATGACATCACAAAGTGACAGGAAGTACTTTAGAACTCACCTGAGCAGCTTTAGTGAAGGTGATCTGTCTCCTACCAGAGGTTACACTGCTGCACGTTTCCTTGAGTTCAATATTTACTTATTTAGCCAATCAGAGTCACGCCGGTCTCTTCAAACACCAACAAAGTCTGACACTTTTCTTTTCAGTTTTCCTTTAATGTTTCAAGTCCAATTAACACGGGGAGTGGGTGTGTTACAGTATGAGGGCCCGAGTGTTGCATGTTCAGTCTTATAATAACAGACTGATGTCATTCATCAGCAACACAAACCTGTTTCAAGGTGGGTTCATGTTGATGACATCAAAGTGTCTGCCACATCCAGACAGTTAAAGCCAGCTGTCACTCCACTGATCCACACACTGGGCCCAACATGGCTCTGAGAGGTTGATGTGTGTGGTGTCACAGCCTCGGGGGACTTGCACTGGTCCGTAACATTTTTCCTTACTAACAAACATCAGTCACATGAAAACACACAGCCTCCACTGTCTTTCTTTAATTTGCTTCCTGGTACAGGATTTCTGTGAGTTCATTGGTTGGATTTTTGTTTTCTTTTAAAGATGAAGAGAGAGTCTCTTCTCTCTGCTCAGTTTAGCAGCTGAGGTCTGTATCTTTAAACACCGTCTCCACCGTGAGCAGTGCCGTCACCCTGTCAGAGTTCACGGCAGCGTCTCGTGTTTCTCTGGAACTTTGTGGGCAGAGAGGTAAATGCTCAGGCTAATAGCCCTGACGAGGATGGACTTGCTAATTTGCTAATGGCTTCTTCTTCTTCTTCTGCTTCCTGTGGGCCATTAGAAAGAGCAGTAGCAGCCGTCACTCTGTCAAGCTGCATGATGATGCAAACCCCACTGATCACCATCAGCCTGCTAATGGCTTCTGAGAGGGAGAAAACACATTCAATCAGATTTACCCACAGCGGCAGCACGTTAATGCTAATCGGAGCAGATCCCGCCGCCGCCGTGTTCCTACCTCCGTGTCACGGCGCTTTGATTTTGTGCTCGATACGGCCGTTAGTTATTGTGCTGCTCAGTGTTTTTCTGGCTCGTCTCCGGCGATCGGCTTTAATCATCAGAGCAGGAAGGTCCAGGTCGTATCGATTAAGATGAGCTGCAGCTGGTCATTAACACACACGTTACAAAAGACAAACCGCTAACCAGGACATCAAGACCTCACACACATCCACTGGTTGACACACACACACACACACAGGATCTTTACTGGTTTTGATGGTGTCGACATCAGTTTATTTGTTGTGGAACAAAATTCAGAACCAGTGAAACCAGCAGATGACACCAACTGGAATCTGCAGTGTTATTATACTGTACGTCCAGACTTTGAATTCTCTTTTATGAATAAAAATCCAACATAAGCTCCTAACATTTTTATTTATGTGGTTTAAATAAAGTCATATATGAAGAGTAATCAAATAAAATGTTAACAAATACAGTCAAAACAAGTTGAACCATAACAATTTGATATTTATTATAATATTGTGGCACAGCTCCATGTTTTCAGTGGGTATTTAACATGGTATAAACCTATGTATTCATATATATACAGGACGTCATAATAATAATAATACATCCACTGACATATAAGACAACACTCATCATATAAATACATGTGTGATAGATTTTAGAGTCACATGTAACAGGCAACACTGTCAGACCAGGAAGTGTCGTTGTTGTTTATCCCTGTCTGACTCTGTGACTGTGCAGCTTTGTGTAACTGAGGAAACTGTCCGGTGTGTCGCAGCTGATATGATCAGAGTTAAAGCCCCAGAGCTCAGAGGTTAAGATGTCGACCATAAACCGTTCAAGTCCAGCCAGAGATGTTTGTTCACTCTCTCTCTCTCTCTCTCGTTATCTCTCATCCGTCTGTACAAAAAAAAAAAAAACAGAGGACACTTACAGAAAAGGTTTACTGAAGTTGAACTGAACCCAGAAAAGCTCGGCCTGGTTTCACTTTGTCTCAGCAAATCCACTAATTCCACTCTGAAACTTGTCTGTTGTGAAGCAGCAGGAGCCAGTGAGTGTGTTTTAATCCTGCAGCTGCTTCACTTCATGACTCATCGGACAAACCTCTGCTTTATTCTGTGGAAAACAAGAGAAACAGTCCTGAACCTTCTCTAAAAAACTCAAATACAAGTTGAACCTCAGGACAGAGTCATGTCTCATCTCCTTTTTTACTACTATTGTCATATTTTGTATCTTCATTTCAGGCTTTTAAACTCACTGTGTCTTTGTGTTGATGAAAGTTTCTTCTTTTTCCTCAGCATCATTAACTCAGTAGGTTTTACATTTATAATTACTGTTTGCATTTGAACGCCCCTTCAGTTCATCCACAGACGGACCGACTCCTCTCTCAGTCCTCAGACCGGCAGCGTCTTGTCTTGTCTCACATCCCGACTCTGACTCCCAGCTCGTCGTTAGCTCCTCGGAGCGTCTGCAAAAAGCCTAATTAGATCTAAATTAGCGTCACTTTCTTGACTCAACATTATGGATTGAGGATGAGGGACTAATTACACTGCTATTAATGCAGAGAGAGGTTAATGACGGGGGAGTTTGTCACCAAAACAGAACGAGGAGGGACGTGATCAGCTCAGCTCCTCAGCCACTGGAACCAGATGCCCCCACCCACCTACCCACCACCTCCTCCTCCTCCTCCTCCATCCCTCCTTCATCCCTCCCTCCATCGTCTGTCTCTTTCTGCTGAGGTGAGCTGTTCTGCCAGTTTGTGAGCCGGCTGCACTTTCACTTCACTCGTGATCTATGTTCACTTTATATGTGGTAAACAAATAATAACTCAACTTTACAGGCAGTCAACTGCTCAGTAGATTAAAGCATAACTGCACTGAAGCCCCGGGATGCGTGAACACAACATATTCGCCCGTAATTATCGTGTGAGACAAATCATCTGGAAGTGTGTCCCCTCTAAACTTTTGGAGCTCATCGATGCACAGGTGGAGCTGTTAGTGCGACAGACAATGCTCTGTTGTGTCGTGTGACACCAGAGATTCATGATGTGAAACATTAAGATGATGTCATGATCTGCATCCTTCGTGTACTCCATGTTCCTGTCTGGTGTGATCACGATCCCTGTGTCTTGTCTTTGTGTCACTTCCTTTGTGTAGCTGTGTAGTGTTCCTGTTTTATTTTGAAGTTCCTGTCTTGTCTTCCTGTGTTCTCCCTCTTGTGATTACCTGATGTGTCTCACCTGGGTTGATTGCACCACCTGTGTGTATTTTGTGTCACCTACCTGCTATAGCCTGGTCTGGTCCAGTCCCCCCCCCCAACCTGACAGATGATCACTGAGGAGGTCCTTCTCTTCGAGGATCTCACATAATGTGAAGACTCTCAGTGGATCCCAGATCAGCCTGCAGCGGCCTGGGTGATGATGATACACGAAAGAGGAAGATGAGATTTGCTTTATTGATCACAGGCTGGGAAATGATAGAAATGACTTGAACTAATGATCAGCAACTAACAAGCAATAACCTGGATTCAGCTGAGTCAGTTTATACCAACAACGACTCCTCTGGTCTGACGGTCGAGTCTGCAGCAGACATGTGCTAACAGCAGCTAACAGACCTTCATCGTCATGGTTACAATAGGAAAAGCCAAGACTACATCACTGCACTCTGCTCCTGTCCTTAACAACATACGACAGACTACTTTACTGTGGTTGTTTGTATAATACATTAGCAGTTCAATGCACAGAGGCTCAGTTCAGTTACACTTCATGTGTCTTGCCTTGACCTTCAGTTTATACTGATGACTGTTATTTGCAACAGTGTAAAACATGTAAACACCTGTGGTAGGACGACTGAGAGAGACAGAGACAGAGAGAGGAGAGCAGTGCATGATGGGTAATCCCCACCAGCAGTGCAGGTCTCCAGCATCATACCTGAAGTCTGGATCAGGTCTCACCAGTTTAAAGTCTGAACCTAGATTCACTGTTGCTCCTTTTAGTTTGCTTTAAACTTCCTGGTGAGCATTTGATTAAAAGCTGAACCTGAACGTTGAGTCATGTGACTCATGTGGCAGAGCTCCTCATCCTCTCCTCCTCCTCCTCCTCCTCCTCCTTCTTCTTCTTCTTCGTCTTCAGCGACACTTAATGTGACTCCAGAGAGACACAAAACTCAGACAAACTATGCAAATGAGTAATTAGCTCAAAAACAGTTTCCCCAAACATCAGCGCTTAAAGCAACTGCTCTGCATTTATTATAACAATTACCATAATACGCAGCGCGGCGTTGTGATGGATCTGCCCCTCGCTGCCACCGCCAACACCCAGACCGCAGACAGCCAATCAGAAGGCAGCGTGTTGATGGGAGACAAAGGGGGGCGGGGCCTGACAGGTCCAGGCCAACGTGACCATCATCTGGTCCTGCAGAGGAAGAGCAGAAACAAAACTGATCTAAAATCTCCTGCTGTAAATCTGACATGTGATCAAGCTCTGCAGTGTCAGATCCAGATGTGCAGTGAGTCCAGCTGTGAGATAAAAAGTAGAAACTTTGTGAACGATAACTCTGAACTTATTTCTTTTTCAAGTCTTCTCCCACAGACAGATAAAAACACCTCACAGTCATGTAACAACAGTTCGTTTGACCTTGAGACACAATTATGAGTCTGAGCCTTGGTTACCTGCTGCATGGCGGCCATATGTCTCCATGGTAACGGGCCGCCTTCTCTCTCCACGCCGGCATACGCCGACGACACCGTTGATTTGTCGCCCAGGGCTCGCCAACCTTGTAAGGTGACGGCGAGGTGCGGGCCCCGTGTACGGGCGGCGGCGGCTGGACTGCTGGTGATAATTAGTCTATGTAGCGGCGCCGCTCTGACTGGGCGCACATGTTCCAGCTGTCACAGGTGTATTCTGGGAGATGCGGTTCGGTGACAGGCGTGACAGCACCATCTGGACCTGTCCGTACCGCGGGACGCCAACTCTGCGGTGACAAGCTGCGAGTGGCGCCAAGAGACTGCGATATGAGCCTGCACGTGCGGGTGTGTGCGTTGTCCGCTGTGTGTGTGTGTGTGTGTGTGTGTGTGTACATACACGGTTGATGCCTTGTGTTAATATTCAAGAGGAGCCAGCAGGAGAACATGTTGCATGGTGTGTGAGCAAATGCATGTTTCACACATATTTTGTGTGTGTGTGTGAGTGTGAAGCAGTTAAAGTGTGAATAAGTGTGTGCAGATGAACATGTGTGTGCACATAGTGGAGAAGCTCTTGGATGTGGATTTTCTATATATGGAGTCCAGCAGGAATTGATGGTGCACACACACACACACACATACACACACATGCAGTTTAGTTGCACGTGCATGTGTGTGTGTGTGTGTGTGTGTGCACATGCACTGAGTTCATTCGCTCTCATGTGTCTTGTGTTTTTTTTCCTCCAGTCTTTAATGGCGGTGTAAAAACAAACAGCTTCTAGTTTTGATCCCAGTTTGCTTCAAAACAAAAGCGCAGCAACAGAAACTCCTGGCCAGATGTTCAGGTGCTCTGCTCTGGATGTTTCACGGTACAAAAGAGTTAAGAGTCAAAACAAACTGAAGTTTCACCCCCCTCACAGGTGAATACTCTCAAAGCGTTGTGGGACACGGAGGTGCACAGTGACGCAGCAGAAGTTTTAGAGATGGTGTTCAAAGTGAACAAAGGGATTCACTGCAGGAGGAGCAGAAGTCCAGAGTCTGTGACCAGCTGCTTAAAACAAACATGAACCCGTTTGCCTCCACAAGTAACTGGACAAATCTGACACTGATGTGAAAATGTGATCAACTGGTGGACGGAGGTTCGTGAGGTTCCTTTCTTTCCTCCTCCATCAACAACCAATGCAAATCAGAGAGTTCAGTTCAGGGGCTTCATCCTTCTGAGGACACATTTGAGGGTCAATTAGTTCATAGCGTGTGTCCCCGGCCTGGTCCGTCACGTTAATGTCTGAGTTCCAGTCCGGTCTCTTACAGACCATAGACTGTATATGGATTAGGCTCCTTCACATGAAGTGTGTGATTCCGGTATGGTCCTGGTACTCTTTCTGGTTCTGATGGTTCTGGTACCCCTTCCAGCACTGTCCAGGCCCCATGGTTCTGGCTCTGGTCCTCGTCCCGGTATCGGTATGGTCCCGGCTCTGGTGCTCCTGATCCTGGTCCTGTTCCATTCCTATCACAGCATCTGGACCTTTTCAGGGTCTCACAGTCTGTCCAGACCTGAATTCACTATACAGAGACACAAACAGTGAGCAGCATATGGAGTCATGGAACAAACCTCCAACACCTCCCACAGCTCAGGGTGGGTGCTGCCGTCTACCTCCACCGTCACTGCTCATATAGCACACTCAAGTCTTAAAATGAGGTGTGGTCATTGTCTTGAGGCAGAAGACAGTGACTGAGCAGCAGAAACCGGTTCTGCAGGAAGTGCTGCTGCACTTCATTGTTATTTGAAGAGGGATCTGTCTCGATGAGTGAAGTGTAACATCAGGAAACAGCCTCTGAAGGTCAGAGAGTTACCTGTGGTGTAGTTCTGTGTATATTTGAGCAGTGATTCACTCGGCTCGCTTTTTGCTCCCGGTCACATAATGAGGAAGCAAAATCTCTTTCTCTCTTTCTTTCTTTTTTTTTTTTTTTGCCGACAGCAGATATGGAGAGGTGTCCGACTTTTGTGACTTGATCAATAGTTATTGCACTTTTGGTACAACTGCAGAAAAAGGCCTGAGACTGTTTGATATGTCCTGTTCTGTGAGGGGAAACTTGAACTGCACCAAACTCTAAAAGTTTTGTTCCCATCAAACATTTGTTCCCGAGCAGCAGCAGCAGCCACTGATAACTGGTAATTGAGAACTTTTTTGTTGTCAATGTGAACTCCATTTCTTCTTCCTCTTCTTCTTCTTCTTCTTCTTCTTCGAGGAAGTGACTCATTTTCTGTACTTTTGGCAGAATGAATGAATGAACTGCTTTGAGGTGAAGTCAAGAACATAATGGGAAATGGATCCTCATTCACTTTCCAATGATTCACATTTTCTAATTCATAAAAAAATTAATAATAATAAAATGACACAGTAATTGAACCTGATTAAAGGGACGTAACTGGAGCAGGACAACAAACTCACTTCATCTGCAAGTTAGATAATTTGCTCAGGTGACCTCTGACCTCTGCTCCAGCTCCACCATCGGGACGTTTCCTATCGTGCATGTGAAATAACTAATTAAAAACAGTGAAAATGAAAAGATGACTTCTTCAGACTGAATGACTTCTGTGAATGAAAGCAGCTCGAGGAGCTCCTCCGTCAGAGCCCAGAGCCTTTGTTCCTGCAGGAACATGATGATGGACGTGAGTGTGTGTGTGTGTGTGTGTGTGAGAGAGAGAGATGAAACAGCAGTGCAGATGAAACAGTGCGTGTTGGCTGATGTGATGGAGGGATGGGGGGGTACAGTGGAGGAGGGGGGGTGCAGCGAGGTGTTGCCCGTTACACCGAGTCTCCCCCAGGGCTGGTAGCTCTGGAAGCTCTCTGGAAGCTCACTTCACTCAGATACATGCAGATCAAACGCTGCATTGATCTCGGCTTCATAACACACACACGCACACACACCAGCTCCAGCTCCAGCACCAGTTCTACCATCGCCCCCGTTCCTTCCACCAGAAGCTGTGTGAAATATAAAACACATGTTAATTATGATCACCCCAAGTGTCAGTTAGCGCTCACTGTGAAGCTGTATGAGACGAGCTCGCCGCTCCCTCTCCCAGCTCCACTGTCATCAGCTGTACACGTTTAGTGTTAATTCACAACTACAGTAATTACTTATTTTCCACTAGAGGGCAGAAGAGAAAGTAACTGCCCTCATATATTTCTGCCTCACAAAGTTGTGGCGAAACTGTATTAGCAATCAGCTAATCAGAGCCATGTGCAGCTGCAGTCCCTCTCCTGACCACTAGAGTGAGTCTCCATGGACTCCAATGTTAAAATGTCCTTTAACTTTCCTCCTTCATGACGACTGTTTACTTGAACAGGCTCAAAGTGATAATTGTGTTTATTTGCGTATTGATGCAGTAGTTCCTGTTTTGAATCATTATCACTCGTTTCAGTGGAACAAATGACGGCAGTGTTTGTAAAGGTAAAATGTGTGTCTGTTGGACACTGGAGCGTTACTTCTCCTGCAGCATCAGCAGTAAAGCATCTATCACTCCATCTGTGATCATGAGCCCCGGGTGGCGACTGAAGTGATGGGTCTCTGTGGTTATGGTGGCTGTGGACTCTGGACAGATTAAAGAGCTCAGATGTCCAGAGGGAGCTCAGAGCAGAGTCGCTGCTCCTCTACGTCAGAGGAGTCGGCTGAGGTGGTGGTGGTCCTGGCATCTGATCAGGATGCCTCCTGGGCCCTGGCGCCTTTGACTGGAGTTTGTTTTCTTTTCCAGGCTCATAAAACTGAACAAGGGTCCTTGAAGTGGTCCACATATCTCATCTGGCCTGAGAGCACCTCAGGGCCCTCAGGGAGGAACTGGAAAACACTGCTGAGCAGTGGGACGCCTGGAAAACCATGTGTAACCTGCTCCAGACAAGTGGTGGGAGGACGGATGGACTCCTGCAGGGATGTGTCTGTGTCAGAACCAACAGGTCATAGTCATGAGGCTGAGTCAGGATTTGGCCTCTGACTCGCTGTGTTGTGCCAGCGAATGAGGTTTCATGCTCCACAACCCATGCTGTGTTGAGCCACGGTGCCTTTGAGCAAAGCTTCCCAGCCAATGCTCATTATTAATCTGAGAAACAGAAGCAGATAGATGGCTGAGCTGGAAGGATGAAACTCTCCTACGGGGCATTAATTGTCTCTGGAGTCGCCTGGGAACAACATCTACACACACACATTGACTAATCTGTATGCTGCTGGCAGTTGGTGTGTGTGTGTGTGTGTGTGTGTTTCTGCAGCTTTACCTGCACGCCTGCTATCCAGAGTGGAGATGAGATGGACACTAAATGAAAAAAACCCTCTCTCATTTAATTCAAATAGTTTGTTTATGCATAACAAAAGTGTGAAGAGCCCTTGATTTAATTAAATCCGCCGGGCTGCAATAACAGAGGCTTAACATCAGCGACAGACAAAAGCAGGATCAGTTTGGTGAGGCTAAACATGCCCTGTAGCAAACTGACGGAGCAAGCTTCAGCCTAATGGACGCCCGCTCTGCTCTGTATTCCTGCTGCATGCGTGAACTCGCTGCTGCTGATTTTTCTGAATCAAGTCGCTCCAACGCTTCGGCCCCACAGCCGAAAGTTTCCCTTCCCATCCTCATGGCCCCCGGAGGGTAAATTTAAATGATAATTCAGTTGACCCCCATCTCCCCTCCTCCTCCTGACCTCACCTGACGCACCAGGTTCTCACTGATTTTATGGCTGAACTCCAGTCTGGTCCCTCACACACTCACTGACTTGGAGGTGCGTTCAAGTGAAGTGTGTGAGTGTGTGAGGGCTGGTTCCAGTACCAGGACCGGTTCGGGTCCCAGCTCTGGTTCCGGTTCTTATTCCGGTACTGGTTATGGTGCCAATACTTTCCTCGCTTCTGGGTCTGTGTGTGGTTCTGGTCCTGGTCCCGGTCCTCATTCCAGATCTGAGCATGGTCTTGGTACTGACAGGGGGCAGGAATTGGGTCCACATTTTGCTGTATATGTAGCACCCTGCTCATGTCCGTTTACTGTAACATGTATGAACACTGTACGTTTTCAAATTCCCTCTTATCACTCATGAGAACTAATTGTCGATAAGATGTGGAAATGTCCTCTGTTATTTAGTAGACATGAACTTCTCATATTCTTCTCCTGTTTGTGTATTGGTTAGCCAGGTGTCAATTAGCCATTAGCAACCAATGAGAAGTCGGAGGTGAACAGTGTAGCCTATCGGATTCCTAGGAGGGCGGGACTAAAGGCAGAGTGAAACTGACACAGCAAAAGAACGATACGAAACGACGAAGTTAAACACAATTTTGACATTAAGTTATGTAGTTCAACTAATGCAGCAGTCAGTGGGTTCATAAGTTCGTGTATCCTGTAGTGAGTGAGACGTGTTTGAAGTGGTTTTCTGTCGGAAATGCTGCTAAATTAACACAACACCTCGGCTAGCTGTTGTTAGCCGATTAGCTGTCGCCGTAGCTCGACGCGAGAACAGACTGGTGAGTTTATGCGCATGGAAAGTGGAAACGTTTCTCTGCCAAGCTTCTGGTAAAGGTACTCGGGACGTGCAGCTGCCATGGAAACCAGAGCAGGACGCGTCATCCTCACCGTGGCTAACGGCTCGAAGGACGGTTTGACCCGAACTGATCATTGCTAGCAGCGTTCTGCGTTTCCATAGGAACAGTGAGTACTTACATTACGAATGAGCTCCAGCAGCGCGCCAATATACGGTACTTTAATCTGAGCAATACAACCCCGGGTATTTGTGATTTAACTTTAACACATGTTAGATGATGATGATGATGATGATGATGTAAATCAATGTAACAGTTAATTGATCTATTGTTAAAACTGTAGTGTATGTTGGTGCAGCAGCCTCCACTCACTGCCACATGGTTTGACATCGTTTGACTATTGTACCTGAGCATAATAATAATAATAATAGATTAGCATAGAATAATTTGCACACAAGATTTGTTTGACTGTGTGTTGAGAAACTCTCTTTTTTTGAATAAATGTTTGAAGTAATTATGAACCATAATATTAGTATTTATCACAATGTCTCAACTGTAGGATGTATTTGTAGAGGACGAGATGTTTATGTGGTCTGACAGGACTAGCTTTACTTTTCTGAATTGATTTTTATAATCATGTTGAGTATTTTCCGTGTGGTCTGCAGGTTTTAACTCAAGCCTGTCGGAACTTAAAAAAACTGGAAAGTCAAACTTTATTAACAAGTTGACAGTAAGTTCGGAGCAGCCCACAGTGCACACGGAGGATTATCAGAGACACACAGACACAGAGATAGAGAGTGTCTGCATCACTGCACTGTAAGATGTATTTTCATTTCAGACTAGATTTCCAATCAGAGCCATCTGCCTGTCGAAGCCTCTTTTCTGTGTGTTTAGACTCGTTTTGAAGGGCTCGGCTGCTCTCGTGTGAAACCCGTCCCGCATGTCGCTGAAGGATTACACACTTGTCTGGCTGCTAACACACCTCAAGGATCCTCACCACCCCCTCCAGACCTGACGACAAGGAGCTGACAAAAAGACGAGAGTCCGGCGGCTCCTGCTGCTCCTTTCTCATCCTCACAGTGGTTTTGTTTTTGTTTTGTACTCCCAGGTTTTAATCACTTATTATCAACAGGAAATGATCCACCCTCCTCCTATCTAATCGCTACACCGTGACCCCTGACCCCCCCCGTCCTCTGAGTTCCCCGGCTAGCTTCAGGCTCCAGGGGCTTTGCTGCTCGTTCTCTTCCTCGCCTCTTTGATGAAGAGGAAGTGGATCAGCAATCAGGGCGCTAAACATAGCGTGACCCCCCAGACTACACATGCACACACACACCACAAACAAACATACGTGCACACACACACACACACCCTGCAGTGTCTCCCAGGCCTTCCTAATCCTCTGATTCGTTCCGTTTTTTTCCAGGCGGGCAGTGAAGTACTTACACCCTGACACATCAAAGACACACTGCACACTGTGAGACTTCCTTTTTGTGTGTGTGTGTGTGTGTGCAATCATGTGTGTGTTTGTAATCTGACAGCTGATAAGGTGAGTGCTGCATGTAGATGATGATGTGTGTGTGTGTGATGGTTTGTTTAGAGACGACAAGTTTCAGCTTCAACATGCATGAGCAGCGTTGTGAGTTAATGCACATGCACAGACGCACACACTACTGAGCTGCTGTGTTGACCCACAACCAGAGAGTGAACCAAAACACAGACTGGGTAAACATTGAGTTATTATTGATAATAATCAATCACTCAATCTGTTGTATGTACACAGGCTGATGTCGCAGCACCAGTCTTCTCTGTCTGTGTCCATGTTGGTCTTGTTCCAGCTGATCCTGGACCAGATACTGGCTCTCAGACCTTGTTTCTGCAGATCCTGTCTGACCTGATTCAGATTTGGTTAAAGTGAGGCGCTGAGTCTTCCAGGCATGTGTGTGCATGTGTCTGACACACATGAATATATATAAGCACATATATACATCTATAAATACATACATATGTATAGCAGCTAGAGGCGCAGTGGTTGTCGTCGCCGTCTCCACACTCAGACCCCGTCACGCTGCAAATATCACTAAAGACATAACTGCTCAGATTAACAGAGCCTCTGTCACATGTGGGGAGATAAACAAGAAATATAGACTGAAGTTGACAGTACGTGTGTGTGTGTGTGTGTGTGTGTGTGTGTGTGTGTGTGTGTGTGTGTGTGTGTGTGGCCGGCCTCAGATTTCTGATTACAGAACAGACACACACACAGGAAGTCACATATCTATAATTTGTCTGAACCATGACACATCACGCTGCTTCAGTTACCATCACTTCCTGTTTGCACAGAAACCATCACCTGGTTTATTTAATACTGAGACGGAAGAAAAAGTATAAAATAAAAACTAAAACAGTTTTTTTTTCTCCACAGCTCAGAGTCAGACAGGGATGGTGGGACGGAGGGAAAGAGGGAGGATACAAAGGAGTGTGACGAGCATCGAAGTTCCTGGAGCGGAGCTGAGCCGAGCAGGTTTGTGGACGTACGATACGAATCTTAACCAGAAGAGCCAGAGGCGCAGATCGATGGACAGTTGTCCTTGATGGATGTCAGAGAAAGTGATGGAGCAGTGGAGAGAGAGGGAGAGAGGGCGAGAGAACACCCCAATTAACTATCATGACTTTGAGCTGAGAGGAAGTGACTTTTACTTTTTATAATTTGCTCGCAGCTCTAATTACCTGAGCTCAGCCCAGAATCACTCCACGTGCTGCTGCCGGCTGCACTCAGATTGCTCTGCATCACTGACGTATGTGTTTTACTAAAAATCCCAATAATAGGTGTGAAAATGACTGTTTTCATCCTTTTTCCTGCAAAGACAAAACTAAAGGACTCAATAAATTGCCCTTGTGTGATAAACTCTTCCTGATGGCACCAATGTTTTGGTTCACTCTGTAATGAATGAATCATCTCTACATGGACCTGCTGTATATTTTTAATCAGATTTTATGATGATTTATTTTTTATGCACATTTTTTTCATCCTCACATGATCTTTGAATGTGACTGTGACATCTCCTTGAACAGTCCTGTTTTTTTCCACACTTGTAGGAGTGATGGAAGCCACTGTTCTCCAGGGAACCTTCAGTGCAGCACAAACGTCTTCATCCTCCCTCAGATGTGATAGACGTGATCCCGTGTGAGATCTGCAGCTCCGTCCTCCTCTGATCTTCTCCTTCGCCGTCGTCAGCTATAGACACAGGTGCGTGTCTTTCATCATCACGTCCAACTGGCTGATTTTGCCACAGGTCGACTAGAAACATAGGTGATGAACAGGTGATAAAGCGTCTGAATACGCAAGTTGTTTTATTTATTCTGTCTTTCCACTGTCCGTCAAAACTAAAGCCGCAAATACCTGAAAAATAACTATATTCTGCTTTGTCTGAGTTTAGATTGATTAGGGAAATAATGACTTGTTTTTCTATGGCTGCAACATAACACAGTGTGGAAGAAGGAATGGGTCTGAATACTTTCTGAAAACACTATGTATATACCAGAAATAAAACTCTCTGTATCTGTAAACAAGAAGCGGCAATGAAATGATGAGTAGCTGCACTGTCAACACAGGAAGCAGAATAACACAGTGATTACGGCTCCGGCCTGTGTGCTAGGGAGAAAGTGAAAACGCTGGATTCGAGTGTTTATTGGTGCAGGTCAGGACACGGCAGCTTCCAGGTAGCTCGACTTTCTCTGCTCCAAACCCTGATTGGCTCCTGATAAAAAGCCCAAATGCATCTAACTGCCGGTTCAGACAGATAATAACAGAGGTGAAAACAACACGTGGATGTTTTTTCCTCCAAGGTTTCCTCAGGTCGGCTGAACACACGACCAGAACATTAAGCTGCACCGTGTGCCTCTGACCTGAAGGACACACGCCGCACTTCATTCATCGGTAATTGCTCGCCTGCATTGTGGTGCTGACCTCCGACCTGCCAGCATTCAGGCCCGGCATGCTGGTACTTTATGTCCCAGACTGTACCTTCGCTCTGTCATTGTGGAGGATGTGTCAGGCGGTTAATTGCCAGGTGCACACGCAACTTTTATTTCATAGAAAAAGACACCATCACCATCATCATCTTCTTCTTCTTCTTCTGCAGCTGCTTCCAGGTTGCTGCCAAGAGCGAATTCAGATCAAACCAACAAATAGGGTTTACTGTCAAACCTGAAGGTTCAGTTCAGATTTATACTGATGAATATTTTACCTCCTCTGTTTTCAGTAATGACATTGAACACATCAGATTGTTTTGATTAAAATCTCCATCTGCACAAACCAGGATGAACATAACAACATGAAAGCACTGCAGGTCTCTGCAGATGTATGTCATGGAAAAGTTCATTTATTTCAGTGTAGATCAATTCAAATATTACACAGCAGTAACTCATGTATTATATAGATTCATCGACTGAAATATTTCATGTCTTTATTTCTTTTAATTGTATGATTATGAATTTAATGAAAACCCATAATTCAGAAAAACAAAAAATGATAATATAGTGAAAAAGTTCATTACTGTAACATAATGGTGTCACACTCTAATTAGTTAACTATCTCTAAACACCTTCAAAGGTTTCCTGAGGCTAAATGGTCTCTTAGTCTGGTTCAGTAGCTACACTATAACTGCTGACCATCATATTCTCATTTATTGAGATGCTCCTGTATGTACGTATGTCAGATCTCACAGTAACCAAAGGTCAGACATCCGACGTCAGAGCACAGGCGGCGACGTTCAAGACAACGTCGTCGCACCAGGTCTCAAATGGTTAACTCAACAAGTAGCTCTGCTTGGATTAAAGTCGTCCTCTGGCTTGTAGCTTTCATGTGCTCCATGCTAATGTTCACTGGGAGCCCGGTGAGCTCTGGTTCTGGGGCAACACTGGCCAAAAACAAGCAGCGACGGTGATCTGAGACAAAGTGACACGGGGTTTTGACTTGATTAAAGCGAGAGCTCTCTGGTTACATAACAGAGGCAGACTGAGGATATGAAGTGAAGGACATTCAGTCTCATTAAAGACGACAACTTCCCCCAAACTCCATAAGTGAGGGGTCAAAGGTCATCTAATGCGCAGCTCTTCCCCAGTCTTTTTCCTTTTTAATAGACTTGCAGCAGAGGAGAGAAAACACACGTTATGTAACCTGAGTGATTCGGGGAATGAGTCCCATTAAACGTTTTATGGCTCTTTGAAGCGCTGCGGCATCTATTCACTCGCGTCTTTCAGCTGGATCCAGACGTGTTGTGCTGCTGTGATGGAGGTAAGTCGTACTGAGGGACTGCTTTCTGCTTTTCAAAAGTTTTTCAAAGGGGTTTGAAGAAGTAAGTTTCCTCAAAAACAAGCTGAATACTGGAGCTGGAGGCAGGATTACAGCAGCTGGATGAGGGATAGAGAGGAGATGAACAGAACCACCTGGACGTCCCCAGGTTTTCACTTCCTGGTTAATGTCGGGTCGTCTCTTCTCCAACTGTCTGTTTGTCTTACAGAGACACGCAGTGTTTTCTTGGATTATAATTTGAATCTGTGCTTGGAAATTTAAAGTGAAGGCTGCACCGGCCAAAACCTGTCCACAGAGAGACGGTGAAGACCATGCTGATGAATTCTGTTTAGGAGGCGGTTGCTGCTTGCAAATACCTGCAAGGCCACAACATACAGCACATACATGTCCACAGAGGTGTTATGAATTATTTCTCAGAGCTGCTCAGCTGCTGGTTTCACTGGGCTTCGCTTTATCTCAGTAAACATGATTCCCAGAGCAGCAGGACTCTGACGCAGGGCTGTGTTCACTGACACGTGCACCAGAAACACAGTGAACCTTTGTTTGAGTCTTACCTTAAGACGTGCGCAGCGTTTCTTCAGTTTCCTGCAGCCATTCCTCACAGTCAAGCTTTAACCAGAGCCGATGGAACTGAAGTCTCATGCAGACAGTCAAAGGCCAAAATCCACTTCTCATTCATACCTGCAGTCATACTGCAGGTATGAACTGTCAAACTCACCATTGGTCTCTTCTTTGAGTCGGTGGGTCCAACAGTGTTAAGACTCTTTGTCTGGAGTCCACCATAATGTAAATATGCAGATTTTAGCAGCTTTTAGCTTTACCTTTGGTTTTATAGCAACACACAAACCGTGACCAGTTCAGGGCTGCACCTTCGTAGTCAGTGAGAGATGAGTCTTCTGCTTTGCACCGTTGGCTTCTCCCGCCCATAACGTTGCGTTGTTGGTCTTAATGGTCACAATATTCAGATTCATCGACGTTTGCTGAAAAATTATTTTCATTCCTGTTGTGCAGCGGAGCCTGGGAAAGGTTGGACCATGAAGGGTTGGAGCCTCTGTTGCTCAGGAGAAGGAGGATGCATCTGAAGGATCCTTTGGGGGACAAATGGCACAGTCTAGTCGTGTCTGTCTGTCAAATGAACCTCACCCTTGAACTCAAAACTTGATTGATGCTTCGTCAAGCCGTCGTCTGAGGCCACGCAGGATGCAAGGGCTTTGATTGGTCCGCTCAGAACGTCATTTCGGGCGTTTAGCTTTCCCAGTTTCTCCTTCATGCTATACTGTCATTTTTTGAAGTGTTAGTAGTTGTTCCACGTCAGACATCTTCTGCAACTCCAAAAAGACTCTTCACTTCGGTCGCCATTGTTCACCAAGCAGGAAGATAAACAAAGTTTAGTAAATGAAATGAATGGCGTTATGACGTTGAATTTCACAGCGACGTGTTCCCTTGACACAAAATTTTGAAAGGTGCACGATGGCGTCGAGGCACTGCCGTGATTATGCCTTGTTGCTGACGCAGAAGCATAAACCAGGCTTAACACAGCAGTCGACTCCACACACCATAATGACCTGTAGTTCATACACAGTGCTGCCCACTTCCTGCCCAGCAGACAGCAGCAGCAGGCAGAGAGGAGGACACGTAGCAGCTAAATAGCCACATATTTTTCTCTGTGTAGTTGGTGGAGACAGTTTAAAGCCTTTTATCTCTCTAATGGCAGAACTTGACGAGATCATTGACTTCAGGTGGAGTAACAGCAGAATCACCAGGGTTATTAAAAGATACGAGGCGCTGGATAGAAAGCAGGGGGATCTGCAAGCATAATGAATTATAGAGTGAAGCACTTGCCAAAGTAATATTCAAATCAGCCTGTGATGTTTGAATTCATTTTGCTCTTACAGACAGAGAGGCCAAAAAGTTACTGCACCTTTTAAGAGGAAGGTTGTGTCTTTGTTTATGCTGCAGTTTACCTGCCAGGTGCCGTTGCTCTGGATGCATCACATGTGCTGTTTGGTCCTGAGGAAACGACGTCAGCTCTGGCACGTTTCTGAACTTCGGTGTCACTTTTCTCTTCTTTCCTGCAACTTTTCTCTCCAGGCACTTTACCTCACATCCTCGATTTATTTCCGTCTGCATCATATAGAGACACAGAGCTCCACCCTGCTGAGAAGTGCCGCTATACTGTACTGCAGGTGTGTACGTGTGTGTGTGTGTGTGTGTGTGTGTCTTTTATTAGCAACAGCCGTCACTCAGGCTCCAGGGTCTGGGAGTCCCTGATGATGAAGCCATCCATTATTTACAGAGCAGTCCAGCAGACGCACACACAAAAGAGGAAAATCAATTATTTCAGTGGGAATTATTCACACGCTGCTTTGAATGTTAACGAGGAGGAGAGAGGTGGGATACCTCCGAAGAATCCACAAGAAACACAGCGGACACGTAGGGGTGAAGAGAGACGGAGGCTCGTGTGAGGTTCATGTGCAGAGAGAGGGATTAAACACTGATCGATGGGAGGATGAGAAGCACAGAAAATAAACGACAGGATCATAAAGGAGGAGTGTAATGTGTGAAGGAGGGTCTGAGGGCTGCAGGAGGGTAAAAGGCCCAGAAACTGAAAGAGAGCAAAATTAACTTTCCCGTTGTGTCTGAGGTGGCACAGTGGGTGGTCCTCTGAGTGGAAGGGTGCTGGTTTGAATCCTCCTGCAGAACAAGATGTGACATGAAACCTGTTGTGTCCAAATACAGCTGGTTCAGAAATCGATCACTGCAGCACAGTATTCAGTACTTCAGTATGTAAGAAGATGCAGGATTGATTACTATTGTTAACTTTATATGTGCAGTTGGTAGTGTGTAATGTCGTGTGCTGTACAGGGTGATTTATGTGTGTTGGTGCACATGCTCACATGAAAAATCATTTCCACCAACTTCAGAAGAAGACACAAGAACATTGTTCCTTTTTACGTCTAAAAATGTCTCCGTGTGATGGAGCACTGATGTTTCTTGTCACCTGAGCTCAAGAGTCGAAAACACACCAACATGTGGACGCGGGGGTCGTTGGTCATTTCTTTAAAAATACAAAGAGAAGACATCAAGTGTCACTTTGTCTGTTTGTCCATCCTCGCCTCGGTAACCTCGGAGACCAGGGTACAATATGGAAATGGCCGCCACTCCAGTCCTTCATTATTCACCGGCTACTGGAAGATGAATAATCACATTACAGCTGATGAACACGCTGCATTATTCAGGAGGCTGTGATTAGGCCCGGGATGCGACCGGGAGGCCTCGAGGGGAAGGAGACCGGAAACCGGATCCCTGGGGCACCAAAGGTCCTGTGCCCCCCCCTCCCCCCAGCAGCAGCACCACCCCCCCTGTCTCTGCCTCCCTGTGGTGGACCCCCCCATCCTCCGTCCCTCCGCACCGCTTTCCAGTTCAACGAGTGGGTTAATGACCACGTGGCAGAGCAGAGAGGAGAGGGAGGAGGCCGGTGATGTGCTCTCACCGCGACCTGCTGTGACGGAGGGGAGGGGGCTGAATAATTGGAGGGCGGTGTTGAACTGATCACAGAGCTGCATGGTGCCGTGATTGGCACTGATGAGTTATGTAACGACACACACACACATACACACACACAGAGTGACACCTAAAGATGCATCAAGCAGCATTTCTACTGCCAACACTCAGCATCAGGTACAGAGTCACAGGTAACAGCTTCCTGAATCTGTAGCTGTCACAGTACCATTCAAAGGACGCAGTCCTCATGTCCACCTGTCACTCAAAGAGGCCACGCCCCCAGCGCTAAATCATTTTAAGCTTTTATAAAGAGTAGTACCAGGCTGTAAACATGTTTATCTCTGTTAGGACATCATAATATGGGAGTCTATGGAGACTGGAGACTCACTCTAGTGGTCAGGAGAGGAACTGCAGCTTGCAGCACAAACATGTATTTCTTTGCCACTAGCTGATTTACCTGAGTGAGTTTCCTTTGTGATCGAGGTCAAAACAACGACTGAATATCTCTCACCTTGTTTCCTGTCATCTCCTCTGCTTCTTTCAGAGCTTCCGAGATGATTACTGCTTCAGCTGGAGGTGATTAAACCTGCCCGACCTGGGGGGCGGTCGAGGTGTAGTGATGAACCAGGGCCAAAGGCGGAAGCAGAGGCCAGACAACAACACCAGGACACTGACTGCACCACCTGCTGCCATGACACACTGTCAGTATGTGTGTGTGTGTGTGTGTGTGTGTGTTAAAGTAGTGTGTAAGAACCACAGACTGTAAATAAAGACCCACAGGTTTCTGAGGAGCAGTTCTGATGCTTGGTCTCTTGCACTTGTGGAGTTGAGACTTAAGTTAACGTGATTTTTCTTTGTGTGTTGTGGGGGGCGTGTCCATCTTACAGTCGGGTGGGGAGGTCACAGTCCAGGCTGCAGGGGACTGATGGACACAGTACTGTCAGTATTTCCAGGAAGTAAGATCGCCAAGTTAGATATATGAAAAGTTAAAAGTGAAGTATCAGGTCAGTGTTGTGGAATATCCAATAATATATGTATTAGGTTGACATACATCACTGAATAAAACAAGAACAGGCATGTAAATAATCTGAGTTAAAGACAAATAAATATATCAATTAATGATTTTATATATGTAAGTGGCAATTTATTTCATAATTAACTGCTCATTTGCTCTAATGTAAAACAAACAAACAAAAAAAATAATAGATCGTAGACTGTACGTGAAAAAATGATCCGTAAAGAAGTAAATTAAAAACTATTTCCGGTTAATTCCCGCCCCCATCACATGACGACGCAAACGGAGCTTTTTAAGTGGCGCCGTTCGAGCCAAGATGGCGGCTCACCGTGCCGCAGCAGTAGCATCAGCAGCGTCTGCCTCACCGCACGAGCCTCTCTTTGGCTTTTTAACACAGTCCTCGGTCGGTTCGTGTTGCCCCCCCCCCCCCCCCCCCCCCCCCCTTTGGGATTATAACTCTGGACTCACGCCGGATCAGCGGAGCGACACCGGGACCGTGACGCGCCCGGAGAGCAGCAGCAGCAGCTAGAAGCTATAAGCTAGCCGCCAGCTCGAAGGTAACTGCGGTAACGGGCGTTAGCGCAAAGATCCTCTATGCGTTCGATTAGGAAGAGGGATCACTTGGGTGGGAAAAAAAAGTTGACGTTACCTGACCTGAGGACTTGTTGTTGAGGGAGAGGTCTCACTCTGAGGGATTTTAATGGACTAAGCTGAGCTGAACTTTTTGTAGTTTTGAGTTGCTGTAACCTGTTGTTGTTGTTATTTACTCGTGTTGGACATTTTGGATTGTGTTTGGCTTTCAGTATATGTTTGATCAGCAGGTCACAAACTGCAGAGTTGGCCAAAAACATAACCTACTAAAAATATTCATGGTCTGTTGAGGCAACAAACACAAGCTCCTGTTCGTGTTCATGTTTTGATGTGTAATGAAGCCATTAAAAAGACAGAGGGGAAAGTCAGATCTCCTCAAACTTTGCTGTAGCTCAACCAGACCTCCTCCTCTGGAGTTCACTCACAGAACTGAAACTTTGGAGATGAACCACACGAGGACGTGAGTCTTTATATTTCCACGCGTGCTTGTCACTCACCTGCTGCTGCGTATCGTTAGTTTTATTAAAACACAGATCCATGGAGGACGGAGAGTTTCGCTCAGAGCTGCCTGGGTGTAAACTCTGCCTCCGTCGCTCTCTGCTGAATATATCTGTAATTTTTACAGTGCTGAGCTCCACTTTGCTCCAGGGCTTCTCCTCTCAGTGCACCTCCACCTTCCCTCCCTCTCCCTCCCTCCCTCTCTCTCTCTCTCTAACTTTCTGCTCGGCCCATTTGCAAAACCTTGATGTTTATCTTTTTACATGTGTGTGTGATGACAGGTGGAAATCAGGGGGTGAACAGGTTGAAAGCTGAATCAAAGATGGAGGGTGATGGAGGCCTCACACTGTGGACCAATCAGCTGTCAGTCTCTTCATCTCGGCTTCAGACGTTACACCAACATTTCAGTTTCCTTCAGTCTAATTGAAATGGTTTCCTCATCTTGCTCAGACGTGTGTGTGTGTGTGTGTGTGTGTGTGTTTTTCGTCTCCTCTCTGTTCATAATGGTGATTGCTGTTATGCTGTGATGTCGTCAGCCTTTTGAGGCGCTTTGCATTTTAAATTATAAAAAATGGAAATCATGCATCAGAGCTTCTTCTTATGCCTCACACCCACACGTCACATCATCATCACACACACACACACACACACACACTGGCGTGGTGTCACACACATGCAACATGTCGATAGATTTCAGCCGTTTGCCTGAATCAAACCCCTTCGTCCACACAGAGACTCTTTAAGTCGGTGACGTCTCCATGAGCCAGAAACACACACAGGGCCTGACGACTGAAGGTCCGTGTGTGTGTGTGTGTGTGTGTGTGTGTGTGTACAAACTTGATATGAACCTGCCAAACAGATGTGAGAGCTGATCTGCTGAGGATTGTGTTTTAAGGCCACACGCGGTCCACCTGGCCCCTGTCTGCTCAGGTGAGCCCAGCAGTGGGAGGAGGATGTGCAGCTGGGTTCAGCTCACACACTGTGGAGTTAAACTGATTGTGACTGCGTCTGCGTTTGTTTGGAAAGGAGGTGGTGACCAGGCCTGCGTTAGGACACGATGGCTGCTGTAAGGGAGAGAACAAGAAAAGTCATTTAACCATCACACTGACCCTGAAGCTGTTTGACTCAGGTAAAAGTTTTCATACTTCCTCCCTAACTCCTGTTACACAGGCGGTGCGTCTCCTCCAGTGCGCTCCTCTCCTCCCTGTCCAGCACCTGGCTGCTCAGCTCTGGGACCAGGACAGAGACCTCCTCCCCTCTGCCTTCAGCCCGTCTCTGATCCCTCTCACCAAGCCTTTTGGATCTGAGTGTCCCACCTGAGCCATAGCTCTGTCTCCTGCAGTATCCCAGGTACCTTCTCATCACACACAGCGAGCTGCTCTACGCTGGTGCAAACCTGCAACAGCCAACCACAGATCTTAGTAAACCAGACCCTAAAAGCTCGTTTCAGCTGTTAAAGTTGTTGTACAGAAGGTCGAATCAGTCGCTTTCCTCCCATGAACACACTGATGGACTGAATAATGAAGTGGTCGTTCAGCCTGACTGTCAGATGTTTGACTTGGAGTTGAGAGTCGGCGCCAGGAAGTGACTAATCAAAGGAAGAATTTAACAGCTGCGAGTGGCAGATAGATGTCATGACGTGTCCGGTCCGTCAGAACAAATGTCCACTTCAGAGACAGGACCGGACACACACACACACACACACACACACACACACACAGCTCTGCCTTAAAATGCTGCGCCTGTTTGTTTCCGTCTCACTGCGTTTTGTTTTGTTGTCGTGGCGTCTGATCCAACTCACTGATTCAGAGGGGATTGGAATGTGTGTGTGTGTGTGTGTGTGAGTGAGTGTGTGTGTGTGAGTGAGTGTTATCATGTGTGGTTAGCTTAGCACTGTTAGCAAACACAGCCTGGGTAAATACGATGGGAGGACGCCCTACATGGATCCACTGTTGTGCAGACTTTGTGCGACTGTGAACAAACAGCAGCGGCGTCCAGGTTGAGTCGCTCCGACAAACAGAACCAGCTGACGGGTAAAATGGACTCAAATCCTCACTGCGTTTATCTAAAGTCCATTAAGTTCTGTTTACACCTGGACTCTTTGTGTTGTCAGGAATAATATCAGCGTGAAAAAAACCAGGGGCTGGATCTGAACGACGGACGGCGAGAGCCTAAGCCGCCATGAAACGAAGTCAGTTGATGTTTGTAATAACACAATTTACCATGAAAGCTCTGGGCACACGGCAGAACAACAGGAGCCACACGAGCCACCGCAAGAAAACAACTCATTTATGTTTTAGTGTCAAGGTTTTGTGTCTGTGTTTCATGATCACATGGTTCGTCTTTCATGTAGTGATGGAGAGCGTCTGGGTGCAGGGGGGGTGGAGCAGGGGGGTGGAGCAGGTGGTCAGGGCTGATACAGATATGACAGCTTCAATGGAAAGTTAATGGTGTGACTTGGTGATGTTGTTAGCATGTACATATAATCACTGCAAGAAGGTTGAAGCTGTTGTTGTTGTTGTTGTTGTTGCTGCAAGAAAAGTCTGACGAGTTAAAGGTAGGAGAGGAGATCTCACACACACACACACACACACACACACAGGCCAAAACCAGTCTAAAAGTATCCTGTCGTGTTCCTCCTTGTGTCATTATGATGTTTCCATCAGTACGACATCAGTCTGAAGAGGCAGCAGCAAAAATCCTTCAGGATCCGTTTGCATGAGACACACAGCAGGGCTTTAAACAGCATGGTTTCAACACCAACTGTGACGTTACCCAGAAGCCCAAGGGGCAGGGAGGAGGTCCTCTGAGTGGCGTGCGTTACATATGGGATGAGACGAGAGACCTACAGCAGGAAAACAACGCTAACAGAGGCAATTGTATCAGAGCTGATGAGGCATTCATGCACGTTCACATCAGATCCACGAGGAGCGTGTGGAGCATATGGAGACAAACACGAAGCACCGCAGCCGCACGGACGCTCACACACACACACACACACACACACAGATCAGTCCTGAGCGGCCTGATTTTACTTGAGACAGATCATTACACTCATTCTTTCCTGAGTCGGATGTTGTGGAGACGTTTGTCTCCCTGGGGGCAGGACAGAGGGGAGGGCAGTAAACTGGAGGCAAATCAATACAAGAAAACCTTAATTCTGAAATTTCACTTATTGTTTTGTTTGTTTCTAAAAATCTAAATAGTTTTTGTCTTCTGGGTCTTTACATCCCAACAGCAACTGATCAGTTTGTCCTTTAGATCAAGGGAAAGAATTAAAGCTCCGCACGGTATAAAGGTAGACGGTGTCTTAAGCTCCACACGGTACAAAGGTAGACGTGTGTCTTAAAGCTCCATACGGTATAAAGGTAGACGTGTGTCTTAAAGCTCCATACGGTATAAAGGTAGACGTGCGTCTTAAAGCTCCATACGGTATAAAGGCAGACGTGCGTCTTAAAGCTCCATACGGTATAAAGGTAGACGTGCGTCTTAAAGCTCCATACGGTATAAAGGCAGACGTGCGTCTTAAAGCTCCATACGTATAAAGGTAGACGTGCGTCTTAAAGCTCCATACGGTATAAAGGTAGACGTCCATGTAGTGTGATCACTCTGTAGTCGTTCACCAGTAAAACAAGATGTTCTAAAAGAAGTAAGATGTTCTGCAGTTCAAGGCTGCGTCTGTGATGTGATGCTGGAGTGAACGGCTGAACCGCTGACCTCTGCTCCAGATGTTCCACTCCACAGATGTGGACAGGTGCTGCACCGGTGCACACGGAGCCTATAGGCAGTGTGTACATGACAGAGCGAGGAGCAGCTGGTGGTCGGCTCTCTGCAGCCTCCAGCTCAGACATGGATCCTGAACTGACAGCTGTAAAGTTTTGAGTTTGATTGCGACACATTTCACTGGTGTAAAGAGGCTTTAATGAGGATCTGTCACTTGTAAACATCTGTGTTTCCTTTGCACTTTGTTCACTGTATTAGTACATTTGTCTAAACATGGAGATGCATTGTGGGGGTTTTTTCAGAAACGTTGCCTCCCTGGAGTCACGTGCAGCGTGTGTGTGTGTGTGTGTGTGTGTGGTTTTAATGAATCAAACCCAGCGGGAGGACGAGTACTTTCTTTTTCTCTTGTTCGTTATTCATGTCTTAATCTTGTCTTATTATCTCGCTCCTTTATCTGCAGAAGTTGGAGGAAGGAGGGCGTTTGTTCTCAGAGCTGAGAACCCCCCAACAGTCTGTCCCAAATTACCAAAACCACTTTCAGAGGAAAACTAAAAAGGTGAAAGACAATCACCATTTGTCAAATCAGCCACTACCCACAATGCACTGCTGCCTCTCTTTCCAGCTGCCGCTGCACGTCTCAGGACTGAGATGTCGGGCGACGTCTGACGTCTCCACCCGGCCAGACGCTGAACTAGGTCAGCCGTTCAAACCTCCACCTCAGGGAGATGGCCATCGTCAAATACTAAATCAGTGCTCGGCCAAGGGTGCGCTTCATTTCTGTGCCAGCAGGACCCTGAGGGCTCCCCTCCGTTCCCCAGACTTGGTTGTAGACACAGGAAAACACCCAGGGACAAAGTTTACTGTCAGAGTCTCTTGGTGTTAATCAAAGTGTATCTTTGTTCAGACATTGGCCTCCTGGTTCTACACACACACACACACACACACACACACACACACACCCTTTGGGTTCACTGGCAGGGTTAGATACACTTTGCATTTTGGTATTTAGCCCAGTGCTTTGTGTTTCTCAGAGCTTTGCTAATGCGTCTGATTGAAGCAGCTTCCAGCTGTGCCCAGATCAGTTTCTGTGAGGGTTCACTCACACACAGAGACACAGAGGGACTCCTCCAGGAGACATCAACCAGACCTAAGGGGGCTTGTTTGGTCCGGACTATCGGACTTTTCATGTTTGATCTGAACTGAAGTGTTTCGATGGTTTGGACTTTAGTAACAGGAAGTAGCGGTGGTTAGCCTCCTCCACACGTTAGCGTCCACGCTACACCTCTCTGCTCTCACCTGACGTGGAGCCAGGGCTCACAGCAGAGCTTCAGGTGTCTTCTCCTTTCCTGCCGGAGACGATAAAGCCTCCACGTGACGAGGACGTTCATCTGGATCTGAACCAGGCTCCATGTTGGACCTGATGGTGCTGATGCTGCTGGTAGCAGTGACGTCACAGGAGAGCTGTCATTACCACAAACCTCTAATCTAAACTCACACGGTTTAAACTGAAGGAGTGAGTGTGACAGTGATGGATGGCCCGTCTGCAGCAGGTTACTCAGGAGGTCGACCTCAAACTGGTCAGATGTGGTAATAAACGTGTGGCGGTGACAGGAACCAGTGGGAACCAGTGGCTCTGTGGGATAATTCCCAGGTAATGTGAGTTTACATCTGGTGTGTGAGTGTCGTCACGCTGCTGTCGGAGCTCCGGTCGTCAGGCCGAGCTTCGTCCTGCTCGTTATCAAATCAGACTCAACGTCTCCTTCAGGGAGAAATAAATTGAAATCTTTTTTTTTCTTCCTCCTCCTCGTCTTCTTCTTCTTCCTCTCTCTGTTTCTCTCCTCTAAGTAAATCAGCGATCGCTGGAAAAGCCCTGAGGACGTCATAATAATCAAATTACTCTCGGCTGATCTGAAGGAGGCCTGATAATCGGCATAGACGGGGCTGGAGGCCCCCCAGAAACCCACAAACCCACCCCCACCAACACACACACACACACACTGCAGCAAATGCATCTATTGGACCGTGATTATTTTTAATGTCAAGAAATGAAAACCTATTTTTGCCTCGTTAGTATAATTCACATGGCAGAAATGCATTCTGGGATTAAGCCCCACCCACCTCCCGACATCCAAAAGAGGTGATTGGATCCTTCTGTGAGTCTCAAATTGATTGACACCTCCGTTAATACAAGGCGACACCAACAGGCAGGCGTCCATCCTGTCTTCTTCACTTCTTCTACACTCATCTTCTCATTTTCTGCCCTTTCTCCTCCTCCTCCTCCTCTTCTTCTCCTCCTCCTCCTCTTCTCCTCCTCCTCCTTCACCTCTGACACTTTTAACCCTCCTCATACTCCCTCGTTCTGTCTTCATGTTTCCTTCCCTGCATCTCTTGCTGCCAGTTACTTGACTCTATTCAGGCCTTTACATCCAAACTTAAACCTTGTCCTTATACCTTTATGTGTAAATAACACTTTAGTCTCTAAAGTTCAGACTTTGTTTCCATCCAAACTCCAGTTTGACTCTTTTCTGATAGTTTAGACCATGAGATTATGCAAATCTTTCTATTTGCCACAACCTCCTGTTAACGAAGCACTTGGCTGTGTGAATGTTAAGTAACGGTGCGGTGGGGGCAGGTGATGAGCCTCCATGTTTCAGATAATAAACACAGTGATGCTGTAAAGACACTGTGATCTGTCAGATGTTCCTCAGATGGAGAAGAACTGATGATGAATGAGATTAAAACACGAAAAGGAAGGAAAGAAAAGAGCCACCAGGGAGGAGGAGGTGGTGTGTGTGTTCTTGGCTGTAGTGTGTCGTCACACATGAACCGAGCTGATGGGCAGAGACAGTCCTCTGGATCAGACTCATTATGTTGATGGATGAGGCGTTCAGGGCAACCAGGAACTCTGAGCTTCAGCTGCTCCTGGCAGCTTCTGAACCGTACGAATGAATGTTCATTAGAAGAGTCGTGTTTCCGTCTTTGAGCCAAAAACATGAAGCACCGATGTTGATGAGTTCGTCAGAGTCTCAGTCAGAGATGATCCAGATCAAGTTTGTTTGTGGTTTTACCTACAGGAGTGTGTGTTACACACACACACACACACACACACACACACACACACACACGGGTTCCTGCTGAAAAACTTTATCATGAAACTGTTGTGAGACCTTCCTGCTTTGTTGCACTCACATAAGAGCAGCAGCTTATTGTCGAAGTTTATGCAAATCTGAAACTCTGCAGCTCCGACACAAACTTTACTGCGGCTTCTCACAAACATATTTTCCTCTCAGCTGCTGTTTATGTGCAGGTTCACTGCTCCACTGGAACAGAGGTGACGTCTGGACGGATACACTGCTTTTACTTATGTGGAGCACGGTGTCATAACTCTGAGGGATCCACCTTATTATTTTACTACCAAACACTGAGAGGAGCTGAATCTGGGTCTGGGTCTGCTGCTGGTGCTGGTTTTTGAACTGGATCTTGCTCTGGTTCTGGTTCTGGTTTTGGAACTGGATTTGGATCTTGTTCTGGTTCTGGTTCTGATGCTTGTTTGGTTCTGGATCTTGTTCTGTTCTTGTTCTGGCTCTGATGCTGGTCCTGGATCTGAGGCTGGTACTGGTTTTGGAACTGGATCTTGTTCTGGCTCTGATGCTGGTTCTGGTTCTGGATCTGGATCCGTCCTGTGTTGTGGTGACAGAGCTGTGACGTGTTGTTGCTGTGAACAGATGGAGCCATCTGTTTTAATTTATTTTGAGTAAAGGTTAAACAGCCTTAAAAAAATGGACCGGACCATCTGTTTACACACAGCAGACACACACTGTACACACACACACACACACACACACACACACCTAAACTCCTGAAACTGCAGCGACAGGTGTGTGTAGTGAGATACGCTGATGGTTCTGCAGGAATCAGCTGATGGATCAAAGTTCTGTTTAAACTGATCCAGAATCAGTTCTTATGTTCAACCTGTATTGTAAGTCCTGAGCTGCTGTGGTTCAGAAGGAGGAGCAGGTTTTCTGAAGCGTTTTCTTTCCACCCTCTGATACGACCTGAAACCTCCTGACTGATTGTTGTTGTCATGATTATCAGTGTAAAACCTGTGGAGACACGTGATCTGACTGATGTCAGCTTCAACAGGCCGAGCTGCAAACCACTGGTGCTGCAGCCTCTAATAATAATAATATGTGTGTAATGTATAAAACTGTACAGTGTGTCTTCTGCCGAGCTCAGCCACTTCACATGACACCAGAACAACAGGAAGTGAGTCTCCGTCTGCTCCTCCACGGTTTCTTCTTCTGCTTGGTGTCTTTTCACGTCTCTCTCTCTGTTGTTGTCCTTTTTCTTCTCCCTGCGCTACATCATCGCAGCACAATAACAAACCTGCTGTTGGAAGCTCAACAAATCGCTGTTTTAATGGGATTATTTTCAAAACGACACAAAACACTTTCTGTCCCTCCTCCCCCTCCTCCCCCTCCTCCCCCTCCTCCTCCTCCTCCTCCTCCTCCTCTTCGCTGTGTGATTGGATTGTCATTTGAATCCATCGAGGCTACAAACTTCATCCAACCTCGTTACTTTTTGTTGTTTCTGTTCAGAGACTTTAGGCTAAAACACAAGTGTGTGTGTGTGTGTGTGTGTGTGTGTGTGTGTGTGTGTGTGTGTGTGTGGAGATGCTGTGCACTTGCCAGACAAACAGGTGCTTAAGGACGTTTCCAAACTGATTTTTCAGAGAGAGAAAGTGAAAATAAAATCCATTATGAAGTAAATAATGTTTTTTTTTGTGCCCCCCCCCCCCCCCCCCCCCCCCCCCTCCCCCCGCAGACAACCGTGCCTAAACCCATCGCCGAGCATTTCCTCCTAATCTCCTAATAAGATTATAAAAGTGAAAATTTGTTTGTACACGGAGTAGCTGCAGATAATTACATGTCTCGTCACATCGCGGTGCCGCCCTGAAATCTGCCCCAGATCCACGCGTCTGCGCTCGGAGCTGCACGACGACCAGGTTTCACTTCAGTCCAGAGCTCTCAGGCCTCCGACTCTCTCCTCTCTCCTCTCCGCTCTATCTTTCCTGCCTCTTTATCAGCCTAACCTGAGCTCCACAGGTCGGCTGCTCCTGAGTCTGGGGTTGACCTTTGGTAACCGTACCAGTAGACCTTTTTGGGGTCAAAGGTCAAGGGTGTGGTGACCTCATAAAACATGATTTTGGTGTTATGAAAGTAACAAAGACAAACTGATTAGATGTTGGTGGCTAAATGTCAAAGGTCAAGGTCAAAGACTTGTGAGCTCTGAGTGAGTGAGATGTTTTCAGAGCTTCTTCTTCAAAAGGAATCCCTTCCAATCAGATCAGAACCTGAGGGCAAGGGTCAAAGGTCAAGGTGTATTATTCAAGACACTCGTTACCCCCTCCTGATAAACCAGATGTAACTGAAGCTGCAGTCTGAGAGCAGGAGCTGATATATAGATTTATATATTTATAATGTTTGATTTTTCATGCATTAAAAAAAAGTAAAAACAAAAAGCACTGCAGGAAGTCGCAGGAGGGAAGCACCTCCTCCCAGGCAGATCACAGCACTCCTCTGTTTCCTATGTGAAAATGTCCGACCTTTATATATATAAATAAATATATATATACCTATACATATACATGTCTATATGTATAGGTACTGTGAAGAAAATAACTGAAACAGACCATTACTTGAAATGCAGTGGGTGCAGTTCAGGATGTCTCCCGGGCTGCGATGCCAATTTCAGGTTCACAGTCTATCAGTTCACATCAAAAGCGAGACCAATTTTACAAACGGAGGCTTGTGTGTCCACATGTCCTTGAATAATAACAGCATCAATATTCAGTGTTTCCAGCGCTGCCTGCAGCCGGGGGCTCC
The DNA here is from genome assembly GCA_021432705.1 of Caranx ignobilis. Taxonomy (NCBI): domain Eukaryota; kingdom Metazoa; phylum Chordata; class Actinopteri; order Carangiformes; family Carangidae; genus Caranx; species Caranx ignobilis. Next base: position 453,322 of record MU269994.1, read on the forward strand.
CGCACGCCGATGCTGCGGCGGCAGCTTCGTCCTGAGAGGACGAGAGAGAAGCTGCTCAAACAGCGTGTTGAAGATAATTACATGGGAACGAGCGGCACACGTGTGATTTTTCTTTTTCTTTTTCATTTTCATTTGAGGTTTGTATTGACAGAAGATGCAAAATGTTTGATTCATGAAAGAATTCACAGGACGAGATCCAACTGTTTGTTTCAGAGGAAGAAGAGGGCGCAGCGGAGGGGAGAAGGTCTGGAGATGAGCAGCAGCTTCTTCAAGTTCAACATTTTGTCATCCTCAGAGGTCAAAGGTCAATGTAGAGAAAAGGAGAAAAAAACAAAAACATGTCTGTGGACACCTGACGGCCTGCTGCTGGTGCTGGCTGAGAGGATCTGGATTACAGCTGCTGTCCCAGATGTGTCAGGAGGGGTTGAGGTCAACTTGAGTCCATGTTGCTCTTTGACCTCCTCTCTTCTCCCCGGGCTCTGGATCATCTTCTCCAACCTGCTCCAGAGCCGGTTCCTCCAACCTCAAACCCGCAGACCTCCTCTGGGCTGAGGAACCCCTGCAGACAACCTCCACTGGCTTTCTAACCCCTGCACTCTCAGACCACTTATCCCCCTTTCAAGACCAGAGCCAGAACCAGGACCTGGACCAGAGCCGGAACCAGGATCTGGACCAGAGCCACCGGAACGTAGTGGAACCTGGACCGGTACTGGAACTGGGAAAAGAACCAGGACCAGAAGCAGAACTGGATCCAGGACCAGGACCAAGAACAGTACCGGAACCAGAATTAGGACCCGAACCATTTACAAGACCAGGACCAGGACCAGGACCAGGACCAAGCTAAACGGGGAACGAGATATGAGGAAGTGGCAGAGAACCAGACAAAACAAGAGAGAAACTTCACTCTTCTCTCTCCTCCTCCTCCTCCTCCTCCTCCTCCTCCTCCTCCTCCTCCTCATCAGCTCCACACCTCAGCAGTTTGTGAAGTGATTATCAGCGGCGTGTTCCAACATCTGCTCCACGACAGATCAGCCAAAGTGCACAGGACCGAGGGAATTAGCCACGAGGGACTGAGGCACGGGGGGTTGGGTGGGGGGGGGGGGTCCATTACCTTCATCCTCCTCATTGAAAATCCTTATTCTGAGCTGTTTGTTGTGCTTGTACATCTCCACCATCTGGATCAGGTATTGATGTTCTCTGAGAAACCACAGATAAACCTCCAACAGGAAGCTCCGTCTTTTCCTCCGTCTTTCCATCCAGTCATTTCTTTAAGCTGTGTTGTGCTCTATAAGATTATACCAACTGCTGTATATGAATTATGAGTGAGTGAGATACCTGCCGTTGCACCTGTGTGTGTGTGTGTGTGTGTGTGTGTGTGAACTTTCCTTGCTTTTATAATTTCTCCAAATTTGACTCTCTGGTCTGTTTTTTGCTCCTCCAGAGTTTCATTATTCATTCATCAGTCTTCCAGGGAGAGGAGGTGATGGAGGGAGGTGGGGGTGGGGGTGGGGGGTGTATTAGCGGGGCTGGTAATCATAAACCATGTCAGGATAAATACGCGAGTGCATTCACTTTGCAAATGAGGCGACTCTCTCTGCCTAACTCGCTCCCTCTCTGCGCTAATGTTTGCTCAGCCCGGCTGATTGATGACACGCTGATCTGCAGCCTCTCACCAGCCTCAATATGAGGAGCTTCACATTCTGACCACAGCAAATAAAGTAAATAAAGCAGAGCCGAGCTGTCACTTCTGCTCCGATAGCATCATTCAATATGCTGGAGAGAGGGCGGGAGGGAGGGAGGGAGGACGAGGGGGGGAGGAGGAGGAGGAGCAGGAGGAGGGTAATTTAAGCTCATTTCAGTTGGAGAAGCTGCACGTCCAAAATGAAAAAGTACCAACACTCGAGAAAAGACTGAATGAAATATGATTTGATTAAAGTGCACATAGACACAGACAGATACACAGACAGACAGACAGACAGACACACACACACACACACACACACAGACACAGACAGTCAGACAGACAGATTGATTATGGTGGGGGTGTGGGTGTTATGAAGTGCTGGTGGTTCTGTGCCAGTGGTTTCTGCTGCTGCTTCTCCTGAGCTGCCAAACCACACTGTGATACAGCCTGTCACTACACTCACTATGGTGCAGCGATAAATGTTCACAAGAGCCTTGGTGCTCGAGCCAACACTCTCCAGACGCCTCGGAGAGCAGAGAGAGAGTCACCGCCGCCGCCACTGCTCCTGCCGCTGTTATGATGCATTTACTGTCACATCATACTGGGCCAGTGTGTGATGGGAGGACAGGGCTGGACACAAAGGAGGTGTCCCCTGGAAACAACATTAACACCATTAACACACATGATGACGACACAGGTGTAACAGAGAGGAGATTTCACCCCCTGCAGAGCGTGACATTCATAGGTCCATTATGTATAAGTATCAGTGTAGCAGAGGAGTCATTATCATCTGTTATGTTGCCACTTTGACTATTGCACCATGTGCTAAGTGTCAGACAGTTTGAAGGTTGAACTGCACAACTGCTGCTCTTCTCTCTGTTGTTCATTCAGACCTCAACACTCTCACATTGTTGGAGCAATGTTCCTAACTGGGATTTTATTGTGAAACATCTACAGGAAGTGACATCTGTCTCAACATAGAGAGAGAGAGAAGGGATCTGGTCCTGGTCTCGGTCCTGGTACTGATCATCCTGTGAGGTGACGGGCCTAAAACCTTCTGAGCTTCTGTCATGACTTTATTTTATGATTCGTTGATGAGACACAGTCCTGGAGCGGCTGAAAGTGTTGCCAGGCAACGGTTAGCATTCTAGCTAATGTTAGGCTAACGTCACTACTGTTGACAGTTAATGATGTCCTCTGAAGAAGTTGTTTGAAGCGTTGAACGTAGCACCTGTGGGATCAGACAGTGGAAAACAGTCTGCGCTCTGTTGTTGTAGACGACTTCTCTCCTTCTCCACCTGCCAACCTCAGAGATGAGACGGAGGAAGATGACGATGACGATGATGATGATGATGTTTCTATATGTTTGTGCTCATAGCTGAAGGCAGCAGTGATGCTAGCAGGTCAGAGACACACCTGTGATAATATCAGACATTGTTTTGTTGTTTAGGAGTAAAAACCTTATTTTATTGATTCATTGTTTTATTGTGAAACATCTACAGGAAGTGACGTCCGTCTCAACATAGAGAGAGAGAGTCTGGTCCTGGTCTCACTGATCATCCTGTGAGGTGACGGGCCTAAAAGCTTCTGTCATGACTTTATTCACTGATGCACAAACAGTAGTGTTGCCAGGCAACGGTGTACATTCTAGCCACGTAGGCTAACTAACATTAGCACGCTGTAATGACAGTTTAGCCTTTAACCTGTGTGATTCACATTTGCTTTCGCATCTTGTCGCATTTTCATGTTCGAGATCAGGCTGACGACCATCTTCATGTCTCTCATCCCTATTTCATTTATTTCACATAAACATAATATGGGTGAGAATGGGAAACACTCCAATGAGCCGAGGCTCGGCTGCATCTGAGGGAAAATATAAGGTGAAGAAGCTTCTTTTCTTCTCTTGTATGAATGTGAGGATAAACTGGAGTAAGGTCACACTGTCTGTCATTTAGCTTGAATACAACCTTATATATAAAACACGCACTGTGAGAGATATTACATTAGTGAGCTTCAAGACAGTGTGGAGGACAGGGTGAATGAGGAGCGTTCACTGTGACCATGATGTTGAACGTGTGGTTTTTATCTGATGATTCTTAAGATAACTGAGAAAAGAATCACACCATGGAATAATGCAGCAGTTTATATGAGGCTTAAATGAGGATTCATATAAAGTTTAAACCCTCAAGTCATAGAAAACTTCTTAAAGTTTATTTATGCGTCAGTGTGAATTTGGTTTCTGACTTCACTCTCATCTCCTGAACATTTATTTCAATACATGATGCAGTTTGTCTTGTTTATGTATTTGATCGTTTATCAAACCATGTGTCCACCATCACCAGTTGCTTATTTAGGCTTATTTTGTGCTGCACATTAATCTTTGTTTATTGAAACTAAATTTGAACAAAGAGCAGTGGGCCTAAAACGGGTCCCTGAGGAACTCCAGATTTGGTCATTTTACATTATGATACAGGACTAAAACAAGTTACTTCAGGTGTGAACCAACTCAGTGCTCTGTGGTACGTCTGACACGGTGATGTGGTCAAGTTCACCACTGGCCTCATCAAAGCCTCGTCTGTTCAGTCTGGTGTAAATGATGCCTTGGTGGTAGCAGATGTGAGTCAGTGGTTGTGCATGTGAAGTGGCTTCACAATGTAAACATTTCATCTGCAGCAGCTGTTCAGGAGCTTTTCATATTACTGATGCTTTTATAAACTTTATTTCTCTTCTTTATCCCTCCCTTTTCTTTCCTGTTTTTCCTTCTGTTGACATTTGTTGCTGATGTAGTAGGTGTAGTCTGAGCCTTTGGTTTGTGATGTGTGTCATTAGATGTGTCTAATCAGTTACTATTATGTATTTATTTATTTTTATATCCTGTCTACTGTTGTTTAATGTTTGTTTGGTGTTTGAGGACCTGTTTGAAAATGAGATGGTGCATCTCGGCGTCTTTATCCTCTAATAACATTTTCAAATGAAATGAACCTTATTTCTCTCAGACGGTGAAACTCAGCACCAACGGGTCGGATCAGTTCGTGACGGCTGAAATCAAGAACCGATCAAAATCACAAACTGTGACTTTGATTTTTATTTTTTCTAATGAGTCAAGTAGCTGCAGATCCTGTGACCTTTGACCCTCTTTAGCAGATGTGAGTTGACCCCAGGTGTTTAGTTTGACCTGATTTATTGTTTCTACTCTCTGACCACAGACACACGTGTTCACATCTTCAGCTGTGTGGATGTGTGGATCCTGCAGGGCTCTACCAGCTGGCTGAGGACTGTGTGTGTGTGTGTGTGTGTGTGTGTGTGTGTGTGTGTGTGAACACTGTGCTTCCAGTCAGTGACAGTTGGCTCTCGGCTGCTTTGGTCTTTTATCACTTCTTCAGCTGCAGGTTCAGATGTGAGCAGTTTCCTCTTTGTTTTGATGTGTTTCAGCTTTTTCAGCTCTTCAGTTTCCAGCCTGCAGGTGAAGTGAAGGGCTGCTCACGCTCTTTCTTTCTTTTCCTTTTTTTTTTTTTATACAGAGCCATCAGCATTACATGAGGTGTGTTTGGGAAGCGTGGGATTTTTTAGCCTTGTGTTTCTGTTTCACCTCCAGCCTGAACTGATGCTCACAAATTATTCATGTGGTGTCACGTCAAGGAGCTGCAGCAGCATCCGCCTGCGGGGACAGCCTCAGTGTGCAGAGAGTGCATGTGTGTGTGTGTGTGTGTGTGTGTGTGTGTGTCTATCATGTATATTATGCAAGCCGAGGTATTGTGTGAGACTGTGTGTTATGCAAGCATGTGTGTGTGTGAGAGTGTGTGTTGTAATTCCCCCTCCAAATCAAAGTCCCTGACAGCTGCCTTAATGCCAGCTGCCTCTCAGGTGATGAAAGGCCTGCTTCTCGTCGCCACGGATACCTCCATCACCACCACCAAACCCCCACCTCCCACCCCCCTCCTCCTCCTCCCTGTTGACGGCGAATCAATCACTCCATCCGGTCACTGCTCTGTATCCCTGACACTGGCATGTATAATTAAAGTTTATTCCCCTGGACCTCCCCGTTCAGCTTCCTGCAGCAGCCCCGCCGCCACCACAGAAGAAGAAGATAAATATAAAATGGGCATTCATATTTCAGAAATCAGAGCGGGAGGATGTGGAAGGAAACGAGCTGCAGGGAGGACGAGCTCCTTCAGGACGGACAGAACGACAATGTGAGATCAACTCTTCCTCAGACTGAAAGGAAGTAAACAAGGTCTTTATAGAGACGCCACGTTTACATTGAAAACAGAAACAGGCAACTAAGTGAAGACGTCTAACTCCAATAAACCGTTGTGTTTTCTGTGAAAATACTTTTCAGAAACACTGATGAGAAGTTGAGATGAAGATCATGTGATGTGAATAAAAAGTAAAGTAAGTTGGACTTGATTTGTGATGATTTTCAAGGTTCAAGGTCAATCAGGAAGTTTTCAGAGTTAAAATGAAAGTCATTATCTTCAGACAATCAGGCAAAAACTTCCATTTGTCTTGTATCATTTCTTCCTTTAGTAACCGTGAATCAATCTTCAGTGCTGACAAATCTGAATAATAACCAGCAGAGGTGTGTGTGTGTGTGAGCGAGAGAGAGAGAGAGAGAGAGAAGGCATTTGAGCATTTGAGTGGGGTGAGTTAGTGTGTGTTTAGGTGTATGAAAGAGAAATTGGCTCAGAAAATCATTCACTGAACCTCAGACCTCAGCGTCATTCTCTCTCTCACACACACACACACACACACACGCAGAACAAAGACTGATTTCCTCATTAAGAGTGTTTTTAATGCATGAAGAGATAATTTATTCATGAGAATTAACAAATGATTCATTCCGGCAGAAACTTTCAGCAGCCATTGTGTTCAGATATGTTTTATTATTGTTATTATTACAGTCTCGCCGCAGCACAACTTTATTGCCGCAGCATTATGTATGCACAGCTGATTAAAAGAGTTTTGATCACCTCTGAAAATTACAGTTTTAGCAGGTAGCGCCGGTAATTAGCAAACGCTGCTGATGTTCTCCAGCAGTCAGCAGCTTCAATAACACGTCTCTGTTTCTGTTTCCTGGGAACTTTAGTTTTTTTTAATTTAGAGTTGAGCTTCGCTTTTCTTCTCTCGGTGCTGATGATGATTTCACTCTATTGTTTTTTTGTGTTTTAGTCCATTATTTTTCTCTGCAGTTGTTTTTGTCTTTTGTCCCATCACCAAACTTCCCCAAAAGTTTCCTGAGTTAACTTTTATACTTATTATTATTATTATTATTGTTATTGTTGTTGTTGTTGTTGTTGTCGTTGTCGTTGTCGTTGTCGTTGTTGTTGCTGTTAGGCTCAGACAACTTTATTGACACGTCAACGTGTGAAAGTGAAAGTTGAAAACCAGCAGAGACGTCACTGTAACAGGAGTCCGGTCGTCAGCACCATCATCAGTGAACTTCCATGATGCTTGGTGCCGAAGTTCACACCACAGAAGAAGAAAACAACACACTAGATCAGTTCAGATCAGTTCTGGCCCTGACTTTCCTCCTAAAGATCAGAAGGTGTGTGGCTGGTTGTAAACGATCATTTGTTGATGTGTCGTTGTGGTTATTTTACTGTTCCTGTTTGAGTCAGCGCCTCGTCTTCCTCCATCTTCTTCTCTGACTGCTGTTGAGTTGTTATACTGCCCCCATCATCTCCACTGAGGTGCCTTCAAGTTCCTTCACTACTGTGGAAAATCCATCTGGAGAAGAAGCCGTTCGTTGAGACCGACTTTCAGTTTCCCTAAAAAACTGATGAGCCCAAAGCAATGAAACCAAAAAGCAACAAAAATGACATTAGCGTTCTGTTTTCTGTTGCTTTGTATACGTCACCTGTCCAGTTGCATACAGAGACATTTTGATCTATGTCTGTTGGTCACACCTACTGGAAGTCAAAGGTGACACAACTTCCTGTGTCAAATGAGACTGAGACGTGGCTTGGTGTAAACCCGTTCTCATGAAATTCCTCAGCACTATATGTTACACATGTCCACATAGTGAGGACAGCTGCTGGACAGTCCAGAAGATCCAGCTGTGTCTGAGGTGGATTCTCTGGCCTCATCTCCTCCATCATGGCTCTTTTTTGTTCCTCTGCTGTTTCCACTCTCTGGAAACGCCTCTTGACAGCGACTGTCAACGACAACTCAACTTCAGAAACTCTGAAAACTCTTAACTGTGTTTAATTCAAAGGCCTCTGTTTATCTCGTCTTCCTGCAGCTCCCTCCTGTTCCTCCTTTAATCGCTGCCACCGAGTGTCTCCTGAACATCTAAAAAAAAAAGAAAAGGAACAAAAAAAAACTAAAGCACGTCTTTGTCTTTTTGTTTTAATGAGTTTCTTTTTTCTTCCCTGCTTCTGTGCTGATGTCGTTCGTCTCAGACTCGATGACACCGGAGGCAGAAAAGTACAGGAGAAATAAAAGTGTTGGTTTGCAGAACGGTGCGGCCTCAAAGAGTTCAGAGAGAGAGCGCAGCGTCAAGTAAGAGAGCCTTTGATGGATCTTTAACACAGAGAGGCTGAGCCGGGTTAATCCGGCCTTTTGTTCAGCCCACAGAGCTCCGAGCAGACGAGCCGGACCGATAGCGTCGGCGGAGAGAGAGGGAGCCTCAAAGGTCGAGGACTCGGACGAGCTCCTGATCTGCTCCACAGCTGCGATAAAACCCCAACAAAGGCAGAGAAACAGCAGCGAGGATGACGACCTGTGGTGACCTCACAACAGCAAGACAAAAACTAACAACAGAAACAAAACGCTGCACAGTCGCTGTTCACTCTGCAGCTGCCCGACAACCTGCAATCACCACTCAGCGTGAAGAAAAGTCGACTTTTAAAGCTCAAACCAGGAAGTGTTTTCTATTCAAAGCAGCTGCTGGTTCCCCCACTGTGCTGTGAGAAATGACTGAGGAGAGTTTCCACTGATTGATGGAGCAGCCTGAAGATAAACCTCCCTCTGCTCTTTTATTGTCGGGTCCAATGGTTCAGATGCTCCAGATTTATTTTGTGACTCTGTTAGAAAAGCACATTGGAAAGAATAAACAGCAGTTTGTCCTGACAATAACAGGAACTTAAAGCAGTGAACGCTGCTTCCCCTCCTCAGGAAACTGAGGTCAGGCTGAATGTCACCACAATATTTCTCTTCAACTGACCTGAGAACAGTTCATATGAAGAGTTTGGCTTCAGCACCACGGACAGAGACACACAGAGGGCAGAGGTGGACAGCAGCTGGTGTTGTAGTCGTTGTGTCAATGAAATAAGATCAAAAAAGGTTTAAATAATCATTTGATCAAAAGTAAGTTTGAGATTTTATAATCAGGATTTATTTATATACTTTTTCTTTAGGTTGTGCTTCTCCTCCAGAGCAGCATGATCCAGATCTGCCACCACGAACGTGATGGTACAGTATCAGCACTCTTTCTCCAGTCAGACAGTAAAGAGCCTTGAGATCATGTTCATTGTCAGCTGGTGCCAAATGAAGTTGGACTGAACCTGTGTTTCTCCAAAACTTTAAATTACATTAAGAAATATCTCATATAAAAAATACATAAAAACCATCATTAACATCAGCGACAGCTCTGAGATCAGTCTTCACCTCTGCACCTGATCCAAAGATCACACAAACTGTGTTGAAGGAAACACGACTGTGATCATCTCTGAGCGCCACACGCACTCTGATATTTAATTTATGAACGTCGCATTAATTCCTGGGTTGTCACTGTGGTGTCACTTAATGCCAACTGCTATTAGACATTAACATATATTACCATTCATTTGTACATAACCCAAACTTACCCTGAGTTCAGGTGCTGAATACTTTTCCTCTTTTTATCCAAACTGAGTTAATCTGTGATGAAACCAGGATGAACTAGTCCAGGTCTGTGTCCATTGCAGGTTAAATTCTGCGTGTGTGTGTGTTTGCTGTGGAGCCGGAGGAATAAAAAGTTATTCAGTCTTTTATTCAGCAGGAATTCAAACCTCAGTTAAATTATGTCTGAACCGATACGTGTTACAGACAGAGTGCTTCGCTTGGAGTTTCCTTCGTTTTGCACTTTCTTCATTATATCTGAGTGTTTCTGTGTCACTGAGGCCGTAATTCTGCCTCGCTCTGCCTCCGCCTGTCTGTCAACACACACACACACAGCCTGTCGGGTGTATTGCCCCAGTCATGATTTTTGCAAATGAAGCTCGGCTGCAAATCATGGTGGCCCCGGCCCCTGAATCAGCAGCTTCTCTGGTGACGACTGATTTCCAGACGCTGCATGTTCTCACAGATCTGATGGAGCTGTGCACGGTGACGACTGCAGACACACACACACACCAGGCATGGGGGTGAGGGTGCAGCATCTCCATGGTGACAGTGATGATTGTTGACCCCCACATACTACACTTAACTCCCACATTGTCAGTGGAGAACAATGGAGAAGAGAAGCGTCAGCAGACACTTGAAACCTTGTGTCTGTGGGATGTTTCAGGTTTTATCCTCTTCACCGCTCTCCACTCAACAATGCAACACAAACATGTATTTACAAGTGACGCCGTGTCGTTTGTCTTTATAAACAAAGTTTTGTTAGTTTTAATTTACCTGTGTGGGAGTTTTCAGACAGGAGCAAATATTCACCGTGTGTTGTTGGCAGCAGTTGGAGGGAAATGTAATTCCACACTTTCTGTTTCTTTAATGAGTGAATGTTGTCAGTTTTTTGGTGGAGAGCAGCAGGTACACTGATGGTGTTTACAGTGAGTGTTTATGCCAAAGGAAGGTCGCTGGTTCTGTCTGTTGGAGAAACATTAAGAAGCACTGAACCAGTGTTGTGTGTTAGCTGTGTGTGCTATTAGCTGTGCGCTACAGTGTGTAAGAGTAGTATTGGTTGTGTTAGCTCTGTTGTTGACTGTGCATTAGCTGCGTTAGCTCTGTGTGTTGGTCGTGTGTAAGTGCAATATTAGCCTAGCTGTGTGTTAGCTGTCTGCTAGCTGTGTGTTAGCTCTGGTGTGTGTGTGTGGGAGCAGCTTGTTGCTGATTGATCTCAGATCTCAGCAGGAGATCCACTTCCCTCTCGTCCCTGAAGCTCCTGCAGTAAAAGTCCTGGTGACTGCTCCTCCACAGATGAGGAGCGATCACTGAGCAAACATTGTCACCACCATGTTCCTCTGGTGTGTTCAGTGTTTAGATGTGACATCAAACATCAGCCCCGAGTGCAGGTGGAGCTCAGGCTGCATTACCTGTGTGTGTGTGTGTGTGTGTGTGTGTGCGCTCACTGGTGAAACTATCGTACACACACTTCCTGTCGTTTTCCATCCTTCCACCTGCACCGACCTTCAGCCTCTCGTTCAACCCTGATGTTTCTTATTCACTTCCTGGGACGACCGGCCTCTCACACTTAAACACAGCTGAGCCCAGATCCAGACGCTGTAGTAAAACTTGAATCACCTGCGGCTTCACAGAAAATATGAATGTTTTGTCACAGCTGCTCTGAATCCTTGACTTATCACTAAAAGTGTGTTTTCTGACCTTTGGCAGATTCCACTGAAGGACACTGTGACCGTAACCTTTGACCTCTATTCACCACAATCAAACCCCGTCATCCCTGAGTGCAGATGAATATTTTCAAACTGCATTTTGTGAACTCTTAGCTGACCTTTGACCTTTGACATTTGACCAACAAAATCTGAGGAATGAGACAGATGGAGAGTGAAGTTGAAAATAAAATGCTCCTAGAGGAGGAGGTGATGAAGGTAGACTAAGTTTCTTACCTTGCGGCGGCATCACAGGATCTACCGGTCGACCTGTTCATCGTACCTGCATCAGTACATTACACTTCCACCACAGGACAGCTGTTAATGTCATGACTGAACGAGTGTAAATACATGTTCTGTTGTGTCGCTTAATCAGTGCAGCAGCTGCGTGTGGAGACTGTGACATTTCACTGACATTTTCTGTCCAAAAGAAATGTGCAATTAATTTTTAACAGCAAGAAATCAACATTTAAGTCGCCTGTAGATGGATATAACTCTGTGTGGAGACTGTGATGCAGCAGGAGTGTGTGTGTGCAAGACGGAGGAACTGACAGTGAACGCCTCACAGCCCATGATCCTGACTCTGGACCCTGGTAAATCCGTTAAAGTGCAGGAAGAAGCTGAGTGTTTTTCTGTTTGTTGCTAAAAGTGTGAGCAGCCCCCCCCCCCCATGATGTCGAAGGTTTCATAAATCCAAAGAGGAAAACGCTTCGTCAGCCGTCACCACAGACACGTGGCGTTTACAAAGCACATCCCTCAAAGCACCGACCTTATGTGGAGGGATTTGCGCGGCGGCTTTGTTACGGCGCCATCAGAGGAGCAGCCTGCAAATTCTATTGTCAAGCTGCTCTTGGCTCCTCGGACCCTCAGTCTGTTCACTTAGTCCCGGTCCACCTGCAAATTCTGAGGGGGGGGGGGGATCCACCTCTCCAAACTGTCCAGTAAATCCTTTAAACAAGTGCTGAATCAGAGCAAACGCACCTTTCATCTGGGAGACAGAGGTCCAGTGGTGTGTTCAGGGGGAGATAAAACTACAGAGAACCTGCTTCTCTCCGGCGCAGAAGAGGAGAGCAGCCCGGGAAACAAGGCTGGAGAGAGAGAGAGAGAGCTCAGAGTCCTGCTCCTGACTTCATCTTTCAGTCTGGATCTGCAGTTACAGATGTGACTCAGGACCAGGGCCCTGCAGGGGCCTCGATGTCGGCTCTAGCCCGGCTCTAGCCCGGCTCTAGCCCGGCCTGAACCCGGCTTTTCCCCTCATCACACAGCTCCTGTTGGAGCCATGAAAACACTCCACTTTTGATTTTAACAGCAATGCTGTTATACCTGCTTTGATTTCTTTGTAAAGTTGCTTTAGAAAAGAAAAATCGTAGTTTATCAAACACACAAACACAGAAGCCTGGTTCAGGCCTGAAGCTCGGCCCCCGGGGGCGTGAACGCGATGCAGGACTCAGTGATGCTGCTGAAACCCTGTTAAATCTTTGAGGTCTAACTAGCAGGGAACAAGAAACATGGAGGACAGCTCTGGATTGATTTCTCCTCTCTGCTCTTAATTGTGTACAACATCACACCTCCTCCACACACACACACACACACACACACACACACACTGGCTGCTGTTAAACTTGGCTTTAACATCATTTGCTGCTTTTTACCGATTTCTTGACAAACAGAGGACGGAGGGTTTTGGATAAACGGCGCTCTGTCGGCAGCACTTACCTTCCACAGTGTCCCCTCAGGGCCGCGCTCTCTCTCACCTTCTATCTGTCTTCTGCTCTAATGACTGCCAGACTTATTATGAAGACAGGTGTGTTCTTAAGGATGCGGGCGCCCTCGCAGCACTCGGCCTTTTTTGCACAACGAGGGGCCGAATCGTTGCCAAGACGAATCTGTCACTTGTTTTAACAAAGGACGCTCACTTCAGATGATGGACTCACCAACACTGGTTTTATTCATGAGGAGACAAATCACAGCCTGTTTAACGTTGGCAAGTCTCTGTTGTTCACTTCTTCAAGTTTTAAACATCCACACTTTTTCTTCTTCTGTGTTTATCTCAGTTTTCATAAAAATCCATCTCAGTGTAGTTTTGCTCTCTCAGCTACTCTCTTGTAACAACGGGTCGATGCCAGCCAATCAGAAGAGAGGAGCCTCTCTTGGTGGGTCCAGGTGGTGGGCGGGGCTTGGTGTGACTGCTCTGTTGTGACATCACAAAGTGACAGGAAGTCCTGCTGGCTGGTTTTAGAAACAGGAAGAAAATAATCACGAGTGAAGGTGAGATGTTTCCTCAGACCATGAGTTCTCCTTCACATGTGGAGGAAGACAAAAGCAATCGATCTGAGATGAACCTGATCAAGACCAGTTTGTAGATAATGATAAACCAGTAACAATGATCAGAGGCTGTTTCATCATTTCATTTGTCTCGTGGATTTCAGGATTAAAGTCGTCACTTGATTTAATGAAGCTGAAATGAGACTGTGTTGGAGTCGGTACAGCTCTTGTCTTCCTCCTGTCACCTCCTGAATATAAGTAAGTACACAGACTCATCTCTGGGAGTGCGAGGACAGGCAGGAGAACAGGTCCCTCGGGACACACGACAATATGGACGAATATTATTTTCATTGCACGGCAGTTTTGTCTCTCAGTTCATCACGTCAAACCTGCTGCTGCGTGTTTTCCTGTACCTGCTGGTTAAAGTGAAGGTGCTCAGTGATTGGCTGTCTCACCTCGACGAGGCCGGCGTGTTTGTTTCCCCCGCAGATCTGCAGCTGAGGATGAGGAAGAGGAGGAGGATGAGGAGAGGCAGCACCAGTTTCTCTTTGGGGAAGCTCTTGTCTGTTAATTAGTGATGAGCAGATGGAAGAAAGTCCACATCTCGCTGGGGATCAATTCTACCCAAGAAGCGGTAACAGCGATGGCGGCGGCGGCAGCAACCTCCGTTTATTTATTTCTTAGCTCAGCAGCAGCAGCAGCAGCAGCAGGGCAGTGTCACCTCCCTAACGTGCATACGAGAGGAGGAGGCGGAGGAAGGAACCCTGGAGAGTTTGGAAGAGGAGTCTTAGACACACACAAGATGCGAGGAGCGCCTCGTCTTCAGAGATTTCCTCAGAGACCGTGAGAGGAGCGGCGTTCAGCTGGCGGTTGAGTCTTGAGTTTAGTTACTTATCATTACTTTGTTTACAGCCATCTGTTTACACTCATATCCTCCTCATCCTGTCTGCTCATGTCTCTGTACACCGAGCGCCATAACCCCCCGGCCTCCTGCCAAAACTGAAGTCTCGCCTGTCGCTGCCGCAGTGGCGGCGGCGGAGGACGTTGCTGATTTGCTTTTTTCCAGCGGCACATTAAGAGAAATTTGCTGCAAACAACAACAACAAAAAAGCGAGTCTGTGGAGGCATCTGCAGATTCACAGGGTCATCGAACACCTTCGTCAATCTAGTTAGCAGGCAGCTCACAGTTAGCTAACTGCAGCGGACGACAGGCGAGGGGCGCAGCAGGAGCTGAGGGACGAGAGACAAACAGGAAGTGACTCCTACAGTCAAGCTCTTCAGCATCAAACTGAGGAAAGCAGTTCTGGATGGAGCTGAGGTTTGTGAAGAACACACACTGTTGATATGAAGATGCAAGAAGAAGAAGACCTCCCTTCATCAGGAGTGAAAGCTCCAGACCTGCAGCGTCTCCGTGGGTCACTGTCCCTTCAGCTGCTCTGTGTCACTCTGACCTCCTCCATCCGGCTGCCAGGCTCCGTCAGAGCTTCGTTAGTCTGAACCACAGCCTCCGTCCACCTCTGATGATGCTCTGTGTTTCACCTGAGACCAGGAAACCATCTCTGACACGAGAGGACACGCCTCTTCAGACGGCACTAAGACACGTTCATCTGATTTCTAGTGATGTTGCAGCCTTTGCACAGTTACATGCAGGTTAAAGAAGACTGTGGTGTGACCAGTGAAGCACTGGGGAACTGCCAGTGACAGTCTGTGGGCAGATACAGGTTGAACTGTGTTTCATGGACCATGTTGTTGTCTGTGTCTGAGGACTCAGTGGATCTGTTCTGCTCGTTGAGTCTCTCTCTGAGAAGGAGGTTGTTGTTTCAGTCAGATGAGGCCAAGTGGGCGGGGCACCATCCGGCTCAGGACACTTCAATAAAGCATTCAATCAATCCATCTCACAGTGGCTCGGCTTCACACAGATTTTTACACACAGGGAGTGAATTGATCAGAGTTTCTCTCTGTGGAGACAGGAACAACACACACACACACACACATGCACACACACACGCTCTGCTTTTGAACATGCACCACACAAAGGTCAAGTGTGTGACCGTCTGATAAATAAAACACAGTGAGCTGCTTCATGGTGGTCGAGACGACGCCAAAGTAAAAATATAATCAATTCCTTCCTTTGCTTCTGTGGCACGAGTTGGTTTTTAGCTTCAGTCGCTAACAAAAGCTTTAAAACATGGATCCAACAAAATGAGTGTGTTCATCTGTGGGTGAAAATAAAAGCTGGTGTGAACACGGTGCAGAGGGAACAGAGCTGCAGCCACGCCGCCGTGTGCAGGAGGAAGCACGGCGGTCGCTCGCAGGCGATTTATGACCTCATCGGCGGCTGTTGACACGAAGCCTACGCCCTCTTCAATTAGGGGCCACTCAGCTGGAAAAGGAGGGAGGGGGAGAGGATGAAGGTAAAAGGGCGAGGAGGAGAGTGAGCGAGGGAGGCGAGTCGAAGGTCCCCCGCGTCCCTCGCCATATGTTTTCACTTAGTCAATCATGTCGACACTTCTGGAACAATCTGCCGGTGACGACCCGGCGCCGGGCGCTCGCCGGCTCAGTCGCCTTGACACGCCAGCATCCGCCATCAGCGCCGTCTCGTATGAACAGGATTTAATCTGCTGTTCATCGGTTGACGTGGCCGCAGAGGGAAGCAGGCTTCTGTTTTTACAAGCTGTTTGATTAACATCTGCAGGCTGATTACAGGTGTGTGTGACGGTTTACTGGTTCATCGTCTCACTGTGTCCTTGTGTCCACAGTGTGAAACCAAGAGGAGGTCAGAGGTCAAAGCTCAGGACGTGGGCTGTACTGTCGATGTGTGAAAGAAGAGCGTTCACTGCAGTGCTGCTGCGAGCGCGTCGTTGATGTTTCTGTTGTCTCTGCTCCGTCATCTCCTTCTGATCCGGTTGGTTCTGGTTTCTGACATGTTGACGTCCCGTATGCTGCGTCTCCCTACACTTGACACTGATTGGTTCGTAAACAGGTGTGTGTACGATGTAGTCGCGTCACCAAAGCTCTCCTCAGATTAGCTCGTTGGTAGCGACTCAGGAAAATGAGTCTGTGGCATCATGGCAACGATAATCGTCTTATGACATCACTACCAGCAGCATCGCCTCCATGTCCAATATGGAGCCTTGTTCCAGGTCCAGGTCCGGGTCATTAAATGAAGGATTTTGAAGGTGCAGGTAGAAATCCAGCTGCTCCTGCACATCTGTCAGTCATCTGAGTTCACTTCACCTCCAGAGCTGATTACAGAGGTGCTGCATTCACAAGCTCTGTTGTATTTAAAGTATTGTTGCACAGACAAGTTGTTTTATCCATAAAGAACCTGGATGAAGGTGAAGAGGGAGGAGGGAGGGGGGCTGGGGGCTCTGATGGTTTCAGATATGGGGGCGGGGGGGGCAGCAGTGTCAATAAAAGCAGAGGGAGACTTTTCTTGAAAAGCAAACACCAGATCTAACACACGTCCAGGTCATGTGACCTCAGAGACCTGCAGGATATTTGACGGTTTAAAAGGTCGGAGGTGTAAGAGGGGCCGAGACCCCTGGAGCCCCCGAGGGCCCCCGTCAGAGCAAACAGCTCCGAGCTGCAGCGGCGTCAGTGAAGGAGAAGGGTTCAGGTGTGTGGCTCATTTATTTGTCTTGTTAAAGAAGAAGAAGAGACAGTTTTAGTCCCTGTGAGATCCTCTTCCTCTCTTCCTCTCTTCCACTCTTCTTCTCTTCCTCTCTTCGTCTTCTCTCCATCACATCAGACAGAATTATCTTTCATTACTTGAACACACTCAGGTAAATGAAGAAGAAAAGAAGCTTCACCAGAACTCACCAGAGTCACCACTCAATTTACACGAGGCGTCGTCCTCAGGAGACGACGAGACGGAGGAGGAGGAAGAAGAAAATACAGACGAGTGCAGATGATGTGTTTTTATTTATAGACAGAGAGAGATGAAGCAGGTACATCAGGGATTCACACACACACACACACACACACACACACACACACACACACACACACAGAGGATAAGGACAGAGACAGCAGCCGCCTGCAGGTGAGCTGAACAGGTGAAGAGAAGAACTGATCATAGAGGAGGAGTGAGGCATCATGGGTAGTGGTTTTGTTTATTCTGTGTTGGGGTCACTGTGGGATACAAAGAAAACGAACGAGCTGGAAGAGAGAGAGAGAGAAGTGCTTGAGTTTAAAGTCACACACTCGAGCTCATGAACATCTTCTACCTGCTGAAGCCTGAAGCTCCATGTTGTTTCCTTCCTGGATGTAAAAACACTCGTCTGTCAGTGAAGTTCATGCAGATTTACAAGTTTCTCCTCCAACATTTGCAACTTTTTGGGTTTTTTTTTTTTCCTGACAAAGTTGCGACTTTACACTTTGAGGAAACATCAGTTTGTTTCTGGTCATTTCTCTCTCTCTTTTTAACCTTTTCAGTCTCGCAGACTTTGATCTCTGGAGAAATTTTCTCAGATTGAAATTCAGCATTCAGACTTTTTTCTTGCTGATCAGTGATCACCTGACTACCTGGAATTCTGTGATGAGAGGTTGCTTAGCAACCAGCAGACGCTGGCTCCACCTCTTCTCTCATTGGAGCAGCATGAAAACACCACGAGTTGTCTGAACTACACTGATGTGTCCTGCATGAAACATCAAACTCAACTCACTGAAGAACAAGAAGCTCTCAGTTCACTCCATCATCTCTTCGCTGCCGCCGCCTCCTCTGATCCTCTGACCTTTGACCTTTACAGTAACAACAATCTCAGAAGAAGAAAAGACTGAGCAGAGATCAGCCTCAGTGTTAAACTGATTAAAACCTCTCTGACAATCAGATTAACGTCTTTACACAGCTGCACCCTGACTCTGTTTAATCTGGTTCAAATCTAATTATTAAGGCGTGTGTGTGTGTGTGTGTGTGTGTGTGTGTGTGTGTGGGGTCAGGAGTTTAACCGCATGAACGACTGATGATATTAAATTAAAGTGTGAAGTGAGAGAGGAAGTAGAAGCAGAGAGTTGGAGACTGATGGTGAATTAACATGAAAGACGAGCGGCTGATTATCTGATCGGATCTGAAGCCGCTGATGATCAATGAGCTCCGTAGATCTGTTTTAAAGAAGAGAAGAAGAAGAAGAAGATGATGATGATGTCATCCCCGCCCACCATCCAGCTCTGAACATGAGACTGATCTTTCCTCAGAAGCTGCACGAGGCCTCCGATGCTCTCACTGATGTGCAGTTTGATTGACAGGTCGTTTATTTGCATCTGATCACTTTTTATGTTTTGTTTTTTTACAGTTCATCTAATTGTGCGTTTATGCGGCGTGTGTGTACCAGCTTGTAGTTCCCTTCCACGCTCCCTCCCTGAACTCAAACATTTTAAATGCACCTTTACTCGCACTGAGACGGTTGATGCTCTCCACAGTGTTCGCTGGATGTTCCTCTGCCGCCGCCGCGTTTTATATAAGAGGCTAAAGAGCTGTTCCAGATGTGTCAGATGCATCTGCTGCTGTTAATCTGCATTTTTGTGCCTGTGATGTCAATAAAGTTTTAGCAGGATGTGAAGAAAAAGACGCTGCAGGAGGAGCTATGCAGGTCGGCGTCTCGTCTGTGATTCTGCAGGAAACACAAAGCCAGGATTTGAGTGTTTTAGTGAAGAAACAGAGAAAGTTGTGGAGACGTAACTTTGTTTTTCATCCGTGATGTTTACAAACTCTGTAAACTCCTCAGGGCGACGGAGGCGAGTGGCTGATGAAGAGTCCGAGAGCTGAGAAGAGAGAAAAACATCAGTGGATGGACGGAGTCCAGCAGCAGCAGGTTGGACTGCTCATTAATTATTAAGTCTAATCAGCACTATTAGTCAACTGTGTGTGTGTGTGTGTGTGTGTGTGTTATTGAGTGGTCGGTCCGACCTCTGGCTGCTCTCCTCCTCTCAGCAGGATAAAATCTGTTTTTGGAGAAGACGTTCTGAACCACAAACACCTGGAAATAACTTTATCGATCACAACAACAGTGAGTTACATCATCACTGATTAAAGGCGGGATGGAGCCGCTCCGACTCTCCAGGCGTCCCTCCGCCCTGCTGCTTCTCCTCAGGTGTGTGTGTGTTTTTTATTCCTCAGCTCTCTCCATCTTTTCTGGGTCTGATGGAAAATAAAATGAAAAGCTCAGCGTCATCGTCGTGTCCTCTGGCCTGGATGGGTTTGAATCAGGAGCTGCAGTTCGCCGCAGAGGTGAGAGGAGACAGAGTGAAAGCAGGACTCATAATGTAGCTTTTACTGCATATTTATGCTTTTAGCAGCCTTTAACACGGTCTCTTACAGACCTGAGACCTCCGTCACTTAAAGGAGTGAGTGACCTCCAAAATAAAGAGACGCGCTCTCATGCAGCCTCTTTGTGCTCTTGGTCCACATGAAGACGGGGAAGAGGTCAAGAGGTCACCGGTAAAATTACTTCTTTTATGCTGATGTGGCCTTTAAAGCTTTTTTTTTTTTTTTTTTTTTTTTTACTTACACTGTGAAAAAACCCAGAGTGAAAATCTGTGACTCCTAACCTGTCGGCTCCCCCTCAGTCAGAGCCTCTGATCGTCTCAGCCGTTCATAGATAATGAATATTGATCACAAGTTAATGATCCAGTCCTTTCATTCAAACTGATCGAGCTCAGGATTGTCACAGAAATAGATTTGAACAAAGACATGATGTTAGATTTGACATGAAAAATGTCCTGAAACGTCTCATCCAGCGACACGTCATCACACGTTTCCTGGTAGGGAGGAGGGACTTGTATGTATGTTGATATTGATTGACAGCTACAGCAGCCAATAGCATTGAATGTAGCACCAGTTGAGACAGTAGAAAACAGGCTGACTTCACCTCCTCCACCTGCCGACCTCATATCGGTGTCGGAGGAAGATGATGATGATGATGAAGACGTTTCTATATGTTTGAGCCCATAGCTGAAGTCATGAGTTTGTCCACAGTGAACGATGAAGGGACAGAAAATACAACATCGGCCCCACAATTCTCAAACTAGCACTGAGGTTGTTGCCATGGTGACTGGAAGAATTTTTAAAATGAGGCGGGACTTAAACATTCTCGAACCTGATGTTAATTGGATGCAAAGTTAGGACCGCCCACTAGTGCAGGACAATACTGTTTCAGTGACAGAAACGTCTTCAGTGAATAAGGAAGGAGATGATGGTCGGGTGAAAAGTCCTGTTCATTCACTCCTCATCCATGTTGAGATACCAGAGTCTCGTCCTCATAGCTGTCTCTGAGGACGTGGACAGTCAGGACAGATGTGCTGAGTGAACATCTGGACAGATGGACGGACGTCCTGCAGAGGTGAGGACAGGAGGAGTGGACTCTGTGTATGACGCGGCAGGTGAGGGCGCAGCAGCAGAGGGATCAGGGCGGATCCAGGATCGATGCTGGATTGTGTTTAGCACGAGCTACTTGCTCAGCTAATGAGAGTCAAAAGCTTTGTCACTCAAAGGTCAGTCTCCACGGAGACGCCGACCAATCTGCCCCCAGGCTTTAATTGGGAGCAGTGGGGCGCGTGATGTATAACACCAGCAGAGCTCCATCAACTCGCTGCTCTAACTCCCATCCAGCTGTTCTACACCTTCATTTCTCCAGGGAGGAGAAACCTACACACACACACACACACACACACACAGCTGCAGATGGGATGGATGCCAGTGTGTTTGTGAGTGTCTACACACAGCTGTGAGTTGTGTTATGATGCTGATGCTGAGAAGGATTTAAGGAAGCACTGTCCCTGTCAGCATGGAGCTTTGACTGGTCAGTGAGTGACTCCACCTTAAAACAGCAGCAGGACCTGACTGGTGTCGCTGCAGCTGTGTGGTGGGCACTTAAAACATCTTTACATTATCTGTACATCAGGCTTTACAGGTGATACACACCCACGTCGTGTGTTCACGTTGTGTAGCATGTAGCATGTAGCATGTAGCTTGGGTGGCCGATGTGGTGCGAGCCCCAGCTCTGTGTTTGTTTGTAGTAGGGTTAGGGGGTGGGGGTTGTAACCATGAGCGACAGACTGTGACAGATGTGAAGAGTCTTTTCTTTTTATCCAACACTTTTTCATTTTGTCAGCTCTCACTCTCCGTCTGTAGCCGTGACGACAGTATCCAGTCTATTAGTCACACCCTCTTATAAATGGAGGTGTTATAAAGACGAGCAGCTGAGACTCTGACGCTCTGAAATGACCCGACTCGTGACGTGAGGGTTTCGACATTTCTCCATCTCTCCTGCAGCTACTTTGTTTTCCGAGGACATGAGCACCAAACATCTTCAGGCAACGAGCGGCTCCCAGCGGACTGGCCTCCGAAAAACTCATCAAATTAAGAGGCTGCCCTGAATCCTGAGCAGCTACTTCAAACTTCTCAGACTTTCCTGCCGTTGTTTTCTACTGTTTGTCTCTGGACACTCACTCTGTGCAGCGACCACCAGGGGCAGAGGAGCAGGAACCTCCTAACAGTCCACGGGAATTAAACACGGTCCTCCTCCTCCTTCGCTGTGATGCTGACAGTTTATAAAATAATGAAGTGTCTTTCATATTTCATGCCCTCAGCCTTCCTTTGTGCTACACTCAGATTTTCCTAATGGGTTGAAGAGGGAACTCTCAGTTCACGGCTGCAGGTCTGTGGGAAACATCAGAGGCTCCGTGTGTCTCCACACTTTTTATTCTTCTCACCACTCAGCTCAGATTCTTCATTTTCTTCAAGTGCAATCTGAGACAGATCTGACGCCTCCTGAGGTGCCCCCCCCACACACACAGCCCCCCCCATCACCGTTATTGTGCTTGGACGATGAAAAAATTCTTGACTGCTGTGTGAAATTTTAATTTAGACGGTGAAAGTTTCAAAAGCGTCCTTTCAAAATGCTTCAGTGAAAAGCACTTGGCCTCCTCGCTACAGTTCAAGATCCTGCTGCTGTTTGAGAGAAAATGAAGAGAGCTTTGGTGTTTGCAGCCTTCACAGTGTCTGCGTGATTACTACTCTCAGGTGCTCTCCAGATTCAAACCAAGGCCTCGGTGGCAGTGGTGGCAGCGGCGGCAGCGGTGGCGTTGCAAACAAAGAGCATTCAAACACTGACGGCTCAGAGCAGCAGAGGTGGATTCCTGCTGCGCCCAAAACTAAATGAGCACCAGAGGAACAGAGAGTGAAGAGAAGCAGACATTCAATGACAGAACACTGAAAACTGAACACAAAAGACGTGTCGTCGGATCTGAAGAGCTGCAGATAAAGACTCATATCTCATCAGGAAACTGAACGGTGCCGGTCTGCAGATCAGTCTGAGGGATCAGACATGATGTACCATCAGTTACTGATCGTACGGGTGTGGACCAACAAGTGGACCAGACCCAGCTGAAGCAGTTCAGGATCTGGTCTCTGAGGTCCAGATTCTGAGGTTTAGGATTTGAGGGTCAGAGTCTTGTGTTCAGGGTCTGAAGTTCAGCTTCTAGGGAGCATGGTCTAAGGTTCAGGATCTGAGGTCCAGATGTTCAGGGTCTGATGATCCCACTGACTCAGTGAAAGGTTTAAATCATACACATTTTCTTATTTAGATTATTGTATCTGATCCAGATCAGCTCTGGTCCAGTGAGCTCTGATCCAGGTGAGCTCTGATCCAGGTGTTTCTACAGACCCTTCCACCTGCAGACGGTTGAAACGCGGATCAGAAAGAGCTGCAACAGATGAAAAAGTTAAAATAATAACATCACTGTGGTTCCTTCATTTTACAGCTCCAGACACAAGGTTGACCCACTTACAAAACCTTAGATGATGTCAGAGGCTGAACCTGCTCATGTTGTCCAGGACAGTTATAGAGACCACATGTGTGAGTTGAGGACAGAGGACAGAATGAAGAGAAGAAACCTAGAAGAACCAGCAGGAACTCTGACATCTGTTGTTTCTGCTGGACACGATCAGCTGCATGTGTTTCCTGTTCCTGCGCCGACACATGAAAACACCGCAGAGTGTAGTGTAAAACTCAGGTTCAGGTTCAGGTTCAGGTTCAGGTGAGTCTGACAGTGTCATCACAGCAGCACAGTTCTGACTGGCCGCTGCCCCCCCCCCCCCCCCCCCCCCCCCCCCAGTCTCGCCTCATCCCTCCACTTTGAAGCTGTTTTTTTTTTTATTTTTAAAGTTTGCAGAAAAATAGCCTTTTGAAACGAACCTTTTGAAGTGAATAAAACAAAAAGGGGGATTTCATTGAGCCGCTGCTGCTCAGGTGAGATTAAAACAAAGAAACAAGAAAACAAGTATGAAAAGCAGCAGAGTAACACAACAGAGCAGACTGATGAGGCTCAGACTGGTTCTGTTGGGAAGCTCCCAGTGTGTGTGTGTGTGTGTGTGAGTGTGTGTGTGACTCTGTGTGTGTGTGTGTGTGTGTGTGTGTGAGACTCTGTGTGTGTGTGTGTATGGCAGGTAGCAGGGAAGCAGTGAAGCTTCCCTGCAGAAATCAGGGTTAAAGAAATGAAGTTCCACGCTGCCGGGCAGATAATCAGACACAGGGGGTTCATTTCAGATGAAGCTGAAGTTTCTCTTTTAAAACTCACAGAAGAAGAAGAAGGAGAAGGAGGAGGAGAAGGAGAAGAAGAAGTGAACTTCCATTCATTCGACCTCTGACATGAAGGAAGTGGTTGAAACTTGAGTCACATTAAAAGACGCTTTATGAACATCGACCCACACAGTTTCATTTCAGCTCCACTTGAAGAGACAAACTGTTTATTTCAGATGTTGAAGCTGTAAAATCTGTGATGTCAAAGGACTATTGATTTGGAGTCATTTCAGTGAGCAGCAACATGGAGCTGAGTCCAGCTCAACATCACTCCTATAGCTGCTTCCTTTTCTTTTACTGATCTGAACTGAGGCGACGTCGTTCATCTCAGCTTTCAAACTCTTCTGTTTTTGTTTGAGACGCTCAGGTCCAAGGTCTCAGGTCCTGATGTCCGTCTCAGGTCCAGGTCTCAGGTCTGATGTCCAAGGTCTCAGGTCTCAGGTCTCAGGTCTGAGGTCTGAGGTCTGAGGTTGGGCTGTCTTTTCTCTGGAGGTCTAAACCAGGTCAACCTGTGATGAACCTGTAGCCTTACATTTGATTGTGGACGTGCAGCTGGTGAACCGGCAGGGCGGACCACTGCTGCGGCCCTGGGCCCCTGGGCCCCGGCTCTTTACCCCACAGTGTCTCCACAGCCTGGTCCACACGGAAACTGAGGTTTCCCTGAACAATATCTTTCTTCTTCATTCTTAGAAAGTTTTCCATAAACACACTGGGGCAGTGTGTTGAGTTTTATTCACCTAAAACACTGTTTCCATGGGGACGACACGGCGAAACGACTAAACATGGCCCCGCCCTGTTTGATTCACACTGACGTCTCAGTGACGGTTGCTGTGACATACGTTCATTCAGAATCTCAGCAGCGGAGATCAGTGTCCACTGGTCCTTCTCCTTGTGGCTCAGAGTTTGGTCTCCACCGGCTCCTGAGGGAAACATCTGGCTCTGCAGCTGCTGGATGCTCCTCTGTTCTCCAGGTGTTTGCTGCTCAGCAGGTGGAGGAGGAGCCTGAAGCAGGAGGAACAGGAAGTGATGAGCAGAGTGTGGACAGAAGTTTCTCTCCCTTTTTTTTCTTTTAAAGATTTCCTGCTTTTCTTCTCTCCATCACTGCCTGTGTGTTCGGTCTCCGCTGGAGGATCAACATATAATCTTCATTATTAATGCATTAAAACTCGCTCTGCTCTGATCTCAGGTCAGTCCACCGGCCTCGACACCCAACCATCCGATTAAGCCTGTATCCACACGGTGGCGGTGGTCCGGAGCTCTAACACGGCTGAGCGGTCTGTCGCCTCCTCCGGCCTGTCGGCTCAGCTCGGCAGTGGCAGTGATGGCGGCGGCGGTGGCGGCGTTGGAGCAGGAAGCAGGTTAACGCCTTAATCCAAATGGTGGATCCATCCAGTGGCAGCGCAGCCACGCGTGCAGCCGCCAGTTAGACTCTCGCAATCTGCAAGAGGCGAGGTGTTCAATTCTAGCACCGGGAGGCGTATCTGATGACGGATTGGATTTTGAACCCCTCCGACCCCCCCCACGCTGTTATAGCAGCAGCGGTGGTGGCAGCGAGCTACGAGGCGTCACGCAGACTCAGCCACCGTGCAGCAGCAGCTCTCATTTCTCCACTCACAAATGGAGAGAGTGGGTGTGTGCAGGCTGGGGTGGGGGGTGCTGGGGTGCCCCCCCCCAACTTATCCCCCCGCACTCTCCTCACCCTCACCCACCCACTGGTAAGCCCCTGGCAGAGTGTCACACTCCACCCCCCCACCCCTCGCTCTCTAGGCTCACTCATCACCACTTATCACTGAAATGCAGCCCAGCGCTGTGCCGCTCCACCACACACACACACACACACACACACACACACACACACACACACACACACACACACACACACATACACACACATACATAAACACACACTCACCATCTTATTCACAAGTACAAATACTGACAGAGATGCTGCAGAAATTCAAGATAGGATACTGTCTCTCTGTCTCTCACACACACACACACACACACACCGATACACTGGTCCTGCTCTCATGTTTACTGTCACACTTGTGCTGACCCTCGCTGATGTAATGGAGCTTCACAGTCATGTGACCTGTGACCTCAGAGCTCAGTGTGACATGAGTCTGTTTTTCCCTCTTTCCTTCTCTTTTAGTCACGTGTTTGTTCCCTTTGTTTTGTCTTGTGAACACTTTCATGTCGACGAGCTGTGAGTTTGATTCCTTCGGTCCGACCAGATGCTGTAAATCATCTTTGCTCCTTTTGTCCGATGCTTTTTGATGAGTCACCACCATTAATAACAAAACATGGACAGTCATCGACAGTCACACCAGACACAGTCACTTCACTGTTAATCCAACACTTTTCTGATTTTTCTGATCAAATCAAATCGAACTGAGTTGAATTCACACTCAGCTCTGTTATATAAACTTTATGTAACGCTGGTTGTTGGAGAGTCTGCTCCTCCACAGATGTGTTTGTGTGTGTGTGTGTGTGTGTGTGTAGGAGTTTGTGAAGCAGCTTCTGAACATCACTCACTGTTACATCACAGACAGGAAACACTCCGACTGAACTGATGCACCTGAATCAAACACGTCCAGTCAGTTTTCAAACTGTTGAGAGGTTTGACAAAACATGTCGGAATGACAATGAACTCAAACCAGGAAGTTGTGTGTTTTTTAACATTCAGCAGAATTCAACACAAATTTACTGTGAAATCATAAAAAAACGACCTTAGCAGATGTTTCTGGAAGTCTGACGTGTGCAGACACGACTCAGACCAAAAAAAGCAGATTGGTCAGACTTTGTGTATACAGTATAGAGCAGTGTTCTGTGTGTGTGTGTGTGTGTGTGTGTGTGTGTGTGTGTGTGTGTGTTGTGAGAGTAGAAGGCAGTGAACAGATGTCAGGTAACAACGACAGATGAACCATTAGAAACTGGAGACGAGTCAAAGAAAGCTGCTGTCTGCAGACACAGTGAGAGGAGGACAGGTGTGTAGACAGGTAGTGCTGAGTGAGAGGGAGCATGGAGACCTCTAGTGGACAGGTGAAGGACAACACCTGTAAAACCACAGATCATTGAGACAGAGTCAAGGTCTGAAGGGCTGATCCACAAGAAGATCTGAAAACAGTGTAGTTTTCCATCTCTCCGGAGCTCTAGTAACAACAGGTCAGTGTCAGCCAATCAGAAGAGAGGAGGCTGTTTTCTAAAGTGATCCACACTCAAATCCTGCCAAGTTGTTGGATGAGGTGAGGGGGCGGGGCTTGGTGACCGCAGGAAGTCCTGACGGCTGCTTTTACAAAGTATGTTATAATATTCATCTTTATTTCTGCCTGATCCAACAGTCAGTCAGTCAGTGATATACATTTGATGAACATCAGAGGAGCAACAGACTCTTTTTCACTCCCTAATTTCAAAATAAAAGCTCTCAATAGCTCAAAGTAAAAGGTTTGATGCAAGAAAGAACTTTTATTTTGTAGACAATCTCATTAAGAGGTCATGATTCTGTGGGCAATAATAACAATGTGTACTTCATAATACTGTGCTCAGTTCTAATTCTGCTGAGTCACAGTTTTCCCAGTGGACCCTGACTCAGGCCCGGGGCCCGAACCTGCCGAGCTGCCAGTCAGGAGGATATTAGCTCATTGATATTCGTGGTCTTCACACTGCGGAGATCTCTCCATCGCCCGATCACCCACCCGACTGTTAAAAATGTTAAAAATAGTTATTGAGTGTTTATTTAATTTATTTATTTTCTCCTGCTGCTGCCGCCGCCGCCTCCTTATCAGGCAGCAGCCGCGGCAGGAAACGCAGGACGAGGAGTGGTTTTTAAAAGAGTGTGTTTAGGCATTCTCACTGCTGCGTTAAACACTTATCATTATTCCTCAGGCTGTGTGCGCTCAAATGGACCGGCAATGTGTAATTGGGCACTTGGTGTATGTGTGTGTGTGTGTGTGTGTGTGTGTGTGTGTGTGTGTGTGTGTATGTGTGTGTGTGCATTTATATGCTGGAGTTTGTTACTTCGCTGTGAGTCTGTACATGTGTGTTTGTGTTGAATTTGTGTCCTTAAGTGTGTGCGTGGTCTTCTCGAGAAACGCCTCATCGATTAGCTGCTGGATTGGGAGAAGAAAGAGGAAGAGGAGGAGGAAGAGGAGGAGGGGGAGAAAGGAGAGGGGAGGAAGAGGATGAGGTGCAGGAGGGATGATGGAGGTGAGAGGTGAGAAAAACAACAGCCCGGCTCCAATCGATGAGCAGCAGTCACCTGGAATCTGACCTCTGTCATCAGCAAAGATGATGACACCTGATCACCCATGATTCAAAGAGACAGCAACAGGAAGTACAGCAGAGTTTTCAACCTGACAACGGAGGCTGAGACAAAGATCATCAATTATAATCCATCATCATCATCATCATCATCATCATCATCACTTTCTTCTTCTGATGTTATTTTATTTTATTTTTTTTTCCATGTATTTTTATTGTGTATTTATGATAAAAACATACAAAAAAGGGCAAAAACTTGAGAACATGCAACATCATGAACACATACAACATTAACAGAACATGACAGGTTGACAATAAAAAAAAAAAAAAAAAAAAAAAAAACATCCCCAGTGAAGACCAACATAGAAGCATCACAAGAACCTGGCAGTGCATATTACATTCATTAAGTTGGGTTTGTATTAGCAAGGCACTGTATGATGAGAGGTTACCAAGTTGTTTCAAAATGTTGGAGTCTGTCTTTCAAAATATATCTTGTTCTTTCCAGATGAAGTGTATCAGTCAGTTCCTCTAGCCACATCTTAGTCGATGGTGCATTTACACTCTTCCATAATGTCAGGATCAGTTTTTTCACTATTATGAGACCATATGAAATAAAACACTGTTGTGCTTTGTTTAATATTTGAAAGATTCAGAAACCCCAAGGATGATGAATAAGGGTTCTGGTTTTATCACAATTCCTAAAACCTCTGACATTATATCAAAAACACCAGACCAGAGAGAGTACATTTTGGGGCAGATGGGTTGCCGTGGAAGATTTGCATTTATCACACATAGGTGATACTTCTGGATATTATGTAGGTTTTCTTTTGGGAAGTGGAGCTTCTGCTTCTGCCTCCTCCTGACAATGAGTCTGATGATTCAATCACCACACATCAGATAAAGACCTTCAAAAAAGACTTTTTATAGATTATAGATTACACTGCAGTGTTTTAAGAAGCTCACACACACACACACACAAACCCACACTCACACATACACACACGGTGGTGTAGCTGTCCGTGGTGCTGATCTGATCCTGGAACATGAACACAACGCGTCAGTGAGGAGGAGCAGGTCAGAGCGACACTGATGATGACAATAACACTTCAGCGGAGAACGACCATGATCATCATCATCATATTGAAGATGACGATGACGATGATGATGATGATGATACTTATTATTATGGTCATAACTGCAGCACTGATGACAATAATAAAGATGAGCTGGAAGGTCACAATGAACATTATGGAGAGATGAGAGGAGGATTTCTGTTTAAATCTCTTTTCTCTCTTATTTAGTTCAAACAAATACATAAATATAAATAAATATAAATTTTAAACAAGTATATAAATATAAACAAATATAAACAAATACATAAATATAAACAAATATATAAATATAAATAAATATATAAAAATAAACAAATGCATACATATAAATATAAACAAATACATAAATATAAATAAAGACAGAAATATAAACAAATATGTAAATATAAATAAATATATAACTATAAATAAATATATAAATATAAATAAATATATAAATATAAATAAATACATAAATATAAACAAATATATAAATATAAATAAATATATAAAAATAAACAAATGCATACATATAAATAAATATAAATATAAACAAATATAAATATAAAAATATATAAATATAAATAAATATATAAATATAAATAAATATATAAAAATAAACAAATGCATACATATAAATAAATATAAATATAAACAGATATATATATAAATAAATACATAAATATAAATAAATATATAAATATAAACAAATACGTAATTATAAAGACAGAAATATAAACAAATATGTAAATATAAATAAATATAAACAAATATGTAAATATAAATAAATACAGAAATATAAACAAATATATAAATATAAACAAATATATAACTATAAACAAATATATAAGTATAAATAAACATATAAATATAAATAAATATATAAATATAAACAAATACATACATATAAATAAATATAAATTTTAAATAAATATATAAATATAAATAAATACATAAATATAAAAAAATATGTAAATATAAAAAAATATATAACTATAAACAAATATATAAATATAAATAAATATATAAATATAAACAAATATATAAATATAAATAAATATATAAATATAAATAAATATATAAAATAAACAAATGCATACAAATATAAATAAATATATAATATAAACAAATATATAAATATAAATAAATATATAAATATATATATAAATAAATATATAAATATAAATAAATATAAACAAATACGTATATATAAATAAAGACAAAAATATAAACAAATATATAAATATAAATAAATATATAACTATAAACAAATATAAACAAATACGTAAATATAAATAAAGACAGAAATATAAACAAATATGTAAATATAAATAAATATATAACTATAAACAAATATATAAATATAAATAAACATATAAATATAAATAAATATATAAATATAAACAAATACATACATATAAATAAATAAATATAAATTTTAAATAAATATATAAATATAAATAAATACATAAATATAAAAAAATATGTAAATATAAAACTATAAACAAATATATAAATATAAATAAATATACATTTTAAACAAATATATAAATATAAACAAATATAGAAATATAAATAAATACATAAATATAAATTAATATATAAATATAAACAAATACTTAAATATAAATAAAGACAGAAATATAAACAAATATGTAAATATAAAAAATATAAAACTATAAACAAATATATAAATATAAATAAATATAAATTTTAAACAAATATGTAAATATAAACAAATACATAAATATAAATAAATACATAAATATAAATAAATATATAAATATAAACAATAACTTAAATATAAAGACAGAAATATAAACAAATATGTAAATATAAAAAAATATAAAACTATAAACAAATATATAAATATAATATAAATTTTAAACAAATATATAAATATAAACAAATATATAAATATAAATTAATACATAAATATAAATAAATACAGAAATATAAATAAATATATAAATATAAATAAACATGTATATCTGTAGATTAATAATTATTTAAATGAACTTTATATAAATGTTTCTTATTGTATTAAATATCCGTTTAAACCTCAGACAGACAGTCAGTGAGTAAAACCTCTCCTGGTCTGTGGAAATGCTCATAATCTCCTTGATGCTGATGATCACAATGATCATAATGATGGTGATGATGATGATGGTGATGGGGGTCATGATGAAGATGTCCTTCTGCAGACAGTGAAGATAACAGTGATGCTCCTCGTCTTCCTCTCTCCTCTCGCTCGGCTTCGTGTTTCCATGCCGACCTCTGATTGATTTCCGTTTGACTTCCTGTCGATGCTCTTCCTCCTCCACATTCATCTTTCACAGATTAAATTCTCTTCTTCTCTGGTTTTATGTGTTGTTCGCCATCGGATCCGTTTCAGCAACAACACTTAATATCAGCGGCTTCATCAATTCTTCATGTGATCAAAGGTTTTACAGCTGGAGAAACTGGACACTGACTCACCATCATCACCATCATCGTCATCGTCGTCATCGTCATTATAACTGTCAGGGTTTAAACCTCTCCAACCTGAACCGTCTCCATCCTCATGTGTTAACTTTCATTCACCTTTGCATCCCGTTTCTATGACAACAGGTGTTAGTTTCACTTCACTTTGTGTGACAGGGAAGTGTCCGTCATGTTTCTGGATCAGATCTGTGTTTATTACTGATTCATTTGTGCATCGCAAGGTCAATGCTGAAAACTCTGCATGAGCTCAGATGGTATTTGTTTAAAAATGTTTAAGAAAAAATGTTGATGTTCATCAAACCTGTCTGTCCACAGGAGACATGGTCCTCACCACAACACCACGAGGACACCACAAATGACAAACAACAAGAAAACTGTTTATCTGTGTGGACACCACTCCACCGCTCTGCTGCACTCTTATCTGCTGTAAAAAGCCTCCGTCCACTTCCTGCCGAGCAGCAAACAACACACACACACACACACACACACACACACACACTCACAGACTGATGACTGCATCTATATTGTCAGACTACTTTACAACTAGTGGACACACACACACACACACACACACACACATCGGCTGCAAGTTTAACACACCTGCTTGTGTTACATGAGTGAGGCATTTAGGGAACATCTGTAAAGCACAACACTCTTCATGTTGGGAGTGGGAGGTTGGTTCTCTGAGTGTGTGATGCACGATGTTGCATGAGTCAGCAAAAAACAATTGGGCACAAAGTGGCAGGTGTGTGTGTGTGTGTGTGTGTGTGAACACAGGACAGAGCAGTTCTTCAAGAGGTGTTCAAGGGTTGAAGGTTTGTTTTGCTCAGATTGGAGTCAGCTGTGGAACAAAGAGATTTGGTGTTCAGTTCTGAGCGTCCTCACAAGTTTAGAACAAGGAGTAAAATGGACGGACTGTGTGTGTGTGTGTGTGTGTGTGTGTGTGTGTGTGCGTGTAGGAGGCCCTCATCCATCATGATGTATTCAAACAGGCAGCAGCTCTGACTGCTGGCTAAGCAGGAGAGAAAATTAAAAACATTCATTTACTCTCTCTCTCTCTCTCTCTCTCTCTCTCTCTCTCACACACACACACACACACACACAGTGGGTCCATCTTTTACTCCATTCACTCTAAACCAGGAGTCAATCACCACAATGACCATTAACACACCAACACTGACATTAACCAGCACGTCTCCTGTTTCCAGTCCAGCTCTCTCAGCGGGTCAGTGAACGCATCATCTGTTGACTCCTGTGGCGCAACAGAGATGTTGGTGTTTCAGTGGCAATAATCTGCATTAACAGCTGCCTGTGACCATTCACACACACACACACACACACATGTGTGTGTGTGTGTGTGTGTGTGTTCGGGCAACACGCTGCTTTGGGTTTGAAAACCTGTGTTAGAGTTTAATTAGACTCGGCTGAAGCTGCGGGATGTGATGACCAGTGATCTGATCTCACCTTGAATCCTTTGACAGACATGCAGGGCAATTTCCAGCTCATCAAAATACAGCACATGAATATTATAATCTGTAAAAGTAATTTAAAGGTCGTCGACCCCACTCAGACACACGCCGAACCAGGACTGGAGATGCACCTTCATCCTTTGCCTGTTACTCAGCGTCATAATGTGCTGTAAAAAAGAAAAAAGAAAAAGAAGGAAACATTTTGCACCTGAGAGATAACGGCTGGGGAAGAAGCAGATATCACTGTGAACCTAATAGATTAACATTTTGCACCTTAACAGGGAACGTTTCAGACCTGACAGGTAACATTTTAAATCAAGCAGGTCACATTTTGAACCTGACCGATAACATTTTGAACCCAGCAGGAGCTTTTCCAGTCCAGCGCAGCCGTGGTCCATCAGGCTGCGCCCCCCCCCTTCGTCCTCCAGGTCAGAGATCAAAGCTCCATTTACCAGTCGCAGTTTGTTTCCTTTTAATAAAAGAGCTGTGTGTCTCTCTCTCTATCTGTCTCTGCTGGACATGATCCAACTGTGTGATTCAGAGATCTGCTTGTGTGTTAATACACCAATGCAATAATAAGCAAAGTCACAGCAGTCCTCTTTTCATCAGCAGCAGTATCATGGAGGAGCAGGAGATGTGCAGGCAAACAGCAGGTTGAAGGGTGAACGAGGTGCAAACTGTTCAAAACATCTGAGTTCAAAAAAGGAGGCTGTCAACAATAACCACAGAAGAAGAAGACTGAGTTTGTATGCAGTGGTCACATGCAGGTTAAAGCGCCAGGTAGATGGTAGATGAAGGTGGACGTCCATGTGCAGTGTGATTATAAAGCAGCTCTAGGTTCTATATTAATACTGTGAAAGTATCAAAGCCTCAGTCCACAGAGAAATGCACACAGCCTGTATTCAGACACTGAGCCTTAAAACCAGCCGTCAGGACTTCCTGTCACTTTGTGATGTCACAACAAAGCAGACACACCAAGTCCTGCCCACCACCTGTACACACCATCCAACAACTTGCAGTACTGGTTTCTCTGAGTGTTCTCTGTTTTTTTTGGATCACTTTAGAAAACAGTCAGCCAATCAGAAGAGAGGCTCAGAGCCTCCTCTCTTCTGATTGGCTTGGAGAGAAGCTAAGAGAGGAGATGGAAAACTACACTGAGATTTATATATATATATATATATATATATCTTCTCATGAATCGACCCTTCAAAATAAAACACAGAAGAAGAATCAAACATGGAGCCTTTAATTCTGTATTTACCTTTGTTTATCAGCTCTGTGATTGGTCGGTCCAGGCCCCCCCCTCTCCCAGTGTCAGCTGGCTCCAGCCTGTGACCCTGTAAAGAATGAGCAGCTAATGAACGAATCAAGGATACGATGCTGTGTCCATACGTTAAAAACACATTACTGGACTTTAAATCATCGTGTCATCACATCACTTCATCTTTATCTTTTCTTTTAATCTTCATTTTCTCCTCCATCCCTGTTTCCTCTGCTTTTCCTCCATCACCCAGTTTCTCCTTTTACTTTACTCCACCTCCTCCTCTCTCTCTCTCTCTGTCACTTCTTTCTGACTTCCCTCTCTAATCCCTTGTTTTCTGTTTCTCATGTTTACATGAAGGTTGTGGCTCAGTGACGCTGACTTCACCTCCTGCTTCTCTTCCTCCCATCTGTCTCCTCCAAATCCTGTGTGATGTAAAACATGATCGATCTCCAGGAAGAGAAGAAAAGGAAAACACACACCAGTGTGTTTTATAAAAAATAAATAAAATAAAACCTGGCTCTGAATTTCACAGCGTGTCGCGGCAGGTTTCCAGAAACAGGAAGTCCTCAGAGAGAAGACACAAAATGATCACAGCAGGTGCAGGTTTTTTTCTTCTTGGGGGGGGTAGAGTTTTGGCTCAAATCAAATATGTCTGTTTTCCCATTGGATAGTAAAAGAAAAGAATTCTCTCTCTCTCTCACACACACACACACTCTCTCACACACACACACACACACACACACACACACACACTCTCACACACACACACACACACATCTGTAGACGA
This sequence comes from Caranx ignobilis, assembly GCA_021432705.1. Lineage (NCBI taxonomy): Eukaryota > Metazoa > Chordata > Actinopteri > Carangiformes > Carangidae > Caranx > Caranx ignobilis. Next base: position 488,733 of record MU269994.1, read on the forward strand.
TGAGGAAATATAGTCGTCGTGCTTTTGGCGTTAATGCCTCCAGTCCTCAGGGAGCAACAGATGAGCAGCTGAAACAAACTCCCCATGGCAACACACACACACTCACACACACACACACACACATACATAGGGGGAGCAGACGGATGAGCACACACACTCACACACACACACACACACACATTTTGCAGTGCCACATCCAGATCTACACTGAAACCAAACGGGTGATTGAGGTAAATCTCTCTGAGATCAAGTCTGATCGACCTGAATGATCGATCAGCTGATCAGGTTTCCTTAGAGGAAAACACCTGATGACCTCTTGACCTTTCATGGCCATATAAATATAAACATATTTATAGATCAAGAGGATGTTTCTATGTGATAACGATGGAAGTGACATATGGCACCATCACTTTGATCATATATCACATTTGTGTGTGTGGGTTGATTCTCCATGACTCTGTCACCACAGAGCGTTTAGCATCAATTAAACCACTTAGCAGCTGCTGACCGACAGCCTGGCTCCGCCCCCAAAGTTTCAGGGCGGTGTCCTGACATCGGTGGAGGTCTGGTTTTTGAGTTTGGTCTGCAGAGCTTTGACCTCCTCTCCACTCCATCGCCCTCATTATCGCTGGAAATCATCTCTGAGCTTCATGTGTCTGTTTCTTCTGTCGACAGAACATCTGTGACTCGGATCCGTTTCCTGTGTCACAGCTCCCGTTACGTCCCGTCCTCATTTCATTTTCCTTCTCCTCCGTCTCCAGCTTTGTTTGTTTGTTTGTTGTTGTTGACGTTAATGACGTCAAGCTGCTGTTTTCCTGCTTTAACGGACAGCGACGCATGTGATTGGCCGCCATTTGCTGGCTTGCTTTTTATTTCCTGCTGTAACTGACTGTCACACGAGGAACTCATCTGAAAAATCAATCAAGCTCAACTGAAGCTTTTGTGCTGCAGCAGCTCCAAACAAATCAAGTCTCCTGGTCAAAAGGAAGTTGTGCGTCCATCCAGTCTCATTTCTTCTTCTTGCCCTAATGAGTTGACACGTTCTGCAGCTCAGAGCTAAAGTTCAGACGTCTTCTGTGAGGAACACACCTTCATCTCCTTCAAAAAGATGCCGGAATGAAAACTGGAGGGAAAAAAAAGAACAACGAGCGCCATTAACTTTCACGCCCTGGCCTCCCTTTCTTCTCTCCCTCCTTCCTGCCCTCCCTCCACATTTTCTGCCAGGAGACGAAAAGGAGATCTTAGACGAGCGTCTCGGTAATGGTGTGCGCCGCGAGGGCACCGGCGTATATCTGAATAAATGCTTAATGCACTATCATCTTAACAAGGTGCCGTAATGGATGAGGCTGCGACCTGAAACGGACAGGTAATCAGTCTGTCATTCAGTCGATCAATCAGCGGCTCTGTGTGATTAGAGGCTGCTGTCTCCTCTTTGTGTTAATGTGATGGATGTTTAAAGGGAGCGTGCCTTTACAGCTGCTTCCTGTCTTTGCTTCAGACGCTCTGTTCTTCAGCTGTACCTTCGTTCTCTCTCTTCCTTCCTTGCCACTCACTTTTACTTTCTCTAATCGAATGCTAATTTATTTCTGACCCCTTGAATATTCATCCTGTGCCCTCATCACATGGAAATGTTCCTCTCAGCCAGAGCCCACAGCACAGAAACCCACGACCGCATAGGTTGTTTGTTCCCACCCTCAGACGAGGTCATGAACACACCAGCTGTGGAGCATCTTTTAGGTTTCAGTGTGGATGTGTGTGTGTCTCGCACCTTGCTGCTGCTGTTTCTCATGCAGAGACAAAGACGACCTGCTGAGAGTCACATTAAGATCACGACAACACGACGCATTAAACACTGTGAGACCATTTCAGCAGCAGTGTGAGAAGACTGAGACACTTCAGGGACATTTTCTGTCAAATCAATCCAATTCATTTGTTGTGAAATTAAATCCAACAGTCAAGCAGACGTGCAACCAGTGTGAACACACACATGCAAATCAGCTGCAACATGTCAACAACACTGCCACCACACACACACACTGCAGGTATTGTGTTGCCGTCTTAAGACCTGCTGAAGCTATGACCCTGTTGGCTCATCAGGACTTTGTCATCATGGTTCAGTCCTTTGCTCCAGCAGCCAGCGTCCAGAGACACAACGGCCAAACCAATCAAAGTCTGGGGGTCAGACCGAAAAGAGAACCTGGGACCGTCACATCATGGATCAGAGGAGCCAGAGCTCTCCCCCAAATCTAACCTAAGTAACCAAGCTGTGAAACCAGACGACCAGACCTTCATCCACCAAAGAAAAGAAAGAAGATAAGGGGCGGGCTGCGAAGCTGCAGGTCAATCAAACAACGTCAGCACATCAGGAAAGAGAGACAGAGACAGAGGAAGATAGCATGCTAACCTGTTAGCCACAGTGTTTTAATAGCTTTCCAACAGTGACTGACTGTGGCGTCAAAGAAAACTTACAAACAGTCCTCTGAGTGTGTGGAAGGTGAAACGGACACAGGCTGATTCCTGGAAGAGTCTCTGATGAAAGAAACAACAGTGATGAGAAACGACCTCCTGCTCAACGTGACCTGAACGTGTGTGTGTGTGTACTGAGTGTGTGTGTGTGTATACTTTTGTAATCTTTGCATCATAATCAAAAAACTGCAGGTGGTTTTGCCTCTTTTCATTTTCTGAAATCTGGCCCATAATTTCACAGAATTAAATGTGATTAATGAAACTCTCCTTGTGTGATGCCAGATGTGAGCTGTTGACACGTCGATCAGAGGTGATGGATCAAAAAAAAACACACACACACACACACACAAAGCCCAGGATGTGAATAAACCTGAGTTATCCTCCGGTCTAACAGGTGTGTGTGCGGCCCTTGGTCTCTGAGGAGGAGCACTTAACAAAATAAAAGCTTTGAACCAGTTTCACTTTCAGTTCTTCTGACAGAGCGGATTATCAGCAGCAGCACGCCGGCCTCTGTGGAAGCATCACAAACATTTCCATCTCTCCGTTCTCCTCTCATCTTCCTGTGTCTCTCTGCTGTCATGCCTCTCATAACAATCAGCTTCAATCACCCTTTTTTTCATTAGTGTTGAGAATTTCAACAAATTGTGCCCTTTTTGATGATTGCCTAATTATTCCCTTTCATTTCTGTTGCATATCTAATTCAACAACTCCTTCATCTTTTCCTCTCAGGCTACGTTCGTCTCTGTTCTGCCTGTCAAGCCCACCGCCGCCGCCGCCGCCACCGTCGCTGCAGACATCGGGACCCGTCTGATTTTTATTGGCTGAACATGGATTTGGTTTGACACGCTTGTCTCGGAGCTCGCAGCTCCTCTAAAGCCGTCTGTTTGTTGTTTTCTTTCAGCCCAACATGTGGCTCTTTAATTCCTGTCACCTTCCTGTTCCTTCGGCCAGTTTTCCAGCGTCGCCTCTTTTCTCCTTCAGATTATTCAGAGGGAGAGTCCAGGAGAAGCCGGCAGCTCAACTTGTCATCTGCATGAATGCACAGATCGCACCTTAAATTCTGTGGCCTGGGGAAATTTACATGAAGACTTTGTCCAATTATTCTCTTCCTGGCAATATGAGCAGTGTGAGCGTCACGCATGGTCAGCCCGCTGGTGTCAGATGTTCCTCTCTCTCTCTCTCTCTGTCAGTTTACGGAGCTGCTCTACAGGCCAAACAGGTTTTTGGCCTCCAAGGACGCACCATGATGGCGACGGCGCTGTCAGGCCGTGTCACGCCGCACAATGTGATATTCAGGCGCTGCAACTGGAGCCCATTCACCCAGTGAAGTCATTAAACCTGTGCTGTTTACACTGTGTGGCAACATGTACAAGGACACACACCTGAATGTGTCATGTGTTCGTGTGCAGCTCCGGACTCTGTGCAGACCACTCAAGTTCCTCCACAGCAAACTGGAAAAACTGTTTCTTCCTGATGTTGTACAAGGGAACACGAGCATGTTGAAACAGGAGAAGGTAATTAAGACAAAGTGTGGACACACTGCAGGAAGAACAACGGTCTTAAATACTGGCCAAAGTGGAGATTTGGAAAATCTCTGGTTTGCTGTTTGTGTGTATTGAAAGGAAAAGAGAGGTTTAGATTCCTGGACGTCATCATATGAGACAAGACATGAATTGCTGGTCCGGTGTGTGACCTTTGAGTCATGTGAGATCTTCCATACAAGACTGACAAGATTCCCAGTCTGGATTTTGTTGTTTGTTTGTTCTAAGGCCACATGAGGAGCAGCTCCACATCCACACAGATGAATCTGACTGGTTCAGAGGCAACAGGAACAAACAGGAAGTGATGATGTTGCATTTTTCCAGGATTCAGATTCTGGCTATACTCCAACCCAGGTTCATTTTTATAGCTCTGGAAAATACATGGGTTCCTTCAATGCATCGGCAGTTTACTTTCTAACAGGTCAGGTTTATCTGCCATCTGTTGCTCTTGACTTTCAGGTAAAAAAGGATAAAGTGGATAAAAAATGAAGAAAAGACTGTGTTTAAAAAGTCGTCTTTACTTCACACAGTGTTTGTGATTTTCAAGTCTTAAGTTGTTTCTTTTTTCCTGTGAGTTTTAAATAGAAGTTTGGTAACTTTTCAATCAATCTGTTATTGATTACTGATTCTCATTCAGTAGTAGAACGTGTTGCCAACCTTTCTACTTTCTCCTTTACTGAGACACAACATCAACAGGAAGTAGACTGTCTCCTGTTGTGTCATGATGAAATGCAGCCCCTGTAGTTTGTCACCCATTCACTACTGGTCGTTATGAGTGACCCACACAGGAAGAGAAACTTTCAAATTAAAAGACATTCCCCCACTTTAGTTTTCAGGAGCTTTAAAGGTACAGAATTTCACGAGTGCTACTGATGCTAGAGAGTAAAAGTGAAAAGATGAGAGTGGATGTGAGACTTTTAATTGGAACAAACAGGTCTGGATGTTTACTTTTTTATAGCTCATGAACAGACAGGAGTTGATGTGACGGACTGATGTTGTGACACATTTCTCACTGTGTCGTGTCACAGAGCAACCTGAGCTCAGTAACAGAGGATTTATGAAAGAAATCATGAGAAGTATTCATCGTCTCCAGAGGATCAGTGTGAACTACTGACTGAAAACTCTACATCTTCATCATCACTGTTTATAACAGAAAGCCTTTAAAACTGGAGCCTGGATTCATGTGCATCGCCCACCAGGGTTACTGTGGTCAAGTTGATACACATTTTCACATCAGGAACATTTCCCACTCCTCCACCTATTCCTTTTCTTTCTTTCTCTTCATGTCTGTATTTATTGACTATTGGTTTGTGCCTATAATCAGATTTTATCTCCACAAAGATCCTTTGACATTTGAATCCCGTCCATAAAGCACACAGGCACAAAACAGAACAAAAATAAAGCCATCAGACATTCATAGCCATGGTTACAAGAATCCATTTTCAACTGTACAACCACTCTCCTTTACCTTATGAATCTTTATTCTCTCTTCACCTGTCGAAGCCAACGATTCAGTTTTTCTAAAGATCTCTTTTCATGTCTAACCATCGTTTTCTAGTGGTCGTGAACTGTGGGTCAAAACTTCCAGCCTCAATTTTGTGCTGTCTGATTCTTTTTACATGTTAGCGAGCAGATATGCAGCTGCAGCTGTGATCATTAGCACCGAGGAGCTGAGCCCAGGTTCAACACCGGAGCATCAGACGGTGACGGTTCGTGCACAGCTGAGCCTGACGGGCTCTGGTGTGTTTGGGTATAACGACGGTGAACGATCACCTCGGCCCACTGACAGACACACTGTAGCTATGTCGTGTTAGTGTTACAGGTGACGTGTGGTTTCGTGGCTGTGAATCACTGCGGTGAAGCTTTTCTGCCTCGTTTGTGATGATGCAGCTTGATTGTTACGCCTCATCTGAATGAACATGAGGCTTTACTGGCTCCTATGAGCTCTGTTGAGTCATGGGCTCTGACGTCTGAGAGGAGCTCTGTTTGTTAATGTGTGACAGGTGAACTAGAAGCTAACACCTCTGACTCCGCCTCTGACTCACTGATGACTTGTGGCTCGTGGAACTAATGTTGACAAAGTGATGGTTTTATAAACTGGAGTTTGTCCATCGTGTCGTATTTTGAAATTTACTGGATGCCCAGTGCTTTTGACTTCCTGTTTCCTGATCTACATAATTTGACAAGACCTGGGTGTGGACTCCACGTACGGATCACCATGGAGACAGATTATGTGTAGACTGGGGGTAACAGCATTCAGCTTCTTTCAAATCCCCGTCAGTTGTTGCTGTTGCTGCCCATTCATGTGAAATGCATTCTGGGATACTGGCTGTATACATCAGTGTGATTTACCAGGCAGTATCCAGTGTATAGTCACTGAATACGCAGTAGGCAGGAGGGGAGCAGGAGTATAATGATCACACAGACGCTGTGGTGACGGTTCAGACCATCACTGACGACTACATCAAGTTAATAACTGAGGTCTCTGAACACAGAGCTTGACAAAGAGCATCCAATAAAAGAAATGTACAAGTTATAGAACCTCAGATTTTTCCCTTAAACTAAGACGTTGAATGTTGAACCTTTATTGCTCTTTTTACACAGTAGGCTTTGTCTTTTTACTCAGAGAGGTGGGTAGTCCTCGCAGCGCTGATGAGCAGCAGCAGGAGTTAACCTTTTCGTACAAACACGGCTTTCCAGCTGCTCGGGGAATAAAAGGCCCGGCTGTGATCTGCTCTGATTCAACAATAAGACCAGAAAGCACTGATGGAAAAATTTAGCTTCAAATGGCTTTCGGCTCAGCGGCGGCAGCCCACCGCCGCCACTGTGCACTCCCCTGGTGACGGGGAGGATGAGCTGGTCAGTGGACGGTATCGATGGAGCATCCTGTCTGATCTACCTCTGTACCTCTGACTCAGTGTGCAGCGGGTCCAAGTGTTCAGTTACTTAGCAACTGTCGCCACGGGCCACGGGGTTGGCAGCGGGGACTGCAGGGAGTCGGCGGTCAGCAGCGGTGTTGTTGCTGTAGTCGCTCGTTCACCTCCTGAGAGACAAACTGGTTTCTACTCCACGCAGTGTGAGTGTGTCTGTGTGTGTGAAGAGAGAGAGAGAGAGAGAGAGAGAGAGAGAGAGAGAGATGCTCCACGACCAGGCCGAGCTCCTTGGAGCAGAGAAACCATCGACGTGCTAAATGAAGTTCAGCCCTGGTTCAGACTTTAATGCATTTGGGGCGTTTCCACTGCAGGAATTCCGGGTTGTTCTATGGGGCCGGCGCCGCTGGTGCGTGACTCCAAAGCAGAAACTGCCCCCGAAGGACAATCTCCTAGAACTTTTACAGGGGCTAGATGAGTCCCTGCGTCGGGGTAGGTGATCTGAGTGACCCTGAAATACTCCTGGGTGGGGCTTGAGGTTTACTCAGTGCTGACTGGGTTTACAGGATGTGACCCTGACAAAAAGCGCCAAAATGATCGGCATTTTCAAAACTCGCCAGACATCCACATGGCAAGAAAAACAGCAAGAGCAGTAAAAAACAAAAAGTATGATACGTGGAAAGACGACTACGCAATTATGCAACGACTGAAACCACTGCAGTGAAGGATGAACCCTCCTGCTCAGCTCACTTCCTGGCACTTAAAGACTGTACAGGTTGTAATGTGATGTATTTACTGTCCCCAGGGGGAGAAAGCTGCATCGACCCTCATCAAGCTCTGATGCAAAGTGTCCTGTCACATCTGAGCTGGAGGAGCTGGACTGGAAACAGGAGACGGTCAAAGACCCGGTACTCCCAGTCTGGAGGAATCTGGACTGGTCTGCACAGAACACTTTGGTTTCAGGCTCACGATGCTGAAATCTGCAAACACCATCACACGAGACCTTCAGGTGTAATCCATTAACACGTTCCCATCATTATTCATGTCATTGATAGAAATTTAAAGTGATAGTGTGCTGCCCCCCCCCCCCCCCACACACACACACACACACACACACACAAAAACACCCCCACCCCCTCTGGATTTCTGCCTGTGATAAGGTGTGAACAGTGTGAGCTGGGACAGGAGGTGTTACCTCTGAGGGAGGTGTTACTCCAGTGTGAGATACCACTGCTTTTTTCTTTCTTAAGGAATAAAATGAACTGAGCTGCAGAGTGGTGAACATGAGACTAAAATGACACCACACACACACACACACACACACACACACACCCCTTGTGTTTGTTAGAAATAACAACAACCAATCTGTGTTATTGTGACTAATATTTCCGTATTGTGCAGTCGCAGCCCAACCGCTGACATAAGCATCCAATCATTGTTTCTAATGAATCTCACCTTTTTTTCTGCCAGCAGTGTTCATACGAGCACCCGTCCAATCATTTATCTTTTGTCTGCTTGGTAAAAAAAAAAAAAAAAGCCTCCTGGAGGACATTATTTTCCGTTATTACAATATGAGGGATTATAATTGTCCTCCCGCAATTACCTTCCCTCCTCCAGAGGCTTTGTCACTGGGAATGATTGGCCTCTAATATTAACCCAAATGCATTTAATCAGCCAGTGCAGGTTCCTCATGCCGTATAATCACACTTGCAATTAAAAATGTATTACCTCTCTGCCTGTTAGGCCGGACCGAGCTGCCAGTGCGCCGGTCAGCCAGGCCAGCCTAATTAGCATTATTTTACCGCCGAGCGTCGCTGCCTGCACCTCCACGCTGTTGCCTGCCAGCAGCCGTGGAGCTGACGCCATGGTCACCGCTCAAACATGCAAATGTACTGTACCGTACTGCACCGCACAGTCAGCGGAGCCAGAAGAATCAAAAGACAGAATGAAAGCGGAGCAGAGTCCCTCCTCGGGCCTGTGAATGGAGGTCAGGCGGTGTCACTTTGTGGAGTTAAATGCGGAGCGGAGCAGGAACAGCTGAGTCACCAGGAAGAAAAATAAACTCACCTGAACGACCTGCAGATGCTCAGACACGGGGGCAGAGTCAGGACTTTGTTGCACTTGTTTTCACTTAGTTTTCTGGAGCTTTTTGGAAGAGAAGTGACCGAGTGTACCGCAGAACCGGAAAGAAGGAGAAGAGGAGGAAGTGTCGGAGGCTCGGCAGTCACATCCGTCCATTAGCAGTGCCTCTTCAGTCTGTGGTGCCAGCACACAACCAACCTCACACATTCACACCTACAGCCAATAAAGCTGGTGAGAATCCGTAGGAAGAACACACAAACTCCACCTGGAAAGGTCAAACCCAGCACCCTGAAGGAAGCAGTGAGTCGTCCACCGTGCACATTCACACTTAAGTTTTACTTTATTGATCCTGTGGAAAAAACAGGCCTTTTGCATTTGACTCACTGCAGCTAACTCTGTCTCTCTCTGCTTCCTCATTAGTCTGCCATCCTGCTCCCTGCTTATTGCCTTCCCCTGCATCACAGCCCTCCAGCCTTTTTCCATTTCTAAGTAACAGGTTCCTTGTTTGCCTGCCCACTCGCTCTCCTGTCTCCCTCTTTACACCAGTTGTTCTGTTACCTGGTTAGTTCGTTATGATATTTGCCGGCCAGCCAATTTTTCAGCTTCTCTGTCAGACACGTCCCCTCGACTTAAATCAGCTCATTAGGTTCCCTCGTTTTCCACCAATCTAGTCCTACGTCTTTCACACCACATGAACACAAGCAGCAGCAGCGGCGGCAGCAGCAGCAGCAGGGCCATTACTCTAGATGGAAAGAGCAGTGTAAGCCTCAGTGACTGAGCAGCAAAGGTTCATCAAAACTGAACTCTGACTTCTTCATATAATCACTTTCAAAACAAGCAACAACCATCCAACTGCATCTCATCTGCATCACTGATGCAGTGTGTGGGGAAAGTTAAGTTGAGCAGTAGTCAGTGAAAAAGTTTCAACAGGAATGTCGCATCAGCAGCTGATTTCTGACTGATCCAATAAAAACACAGTGGATTTCAGAATAAAACACATTAAAGGCTCCATGTTTCTTCTTCTGTGTTTATTTTGAAGGGCTGATCTAACAACCATCTCTCAGCTTCTCTCTGGAGCTCTACTAACAGGTTAACCTTTATACTGTATGGAGCTTAAAGGTAAATGTCTTTATACCGTGTGGAGCTTTTCATAGAAACATGACAGTGTTTGTGAAGCTGTTGAACTGATGTGGGGATCAGGTGACGGTGATAATGGACAGGAGTGGGACGTCTGGAGGAAACTCTGCGAACATCAGGTGGACGGATGAGGAGAAGCAGGATAAACAGAAACCAGAAGAACGGGACAGTGAACTAGTCGTCATCACAGTGTGGTTCATCAATTAGAAAATTAAAATTAAGATCAGGATCCTTTTTTGTTAACGGTGCTAACACTCTGTTTACATGTGGGAGACTGACGGAGGATTTACAGCAGTGAAGGCGCCGCCTCACTGTACCGCTGCCTCCTGTGTGGTCAAACCGCTCGCTGTTAATCATGGCAATAAGATAAGCATAATTGGATATCTGACTCCTGCTGAGTGCGAGTGCATGTACAGACAACATATTGATTTCCACTGTCTTCATAATTAAAATGATTTAGCCTCAGTAAAGAAACACTCGGGCTCTTATTGGCTCACCAGTGTGATAATTATCATGTGTTGTTTTCTATAAGAACGGCCTCTCCCCCGCCTCCCATATCCTCCCCCGCTGAACTAACGGGCTCGCTCCAAATCACTCCATCAGTCTCTGCTGGGTTTGAAATGCGAAGGCTGCGACCTGCTGCTGGGATTTCTATTGGATCATGGTCATCAGCTTCCAGCAGCTGGCGGGCGGCTCACACAGAGGAAGAGGAGGGAGACGAGGAGGTTCGAGTGTTCGATGTGTCCTGCTTCATCCTGAGTGTTTGTTCTGTCTACAACGAGGCACTTTGTGAAGTTATGTTTAATAATGGACTGATTAAACCTGGCACAAGTTAAGTCAGGAAACATACTATTTAAATCGCTTCATTAAAATCAAAGCACAAAGTTAAACATCAGAGAAGCTTCAGGGGAAATGTCTGAGTCTACGGTTTAAGATCTATTAGTTTCACCTTGGTGGAGCGGTGGTTAGCAGAAGGTCATGGGTTTGATTCCCAGGCCCGTGGCCTCTCTGGGTGGAGTTTGCATGTTCTCTGTTTCCTCCCACAGTACAAGAACAGACAGCAAAACAGGTTGTGCAAGGCTCTAAATTGTGATGGGCAGGTGACCTGTCCAGGTAAACCCCGCCCACACTTTATGTCAGCTGGGATTGGCTCCACTCCAACCCCAGTGGATGGATAGTTTGAACTTTGACCTTGTTTGTCTGTGGCCTTTAAAGAGGAACTATGTAAGATTTAGAGTCACTGTGATGGTTTGTTACAGGGAGGACGGAGGCTCTCTGCCTTCCACGTCTCTTGCCTGAAAACAGACCTTGCAAGGTGCAGCGCCTCCGACCTTGTGTCCCAGATCTCGTCTTGGTGGCACTGCGACACAAACACCCCTATAATCCACAATCTCTTAAGGCTACACAAATACACACTCCTCTCACATACACATACACCTCTCACCAGCTCCACTGAAAATAAACGGCCCTGGCCAAACAGTGAAAGAGCGACCAGACTTGAATAGTTCCTTTATCCTTCCTTTATGCACTTGTTGCAGCTCCACCCTCAGGCAAGAGGGAGAACAACTGATCCTAATATTAGATCACAAACCACAAGCTGGGGTGCTCTGGACCTCATGCAGAAGATCGCAGGTTCAACTCCCAGCTGGGAAGATCATTTTCTGTGTATCTGTTCCTCCGCTGTATCTCCCTGCTTTGTGTCAAACCTGCAAAAAAGGCAAAAGGCCTGAAATAACAACTTACAAAAAAAAGATAATCACACATTATAAGTCACGTCTCGACATATAAAAGCAGCTGCAGAGTCTCATTCTCTCTCCACAGTGAAAACCGCCGGGCGTCTCCATAATATGGAGCAGTCTCAACCTCAACACTCGACCTTGTAAAGTTGACTCTGTGCAAAGAAAAAAAAGTGAACTGAATACTGAGTGTGTGAGTGTTTGTGAGTGTGTGTGAGTGTGTGAATGCAGCTTTCAGTAGCAAAGCGCTTCAAGTGGCCGACACAATGAGAAAAACCTCCGTACAAGTGTGAGTCCATTCAGCAGCAGTGAAGATTCCTCCTGGCACCTGACTGACTACCTCTCTATCCACTGCAGCCTCGATGCTTCGTTTGGATTCAGTTACCAGATGTAATTTGTTTTCTATCGGACTCCGGTGGTGATCCAGCGGGGAGCTCGTCTCTTCCAAAATCACAAAAACTCCCTTTTCTCCAGTGAGCGGAATCAGACGCTGGGATCTTCAGAGGGAACAAATGGAGCCTTTTCTCTGCTCCCCGGCTGAGTTTTCTCTGGTATTAATCTCCTGCTGTCCGCTCCCTCGTCACAGTCTGTGGTGTTTCTGTATTAACAAGCTCGTGTTAGCGAGGCCACTCGAGCAGCAGCTGATCGTACGTGGCGGCGAGGCGTGCTTTTATTTTTTTTTCCATTTCATTTTCTCTCTCCAACTCTTCCGTGAAGCAGAAAATGTGGGCCGCGGTGAGCCGAGAGCAGACGGCCATATCCTAATCAGTTGTGATAGTCTGATAATTAATGGGATTTGTTAATTGGGTCTGTCCTCCCCCAGGGATGTTTCCTGTGAATATTCATGGAACGCTCGGCTAACCGTCCTCTTTGTGCCACGACTCCAGCCGCCTCAAACACGCCGATTTTTGTTTCCTGTCGCTTTTATCTCCACGACAACAAAATCTGATTATCCAGGCAATCAGCACCTTCAAAATGTTTAACACTGCACTACACGGGCAGGTAATTCCCACAATGCTCCTCGCTGTCAGGAAGCCAGGCCGCTGCCACCGCCACCGCCACCGCCACTGCGCACCGAGGAGTCATAATTACGTTGGCGACATGTTGGCAAGACTCCATTTAGGTTTGTTTTCTCTTCAAACAAGGCGTCCCCTCCGGCTTCGTCTCATCAGGCTGACAGGTGGAGAGACGCCGTCCGAGCACCGTCACACACACACACACACACACACACACACACCAAGCATTGTTAGCCTATTTGCTACCACAGCACTGTCGGCAGCTACAGGTGTAGCTGAGACAAATACTGACACAGCATGCACAGGGGAGGAGTCATCAGTGTCAGGTTGCAAAGGAGCATGAGGCGTTCAGGTACCTGTCTGCTCTGCTCTACATCCAGCAGAGCACATACTGGGAAACAGCAGCGTTGGCTCCTTTCTGCTCAACTCTCCCACAAAAAAAAAAACCCAAAGTCACAACAGAAACAAGAGGAAGACAGAGCAGACAGAGGAACCTCTCGTCTCTCCCGTTCAGTCCTGAGGGAATCCCAGATTTCACACGGAGCCATTTAGGAGAACATTAATCCTATAATTCCTTTATTAGTGAGGTTAATGCCTGAGAATTAATCAAAGACTGAGACTCATGGCTGTTGTGATAAGTGCTCAGAGGGTGTGAAGCTCTGACTTTGCAGAAATGTAGGGAAACAGGATTTAGTGCATACACACACACACACACACACACACACACACATATGGCATGGATGACATCAGTTTACTTTTAATAGTCAAACACAACATCATTGCTCTTATTCCCTGTCCGGGCTGCATGTCGAAGCCTCATAACGCCGGCTCTGTGCTCTGTGTGTGGTCAGATTTACTGGAATTAAAATGAGGAGGGAAAAATCCATGATGTTCTCTGCTGGTTTGAGCAGCAAAAGTTTTCAGTGCAGAGTCGTGTTTGGACGACGGCCGATGACGACGGACATGATTCAGACACTAAGTTCAACCAGCGACGTCACTGAAACTCATTCTTCTGAAGAGACACAGTCTGAGAAAAGTACAAGCTTTTCAGCTTTTATTGTAAATCACTGCCTTTTCATTTCATTTATGTTCATCAACGCTTCTCCGGCCAAGTTCAGTGTCTGAGGCGAAGCCAGAGCTCTAGAATAAAAGTCACAGCTTTAGAGTTTTTACATTGTGTTTTTTTATTTTCTGACTGAAGGATAAAGGTTTTTTGTGAAGGTTCAGTATTTTGAGAAACTGTCAGGTTTTAGGAGGAGGTTATCAAACGGAGCCAAGGTAACAGAACATTGACTCGAACTTACTGAACTTTACACTGACTCTAAACTTCTGAGTGAATGAGATGAAGCGACAGAGACACGACTGAACCTCCATCAGGCCCTGACTTTTAATAATGGGGTTATTCTGTCGTGAAGCACTGATGGTGACGGCAGCAGCAGCAGCAGCAGCAGAAGAAGAACTGGTCAAACATCTGGACTTGGGCTCAGGAAACGTCTCGATGTCTGAACGCTGATGTCAGAGCTTTGACTTGTGGAAACAGGAAGTCACAGAGAAATGAAGCTTCCACTGTTTAACTGGCTTCTTCTCCTCCTCTCTCCTCTTCATCCACCTGCTCCCTCTCCTCCTCCTCCTCCTCCTCCTGAGGCCACAGCTGACTCGTCCTTGGGAACATGGCGTCCTCCCTCCTCCCTCCCTGTGTCCTTGCTGTCCTCAGCTGGGTGCCGGCGTCCTGACCGAGATGTTCTCACCGTCCTCTGCTCCGTCCCGGACGCTTCATCAGTCCACTGGCTGTTTCTAAAACCGTCCTCAGTTCTCACCTGGGGAGGGAGGGAGGGAGGGAGGGAGTGGGGTTCCCTCACTGCCCTTGCCCCTCCCCCATCGCACCAGCGCAGCTGCTGTTTGGGTGGGGGAGGAGGGGATGGTAGGGGTATCTCTCAGATGATTGGTTCCTGGCAGCAGTTAGAGGCAGGGTGAGCCCCGCCCACCTGGAGCTGATGGATCACCTGTCGGGGTGTGGGGGTGGGGGGGCACCCCGCTGTGTTCAGGATGGGGGACGTTCGCTGACCTGCTGCTGCCGACGAGGACGAAGGTTGACCGTGTCCAGGTCGTCCTGACGCTCTGGACGGTCAGTGTACACGACAGTGGTCTATTTAAAGGGCCGGTTCACCCACGTTCTTCTTCTACTGAGAAAAGTGTGGTCGAGCCGCTGTTTCCCAAAACACATCAGTGAGTCCCACTGTTGCCCCGGGCAACATATTCCATCATCACCATGAACACACAAACACTGTAGTTTACTTTGACTTAGTCTCCCAGACTCTCTCTCACACACACACACACACACAAAGTCTCACTACAGCACAAAACACACATGTGGTCCAGATCACCTCAGACCGTGGTCTGAGTGATCAGATCTCCTACGCTTCCTGAATGCATCTTGGGTGTGATTACACCTGAACTTAGAGCTGAACAGATGTTCACACCAGGCCTGAACACAAACGTGTCCTAACCCTAACACACACCGAAGCTCCGCCCACTCTACTGACATCCCCCTGACACCTAAATGAACTTTACACAAACGAATAAAACTTTATTGAATCATTAACAGCTGGGCGCCACACACCGACCCCTTCCACTCTTCCCACGTCGACAGGTGGAGGTGAGAAGGAGGTGTGAGGTCAAGTGTGTTCACACTTTGTTTGGAGGGTGTGCAGGGCAAGTGGACCGTGATTGGGCCGGTGCACGGTCGGCTGCGTGGACGCCTCGTTACAGCGACACTTCACCAAAATACACATCTACATGTTTTATACAGGCCACAGCCTAATCTGACCTCTTTGGGGGTCCTGCTGATGCAGCGTCTCACTGCTGAAACTTCAAACCAACCACCTCATGTAACCGTGCTGATGGCGTGTAATCCCGTCACACGGAGCCAGGATGTTAATCTGGCCTCTTGTTTTACAGTGATGAATGTGCATCTCATTTCACGAGCCTGTAAAAACGCCGCCGCCTCTCTGCACTGTAACAAAAGACTCAACCCAACACTTGATGCAAAGCAGCGTCTTCACACTGACAAACCTGACATGACAGTAAAATGAGACTTTCCCGGGCGTCGTCGGCCCTGCGGAGATTTGAATAAAACAAAAACGGCGGCCTCGAAACAAACAGGATAATTATGGCCTCGGGTGCCGCGCGCCTGTCTGTCTGTCTTCCTGTTGCTTTTATTCCACAAACACTCAACCGGAAAAAAAAAAAGTCGCCTCTTGTCGCCCAGTGGCGCCTCGGAGCCGCTCCGCAGAGCGCTCGGCGGCAGATATTAAGACCGTGACAGATGCAAATGAATCTCCACACTCAGGCGACAGAAGACGATGTTGGTTACGTAACCACGTGAAGGAGGAGGAAGAGGAAGAGGCTGTTTTGTAATGAGAGCTGCTGCACAGTGCAGGTTTACCTCAGTTTCACAGCAGAAGAAGAACGTCCTCTGGATGAGTCAAGGCCGCCACAGAAGAATCTCATCGACCCTGACGGAGCCACGGCGCCAACTTCAGGTCTGAGGTATTCACAAATAAAGAAAAGGAATTTTAATTTTCCTCAGGAAGCGTTCGCTTCAGTCTGTGAACAGTTGTTACTGCTCTCCAGCATGTGCTCCTTTTCTCTGTGGAGGGAACTTTTTGTGTTCTGGTCCGCTTGCTGCCTTTTTTTATTCCTAACATGATGCGCCGGAGCTTCAATAACACAGAGCTGAGGCTTGGAGCCAGAGACACGAGCTCCTGCTGCGCTGTTTGTTACTGGGGCTGAGTTTATTTTAGAGAAGGCAACAGCTTCGGCTGGAAAACGCAAAAGTGTCTCCAGTCTGAAACAAGCACAGCTGGAATTAAAGCCATGAAGGAGGAAATGTTCCGCTGAGCTTCAGCTGCTTTACAGACCCACTGATATGATAACTACACAATACTAATCATTAGTCAGTAATCAATCATGCTGCATTGATACTGGATTGATAAGTCCCTCTATAATGTGTTTAATGATTATAGCATCTATAGCAGTTCTTTAGTTGATGTCTGAGTATGAAGTGAGCGCTCTAAGTTCAGAGACTGGCTCCATATAAATGCAGTGAAGCAGAAAGTGAAGTATTTTCCCCCTGAGACCAGGGTCCGTATGTAAAATGGATGCACGAGTCCAGGAAAGTACAAGTTCTTGAGTCCACGTATTTACTGTCACTGAAGCAAAAAAAAAAAAGAAAGTGCTTGTTTGTGCAGCTGCTCTCTGGTTCCCTGTGCAGCTCTCCTTGTATTTCTGAGGTCTGAGCTTTTTGTTGTTGTTGTTGTTTTTTTTCTCAGAGCTTCCAGAGAGATCCAGAGAGTTTTCAGTGAGAAACAGGCTGATGAATTAAAGAGGAAGCTCCTCTTTTGTACACGAACACGGACAGCGGCTTACACAGTATTTGCTTGCACTTAGTGCCTGAATGAATCATTCACTCATATAATTTATTGACTGGCACCTTTAAATGATGAATGACCAGGACGGAGCCTTTGGCAACAGCTGAAATCCTCTGTGGGGGGACACAAACAAGGAAGCTGGAAAATAAGAAAAGCAGGCGGCCATAAATAAAACAGCAGTAATCGCATATTGTTGTCACAAATCCCAGAACAAAGACGGGCGTCCGTCTTCCCTAAAACCCAGTGGAAAACCAGCCGTCGCCCGGCGAGGAGCAGCCATATGCCTCAGACACACCTTGGCAGTTCCTGTAATTACACTTTATCCTGCGACAGCGTTCTGCTGCGACGACACTTCTTTACTACCAAGGACTTAAATTATTCAGCTTTTCTGTCTGGTTTGCCCCAAAATATTTTTGCTCCTGTAATGTAGGGTATGTAAGCACAGCCATGTGTTGTATAAAGGAGCAGCTGGGGGAAACTCACCAGGTGCTTTTTTTTTTTTTTTGGTTAGTGGTGTCCAGCGAAGACACGATCACCAGGTTCAACAGAGAGAAGAGTCAACAACTCATCCAAACAGGTCGATGGGACACAGGCAGCATCAGTTCCCTGTCAGACAACGTCTAACTATTTCATCAGAAAGGTGGAGGTGGCTGTTTCCTGTCTGCAGGTGGAGCAGCCTCCAGTAGCACAGAGATGAGATGAGAGCAAAGATTTTACCTTAAAAAAAAAGACCTGTATCAGTATGTGTATTAGTCATTGATCTGGGTGAGGACAGATGTAAACACCTGCCCTGCCACCATGACTCAGCAGTTCAACAACAGAAGAAAAACCTACCTCATTACAAAACACTGAAAACTAAACACACTGAAACTTACACATTAACCCTGTGCACAGAAAACACACTTACACACAGGTGTACGTGTGCCCAGTTCAATCGATTAGTAAGCTACATGCTAACGTCTATGGGAAAACACATTCATATGCTAATGATTAGCATCGGCAGCGATCGCTAATGGTTATCAGCTGAACAACGTATGAGTTACCTGAACTTTTAGTGTACACGACTCGCAGTCAGTCTTTACAAGCAATTATAAAGTGACAGAACATAAATCATACACTTACAGGAAAATGTTTTTCTATGGTCAGACGGTGAAAAGACGCGGCTGTTTATCGAACAACGACGACTTCCGGCCACCGACGGCAACACTGAAAGGACAGAATAGGCGGTAATTACAGCACTAACAGCGTCAAAGCATCAAATGATAATCTGTTGCCAAACAAATGTTATATTATAACATAATGCATTAACTATATTTTTTCTGTAATTGTAGTTGTATTTTGTAAATGTAAGAAAAATCAGACTGAGTATCCAGACCCAGCGCTGACCTCCACACACCTCCACCACTCTGCACCTACGGCCGCTGTGGCAGGAAACAGCAGCTCACCTTGAACAGTCCTTGTGTGTGTTACAGTTCTGTTCCTGTGCAACTGTTCGCCTCACGACTCTCTGGTAGTGTTTCTCTCCATCTGTCTGTGACTGTTATAGACCAGGTGAGCTCCATGCACTCACTCCAGGACACAGAATAAACATCCAGCCGAGGCCTTGTGTTTGTGACTGTGCCTTGTTTTTTGGCCTTTGCTCTGTTCGTTTGCGAGCCGCCGCCGCCACCACTGCCACATTCGCACCGGGCTCTCCACTGAGATGCTGCTTGCTTCGCACATTTCGGGCGAGGACTATTTCTTCTCTGTCACACCTGTCAAGGTGACAAAAGAGCGAAAAACAGAGGCTTTTCCACATGCATTCTCGCTTTCGCTTTTGTGCACCTATTTATTATCTCATGCCACCACTGTTTCCCTCTGCAGCAGCAGCAGCGGTGGCAGCGGCGGCGGTGGCGGCGGTGGCGGCGGCGGCGGCGCAGTGGGCGCTGACCTCCTCCTCTGAACCAAACCTCTGGAAAACCTCGGCTCTAATGACGGCAACGCTGAGCCTCCCAGAACACCCTGCAATTTATGGATGACAGAAACACAGAGGACATCTATTCATGAAACACTCATAAATAAAACATGCACAAGGGGGGGGGGGGGGGGGGGGGGGGGGGGTGATTTGTATGACAGGTGGATTGGACCGGGGATTATTCCTGCAGATGGAAGGCAGAAATGCAGGAGGACATGTCACCCACAGGCTGTCATACACTAACTGGGCTAATGTCGGTGACTGGTTGGTGTCTGCCTCGTGCATCTCCATACCTCTGCATTTTTTCTTCTTCTTTTCCCTCTTTCTCACTTTGAAATGTATTTCTTCCTGTCTGACGAGTAGAATCAGTGTAAAGCAGCTGGGAGATGGCTGTGTAATGCGCTCAGTAGCTTTGATCCCAGGGGAGATGCACCGCTGACGAGTGCAGCGTGGAGACGTACAGCTGCAGCCGCCAGACTGATAATAAAACCGTGACAAACTCAAGTATTAATACACTTCTCTGTACCTGCTTCCATTAACCCTGCTGTTTCCTCCATAAATCACTCACAGTCATTATTTCTTACCTGTTTTGACAGAAGCTGCCGTCTCACTGTACACATCTCACTCTGCTGTTGTTCCACACGTTCGCTGCTACTTTAGTTCACGGAAATGTAATATTTGTGCAGCGCACTTTTGTTCACATGGAGGTTTGTGATGCAGCAGTTAATTTGTGTTGTTGTTTCCATGTTGTCATGCTTCTATATTAAAGCTCGTCGCTCCATACGGTATAAAGGTAGACGTCCAAAGCTCCATACGGTGGTAGTGTGATTATAAAGGTAGACGTGTGTCTTAGCTCCATAGGTTCGTAAAGCTCCATACAGTATAAAGGTACTGTGAAAGTATCAAAGCCTCAGTCCACTCCAGAGAGAATGCACACAGCCTGTATTCAGACACTGAGCCTTAAAACCAGCCGTCAGGACTTTCTGATGTCACAACAAAGCAGTCACCTTGAGCCCCGCCCATCACCTGGACTCATCATCCAACAACTTGCAGGATTTTGTTTTCTCACTGGATAAAGTTTGGGAGATTAAGATAAAGTTGTGTTTATTAAATGTATTCTTTGTGTACTTTACTGTCACATAAAACAGATCTCATTTATCTCTCTTCATGATTCATCCTGCAGCATCTCATTAATATTTTGAGAGCATCTGATCATAGATTGTAGCTTTACTGTGTGTGTGTGTGTGTGTGTGTGTGTGTGACCTGAATCTCTGACCCGGGTTAACTCCGGCCTGGTGGTAATGATCCCCACAGCAGATGGATTACTTTGAGTTAACAGGCTTGATGTGCAGTCGGCGCCTCTGGATGGTTTTCTGGAGAAAATGTGCCACTTTACCAATTATACCGTTTCTTCACTGGACTCGGAACAACACCTTTACAGTCGGATTCTCAGGTGAAAACAAGCTGACTTCAAAGATTCCTCTTTGCTGGATGAGTTCTCCGATCAGGTCCCCGAGGTCCAGCGACTGCCTCACTCTCCCTGTCTCGCTCAGGGGGCCGACACGCCGGCCAGGGGCCAAGATGGAGGGAGAGTAGGGGGGGGGGGGAGAGGTGGCCAGGCTGAGGAGACGAAGCTCATCCATAACACTAATTGGACAGAGCGGCAGCTGCAGGCCTCGGGGTAATCAAAGCATCAGAGCCACCAGCACGCCCGGCTCGATTTTTTTTTTTTTATAGCCTCACATCAGCAGTGATGGAGGCGGCTGTCAGTGGCCGAGCCAAAGAGCACGAAGGCGCCGAGAGCGGCCTGCAGATCACGCAGACGATTGGTCGACGGCCATCTCCGCTGCCACCGCTGCTGCAGCATCGATCGGCCGGTGGGCTGGGTCTGCTCCACATGGGAACCTGCAGCGAGCGCTCACTCTCTCACTCTCCAGGATTTAGATCATTACACACAGTGTTTAGCACATTTTCTGATGTCGTCACTGCAGGAAGGTAAGACTTCCAGAGTGAAACAGTCACAGAAGATAAGACGGAGCTGTAGCAGGAGTGTGTGTGTGTTCAGGAGGGAAAATACAAGTCAAGGGGGGGGGGGTTACCAAAGGTGTGTGACCCAGACAGGTGGCTTCATGCTGCAGATGTCTGAGCTTCCCTGAACGCACCGTGGCAGTTCTTGTTGTGTTTCTTTTCTATTGCGTTTTCCACAACGTGAAGATTCACTTGACACAGTCACAGTGTGTGTGTGTGTGTGTGTGTGTGTGTGTGTGTGTGTGTGTGTGTGGCGCTGGTCACCTGTTAGCGGTGCTGGCTGTTCGTGCCTCTGCTTAGCACCGCGCTGTAAAGCAAGTGGAAATTCAATAAAGGGAAGCAGACGTGCAGCCCTGCTCTCTCCCCCCCCCCCCCCTCGCTCGGCCCGGTGCAGGCCGGTGAGGCTGGTATTGATTGATCTTTGGTGCCTGATTTGTTAATGGTCCAGTTTTAATGAGCGGCTGCATCCTCTGCAGACAGAGACGGATGGATGAGCCGGTTGGATGTTGGATGTAAATCCTTCACTTAAACTGTCTGGAAGTTTGTTGACCTGTGTGTTTCGTGTCCTGTCGTCTCGTCTCTGATCAGCTCATCAGGAATCATCAGCTCTGATACCTTGTCTTCGTCTTCTGTCTCATTCCTGTCCGACGTCCAATGATCCAGCAGCCACAGAGGCTTTTTTTCTGTCTCCAGCTCAGTTTGCAGCAGCGTCGCTCTGCTGCAGAACTCCTGCAGGGTTCCTGGCTCCGTCATCGTCCAGCTGGAGCCCCCCCCCTCCACCTCATCCCTCCCTCCCCCTCGATGAAAAGATATCCTGGACGGCCCTGTCGGTCGGCTGCGGTTGGCAGGCTGAGGTGGCTGGCTGTAGAATAGTCAAATCTGTTCCACATTACTCCCTGTTGCATTTCCTGTTTCCCTCTGTGTGTGGGAATCGGTGAGCGGACACGCCGTCCACGCCAACAGCAGTCGAGCCGCCGGCTATGCCTCACTAGCGTCGAGCGCTAATGGAAAAGCTGGCTCACGATGGTGCGGCGCGGCGCGGCACGGCACGGGCTCTGCTCTGGCAGGCTGTGGAAAAGCTCCAACACTTTTTAAAAAAAAAACTCCGGCCGGCCTGTTAGAGCCGCTGCACCGTCCAGGGGTTTATGTAAAAATCCAGCTGTCATCTCGGCCTGAGTGAGGGAGTGTGTTGGCAGCTGGAAGTTGATGAGCTGAGGATGTCTCTGCACCACACTGGACCATCTGCTGCCTCAGCAGAATCCACATCAGTCGGACCAGGCCACATAACTCCAGTGTGGTGAGTCAGACTCCTGCTCGTGGCCGACAGGAAGTGGAACCTGAAGTGGTCTCTGTAGGTTTTCTGTCGGCTCCAACCAGTCGCTCCGTTCATCATCACTGTCCTGTTTGAAAATCACAGGTGTTTCAGGAAAATCTCCACAACCAATCACATCCTGGTCTGTGCACAGCTCTGTTTGGACCTTGTACTTTGCACTGCTGCAGGTCAACGGGACGAAACATTCAAGTTTTGATTTGCTTCCTGCACCATCGACACCCAGGGTCGTTTTTAAGATGTCCGCCCATCCATCACACTGACTGTGATACCTCAGTAACACTGTTCAAATTTGGCATCAACATTCATTTGGACCCAAGGTCAAAGGTCAAATACTCTTAAGTCTTAACTCATGCGTCCACACAGTATTTGCTGATTATGAATAAACAAGGATGCTGTTGCTGTGTCTCATGTTAAAGTCATGGACACTGTCACAAATCCTCAGGAATCCATAAATATCCTTTATCGGCTCTTGTAATAATCTGGATCAGCTCTGTGAACGACTTCTTACAAACCGGTTCGGTCCAGATTACACTGGGTCATAGGTTCATGTATCCAGATTCTCAGGTGTTTCCTTCAGACGAATGTTTTCAGCTGCAGATTAAAACAATGAAAGTTTGAAAACTCTGACTGCAGCTTTGTCGCAGCTGAGACTGGTTCACACACTGAGCTGATTCATGAGCTGATTTGTTGTTTGTTTGTTTCGCTGCTCAACTCAAATGAGTTTGACAGGAGCAGGATTTAGGAGATTCCCAGAAGTGGTGTGAAACTCCTTGGCTTAATCTGATTTTAAGAGTAATGAGATTGTTTAATTACCAAAAGGAAAAATCCCTAATCATCCCTCAGCCTCTTATCTTCTTCTTTTTTTATGTCAGATGTGACGTTGAGGATTTAAATGTGGATCCACAAACGGCCTCGACTCGAACCGTCTTAAGCTCAGAGAGAAGCAGCGTTCGCTGTTTATCAGAGACACCCAATGACTCTGAAGCGTAAAATTACATACTGTACAACTTTATGGATTAATGTCTGCAGAGGCCGCGGCTGCATGCGCTCAGTTTAATTTGTCTGGTCTATAAGAGCCTGTAAAAGCTCTTTTTGTATAGAAGTGAATTAACTTTAGAAGTGAGGAGGCTCTGCAGCGACCAGAGGAACGTCTCTGCACACGGAGCTGGTTTCAGCCCCGACGTCCAACAGTAAAACCTCAGTGGAGGCACAACAGAGTTTCTGTTCCTTCATCTTCATCACAGGACGCTCAGAGACCATGAGAGCCGTCGTTTTGGATAAATAAAACAAAACTTCCTGTCTTTCCAGTGGTTTGACAGCAGGACCAGTGTTTTAGTTCCAGTTTACTTCAGGTTTTTTGATCATGTGCACAAACAGGACGTAATTACTGAGGTTCCTCTAGCTTTAGTCTTATTGTAAACCAAAACAGACCAGAGTGAAACCAGCTGAAGTCTGCTCTCAGGCTGGTTTTTTGTCATTCAGCCAAAGATTATAAAACTGACAAAGTGAAAATGAAATGTGAATATACAGTGTGTGTAGAGACTGTCAGACTGTGATGTTTACAGTCAGTCGTTATCTCCCTTTAATCTGATCCAAGGTGAAAACTTCACACGTTCAGCTGTTAATAATTAAAGTGGCTCTAAAATCATTATCATCAGACGTGTGCTCATGGTGCGAATGTGTTTGCAGTCGAATTAACACTAATACAGAGCTTTGTTAAAACGGTTCGGAAATTAAATGTCAGTTACAGAGATTTTACTGCAGTTTGGTTCATGTTTGGCTCTGTGTTTGATGTGGTTTCATGTGGATTCACTCAGGACTATTTTCAGTGGCACATTAATCTACATTTGCTGCAGGAGTGAGTAGGCCAGCACACTATTTACATGGTGAGATGGCAAAGAGTCGCTATATGCATCATACACGTCATCATGTCAAGCGGCTCGACCAGGGTGACAGCAGGAAGGAGAAAGCTGCAAGCCGATTCAAATCTGCGTCGACTGCAGAGTGGTTTGTGGCAGGTTGTCGCGGGTCGGCGACCCTTTCCCACTGGGGTCAGGAGCTGATTGTTAGCAGGTTTAAACTGGTCTTTTGGGCAGTGGGAAAGGGCCAGTGGTCCGACCTGGAGGGAACACGTCACCCAGTGACTCACTGTGTTTCAACATGTCGTGGAAGCTCAGAGGAGGCGTTCACTGTCTGTTTGTCTCATCACAGCGAAATATCTCATCTACATGTTCACAATACATGTTGACTGTGACTGGTCCACATCCTGTGTTCACTGTGTTCACTGTGTGTGTGTGTGGACCGTGGACAAACAGGAGTCGACACCTGTAAGTGGCGACCTGTCGAGATGTGATCTAAACTCTGAGGAAATCAAACGGGGCCTCGCCCTGAGTTTTGACTGGCTGTCACCCGACAACCTGACAGCTTCACATCCGGAGCTGCCAGTCTCCCAGACGAGCCGAGCCCAACATGTCATCAACTTTTCAGGGGCAGGACACTTTTCTCTCTCCCCTGTGTTTTCTCTCTCTCTCCCTCTCTGTCTCTCTTTGCTGGCGGTGCGTCAGAGCTCAGAGTCAAACCTCAGCACATCTCCGCTCTCACAAAGCCTCCCAGATGAAATGTGCCATTTTCATGCTGCCCGGAGAAAAACTGTAAAATGTGGAGAGACCAAAAAGAGATGGCTCCCATCATGCAGCACAATGCAGCACACCATAATCAAAGTTTCTGACTTATTCAGCGATTCAGCTACAACTCTGGACATGTTTCTTCTTCTTCTTCTCCTTCCTGCTGTCAGAGGAGAAGTAAAAACCTTCCCTCCTTCCTTTGCCTTTACAAGCCAGAGAGACACGTGCAACCAAGCGGAGAGAAACGTTAGTGACACATGAGCAGCTCAGCAGCTACAGAAGAGCGCTGATAATAACAAAATAATAATCATGAAAAAAGATAAGAAAACCTCCACAACTCCTTTTTTGAATCGTTATCCCGTCCCTCCAGGGCACGGGCCCCGGCGCAGGAGAGAGAACAGAACAGAGTGCATGCTGGGAGACAAGCACTCCTCCTCGCCGCGCTTTATGAGCACCAGATTGTTAAGTGTCAAGCTCCTGGTGAGCCGAGTTAAAAGGCGACAACAAAAAGCATCTGCAGCAGCAGCAGCAGCGAGAGGCTGAGCAGAGGAAGACCGCCGCCACATCTGGACGCTCGCGCTCATCCAGCTCCGGTTTCTCTGCAGCAGCAGAGCAGCAGCTCAAAGTTAAAAGTTAAAGAATTTTAAAATGCGGTGTCGAGGAGGGAGAAGGTTTCACATGACAGCTGGCACCACCACGGGTAATTTAACTTAATGAATGCATTTATTATGTTTACACTGTGAGAGAAGCTAAGTCAGGCTCTCTACTCTCCCTCTGCCATGTACTGGAGCAGCACACACACACACACACACACACACACACACACACACACACACACACAGAGTATCTGTAAGTGCAGATATAACATGAAGAACACCACAGCAGCTCTGACGCTTTAACTCTGCACATGTTGGCGTGAAACAACGTCTGTGAAAACTGTGATGAAGAGCAGAGGACAATGACTCTTCCTCTTTTATTCATTTCTTCTTTGAAAATTCTTCTTCTTTGAAAGTTAATGAGCAGGTTGAAGTGAAAACTGTCCTCAAACCCTCCTGTTGTTTATTCCTCCATTAAAGAACTTGTTTCTTTCACTTGTGACGGAGCAGAGAACAAACGGACACGTTCTTCATCTACTCACACTTTTCTTTTTATTCAACGGAACCTTTTGAACTTTATTAAACACAAAAGTGACCTAACAATAATAATAATAATAATAATAATAATAATAATAGTGATAATAAGAAGAAGAGTCATACGTTTGAGAGGAGGTGTTAAAGCGGCAGCTGCTGCAGCACATGTATAATTAGTTAGCAGATAAACTGATTTACACACATCTGTGCGGGTGGTAAACCGTTTGGAGGAGCAGCCGCTGACTGTGTCGACGAGCCCTGTGAGCTGAGACAGGTTGTCTAGGAAACCTGAGGCTCATCCAATCAGCTGTAAGGAGAGTTCAGCCGTCGGCCTCACGCTGTTGATGTGCGACTGGATTTTAACAACTTAAACATGGACGACCACATGCAGCTGCTGCCCACCTCTGGACCCGTGATCCATTCAGACTCTGGTCCATCTATTGATGATCAGTGGACGTCAGCATCATGTGACCGGTGACATCACCACACGTCAAGTGTTTACACTTTGTTTTCTGTATCGTTGCCACACAACGCTTTAAGTAGTGACAGTTCACACAACCTTCTGCTGAAACACACATCCTGCAGGTGTTGGATGGCGGGTGGGGTTTGGTGACTGCTTTGTTGTGACATCACAACGTCACAGCTCCATACATTCACACTGTATGGATCTTTAATACAAACATCTACCTTTATGGACCTCTATGAGGAGCTGTGGTTGTGTATCTTCTGTCTCCAACCTGCTAACCTAGACCTAAACGAGCCAAATCAAACGCACCCAAGTTTAAACCAAACCAAACACACACAGTCACCGACTTCTGAGAGTGTTTGAAGTGTGTGTGTGTGTGTGTGTGTGTGTGTGAAGTGTGCCTGAGAGACCCCCCTGCTGCGTTCACACTCATCCTTCTTTCTCTTCTCCTGACCGTCGCCTCAGATTCATTTTAAACAGCGGCAGCAAAAATCCAGGACTGTGAACGCACCACAGCTGTAACTGTAACTGAGGGATGATTTAATCCACCTGACTCTGGGGCAGCAGCCGCAGCAGCAGGGTAAACTCTGACTGGAGGACATAACAGCGGGCATGGGAGGGGGCAGGGCCTCCATGGGAGAGGTGCTTAATGTTAATACCTTCATTTGTTTTTGCAGTGAGAGCCGGTGGAGGAGGGAGGGAGGGGGCTCCAATAGGAGCAGCTTTCACCTGCAGCTAATAAAACATCAGCCACCACATTAAAACGTCACTCGCTCATTGTGTGAGGTGCAGGTCAGAGCTGCAGCTGCAAACCACCTCCACACAGAGTCCGAGGGAACTAACAGCAGCCAGGTAAAACCAATCAGAGGCTTTCTACACTGAGCCTCTGAGCTGCCTCTGCAAGGACGTCAACACACAGCAGACAACAGTCACTGCTTGTTACAGGCGTTAGATGCTACACCGCTCCTCCTGCAGGAGCCTCAGGCCTTTTCCTGCAGACACAGCTGGAAACACTGTAAGAAAGTGTCCAAAAGAAAAAGACATGTATGAGGCAGAATTATCACGTGTCAACATTAAACACAGAAAATCCACAAAACAGTTGATTTAAAAAGAAAACGATGCAAAAACAAACAAACAAAAAACTGACTCAACTCTCACTTGGTTTCAGCTGAAATCTTGAAATTGCAAATGTCTGAGGGGCCTCGAACGTTTCAGAAACGGGCCCCTGATGGACCCCTGCAGCAGCGACAACTATAAACTCCCCTTAAACCACCATGAAGACACTGTAAAGCACTGATGCCCCCGATGATAGGCAGCGTCTGCTGATAACCTGCAGGTGAGGCGTGGAGCCTTGAACGCAGCATGGCTGAAGTGATATCAGTGTTAATGCACTTCTCTCAGGCAGCGCGGGTTATTACACACACACACACACACACACACACACACACACGAGCTGCAGAGCTGAACTTCTTCCTCCTGAGGCCGAGTCCACTTCAGATGCTTCATGTTCGTTAACTTCACATCCTTCACGTCAGGCTGCAGCTTCTCATCTCAGCCG
This sequence comes from Caranx ignobilis, assembly GCA_021432705.1. NCBI lineage: Eukaryota > Metazoa > Chordata > Actinopteri > Carangiformes > Carangidae > Caranx > Caranx ignobilis. The sequence goes on from MU269994.1 coordinate 517,104, forward strand.
TCAGGACTCCCATCAGCCCCTGGGGCGGCCTTCACCGCTGTTTAAACAGCTTCTGCGCAGGTTCTCCGCTCCGTCTTTTATCGCTCCGCGTTGAGCTCGGGTTAATGATGACCAGCTCTAATTCCTCCTATAAACTATTTTTACAGCTGCTACTCTGGTCTCTGCTGACTCCCACTCACATGGGTTAGCAGCTTGCACACACACACACACACACACACACACACACGTTGGTGTTAATTCCCTCCATAAAGTGTTGATGGAGTTCCTCATCGGCCTATAGGGGAGTTATACATCAGCTCATGTACAGCTGTTCGTGTCTGATGTTATCGAGCTGCAGTTTCTCAGCGGAGCAGCAGGTTCAACCAGGCCGCTTTAACATCCTGCTACAAAACACACGCTCTCTCTGCTCCTTTGTTACACACACAGCATTCATTTTACCTTCAAAATAAAAGCCTGCAGGTCTCCCTCAAGACGACATCCTCCATCCATTATCACGTTACTGTTGAAATGTTGCTCTACTTTCTGCTGCGGCTTCACTCGCACCCACAGGCCGACTCTGCACACTGACAAGTGCTCAAGAGAAAAGTCACACAGATGTGATACAAACGTGTAAAGTGAGTTTCTATGTATAACCTGGATGGACATATATAATGGAAGCACATGGCACATGGATATATTAGTGTGTATAATACCAACTACAGAGAACGTACATATACAGTCATCACACCTCTCCACGTATGAGACACGTCATATCTTTCATTTCTACATGGTTTTCCAGGAAACACTTCCTGTCTATGTCCCCTGTCTGTCCCAGTGTCCACTCTAATTCTTACCAAAGACGGTATAGAAACAAGACGCCCCACTACGAGTCAGTTTCCTGTATCTGTCTCACATGGTTTTCTCCATGACTCCGCCCCTTCAGGAGACCAGCATCAGCAGCAGCAGCAGCAGCATCAGGTCTGGGTCAAATGAACTTTGACCCAGACCTGTCTCTGTCTCAGCAACACGCTCTGGCACCACAGATCTCCTTGGTAACGTCAACCAACGTTTGCTATGAGCAGAGGATCTTTGCTCACGCTCGTCTTCATCTACGCTCAGGTTCAGACAAAACTTCAACTGTTAGCACCAAAACTCTTCAGGTTCACCTTCAGTCCTCGTGTGGATTCAGCGTCGCTCTGCTCTGTTCATCATGTGAATCTCTTCAGCTCTGAAACTCTTCACAGTGAAACTGATCAGAATCTGATCATGAACTATCAGCTGTTTATTGGTTATTGTTTCAAACAGATCATCCTCTTATTAAAAACATGAACAAAGAGACGTTTTCAGATTTTCCCACAGTTCCTCCTGCACACGAACACATCAGTGAAGCCTCTCTACATCTCTTCTCTCTGCAGCAGCAGCAGATAAACTGAACAAACTGCTGATTCCACTCTGTTTCATTTTTAGTCAACACCTGCTGGTCTGTGTTTCTTCTGCCGCGCGGCGCAGCAGGAGCCGTCACATCCTGAACAGACCCTATTATTTGGCTGTTTGTACCTGCGCAGCAGACACCTGTCAGCCAGATTAATTACACCACCCGAGATGCAGGAATGGTAAAAGATGTGAAAAATGCTTCCTGGTGTCCGGCACGCTCTCCGTCCAAGACACACACACACACACACACACACAAAAGAACAGATGTATGTTAGGCGGATGATGTGGACAGAAGCAGGACGCGTCCACACTTCACTCTGACACTGTCATCGTCTCTCACCTCACAGGTGAGTCACTGTGTTCACTTCCTGCTCAGCTCCACTTCATCTCCAGATCATCTCACCTGGAGATCCAGCTCCTGACAGTCACATGACTCTGGCGGGGCAGGGTCACATGTCTCTAAAAGGGGCCTATCATGTTCGCTTCAGGGGCTTCAGCGTCATTGAACGTTTCCATACCTTGGCAACGCCCCCAACGGTGGAATCTCAGCAGAGCCACTGGGACCGGCACCGGCTCCGGGTCTCCGGGACTAAGACTACCCGGACCGGAAGCAGAACCGGGACCCGAACTGGTACCGGAAGCAGAACCGGGACCAGAACAGGGGTCCGAACCAGTACAGGTACCGGAACCAGAACCGAGACTGGGACCGGGACCCGAACCGGTACCAGAACCCTAGCCGGTGCCAGGAGCGGAACCAGAACCGGTGCCGGAGGCAGAACCGGGACCGGGACTAGAACCGGGACCCGAACCGGCACCGGAACCAGAACCGGTAGCGAAACCCAAACCTGTACCGGAAGCAGAACCAGGACCGGGACCGGAACCAGTACTAGTACCGGAACCAGAACCGGGACCGGGACCGGGACCCGAACCGGTACCGGGACCCGAACCGGTACCGGAAGCAGAACCGGAACCGGGACCCGAACTGGTACCGGTACCGGAACCGGTAGCGAAACCCGAACCGGTACCGGAAGCAGAACCGGGACCAGAACCGGGACCGGGACCCGAACCGGACCGGGAACCCCGAACCGGAACCACCCGAACCGGTACCAGGAAACAGAACCGGGACCGGGACCCGAACCGGTAATGGAACCAGAACCGGAACTGGAACCAGAACCGGGAGCGGAATCAGAACCGGGACCGGGACCAGAACCGAGACCCGAACTGGTACCGGGAGCGAAACAGGTACCCGGCCTGGGACCCGAACTGGAACCAAAGTGAACGATCCTGAAAACATGAGGCACAACAGCTGAAGAGAGTGATGGGACAGCAGTGGTCACTGTCTCTCGTTACCTTGACGACACAGTGCTGCTGACTGGCTGGTCTGGGACTGGTCTGAGCCTCTTCGCTGTACTGAGCCTCTGACTAAGAGACAGTGCCTTCTGTTTCTGGTGCTGTGTAATCATTGTGTCTGGGTAATACCCGACGCCTGCAGGCTGAGCCCCGGGCCACGCGGCCCCTGCCACCGGGTGGCTGCAATAAGAAAGTTGCCCTTGGCCCTTCTTGTAGACCATGTGGGATTCAAACCTCCAACCCCCCAAGCCAAGGTCAGTGCCATCACTGCTGTCCAGCTCAGTGTGTTGATCAGGGACTCCTCTGACACACACACACAGTGAGGTGACCATGTGTCTGTACAGGTGACTCCTGATTGACCTATTAAATTCACTTCAGGGGCTTTTAATGTGACATCAGACCCCAGTGGGGCAAAACTGATCGATCCCCCATTCATATCCCATACAAGCTGCTGTGTGCTCCTCCATTCTGGCTCTTTCCTGCTTGGCTCTGAAACGCTCAGCTTTTTGCCTTTAATCAACAGGACAGGGGAGAGAAAGTGGGGCAATGACACACAGTACAGAATCAGTTGGGAATCGAACCGGTGATCACTGCACACAAAGACACTACTGAAACTAGGAGAAGGTTTAAAACCATAAAGGTGTCATGGTTGAGACAGGACGTAACCTTTAAACGAACAAGGACCAGGCCCAGCAGTCCCCATGTGCACTGCCTCTGCCTCTGCTGCAGGACTGGTCCCAGGCCAGGTGGGGGCTGGGTGGAGCTGCAGGGGGGAAGGACAGGGACAAGCAAGGCCGAACCCCTTTCAGCCGTAACAGGGCGTGTGACGTGAACATGCAGCATGCTGAATGATGTCATCACATGATGGCGTTCTTCTGGAGGAACTGACTGTCACTGATCTGTGTTGCCACCTTCCTCGTGGGCGGAGTCAGATTCTTTTCGACCTGTCAATCATGTGATCATCTTTTAAGACGTTTGGACGTTTTCAGCGTCGGCTGTTTTTGGTCGTTCTGGTCCAACTCTTCTCTGAGTGACAGAGACAAACCGCTGCATCCGTCTCAGCGTCGTCCCACACGTGTCAAACCTGGACAGGAGGACGGTGAAATGACTGGTTTTGTGTCGATGCTTCAAAACCTGCGCAGGTGTGAGTGACACAAAAACAAAAACACAGGTCCTTCCTTTCCAAAACGCTCTTATTCCACAGGAAAAAAAAGGATTTTCTTCATTTGAGCTGAAGGATGACAAACACAAGCATTTATTTTGTCTTCAGCAAACAAGGTTTTAAGGACTCAGCGAGAAACTAAATGACTTTAGTTTCAGTTTTGTAGGTTTTTTTTTCCAGGCAGGAGGAAGTCGTTTCCTTCTCTTTGCCTCAAAACAATCAACAGCAAACAGCTTTAGACAGATGCAAATCACCTCATTAACTCCCCAACCTAAATCCATTCTGCAGGAAAGAACGCGCCGAAGACAAGGGGAAAGACAGGAAGACAGAGACAGAGAGAGGGAGAGAGAGAGAGGGAGGAGAGAGGGCTGATAAAACATCTGCTGGATTCAACCATCTGTGCCAAGTCGAGCGAGCGAGCCCTGCTGTGAGAGGGAGAAAGAGTGAGAGAGAGAGAGGGATGTTAAAAGGTGGTGGTGGGCGAAGAGAAAAGAAAAGAGGGAGAGATGGAGGCACGGTGCCCACGTCAACAAGTGCCAGGATTTGTTTCGGTTTTTTTTCCCTCTGCATCATAATGAAGGCAGGAGTCGCTGGAAATCCACGGCTGAAGCTAAAATCCCTGAGGAAACAATTAAAGTGCCGTTGTTCGTCAGCAGCAGCTCGGAGGCCTGACGCCTTCCTGAGCTTCCACACTCCTCCTTCACTTCAGATGACGAGGCTCCTTAAAAAAAACTAAACCAACCGTTCGCTCTTTCAGGAGGATTTAGACCACTGACGCCCCAGAAGCTTCGGCTCTGGAGATCTGGTCTGTCCTCGTCATCGTCTGCTTCTACTGCTGCTTCTGCTGCTTCTACTGCTGCTGCTGCTGCTGCTGCTCCTCAGGTTTATTCCTCCAAATAAAGAAGAAGAAGAGGAAGAAGAGGGTCGGCAGAGAGCTAAAGAGAGCTGAAAGTCACGTTCTGCCTGCGATGACGACAGGCCGAGGCTTTAAAGTGCAGACGACAACAAAGTTTAAGGTTCAAATCCAAACTGAAGACACCGATAAAACAAACATCTCGTCAACTGAGCAGAAGATGTTGGCGTAAAGAGCCTCTCTTCACTCACAGTGACCACATGTTGACTGGAAATCATCAGTGTTAGCATGAGGTCAAACAGCCACAAGGTGGTGCTGTGGTTTAGACCAGGCCCCTTCACAACAATGAAGCCGCCACAGTAGATGATCCTTTTGGTTTTCAGAACATAGTCCTGCTGGAGCTCTGGACACAAGTACAGATGGAGGCGAGAGTCAAACAGCAGCTGAGGTGCAGGTGGTCTGGGTGGAGCAGGGCTGATGGCGCGAGCTGGAGGGTGTGGATGCTGCTTTGTGCTGCATCTTATCAGATCAGTCTTCACAGTTTCCTCACTGTCAGCTCACTCCACACAGATCACACTTACAGTGTCGGTCTGTACATGTAGTCATTAGCCTCAGTGTTTGCTGCCTGTCTGTTGGGAATGAAAGGAACAATCCACTGAAACGTCGCGTTGCCTTCAGAGTCTCACCAACACCTGCGAGACAGTGCCGCCTGTGACTGAGGCCACCATGATGGAGCTTTTTCTAAAGCTAATTTCCATAATTAGCTAAAATTTGGCAGCTCCTCTCTGTTGAGCACAAAGGGATTAGAGCCCGTGAATTGTTGCTCGTGGCGATAATTATTATTACAAATTCTATTAAAAGACAAAAGACTGAACTCAGAACAGTTTTCCAGAACGAAGACAGGCTCCAAGTGTCTCAACCACAAACATCCTGTCGCCACTGGATGGAAACTGTGGTGGACAGTTGTGTGGTTTTGTTGTTGTTGAGGTTTTTTTTTTCCTACTATTTTCTTTGCACTTGAACTATTCGTCAGGGAAGTGACTGATCAATTAATTGAAACTTATGTGGATGAAAATAATCATTATTTGCCAAAGGGGTGAGTAAGAACGATGGAGAGCTGATTACATGTTTGAGTCACAGCTGAGTGGAGAGAGAGTGTGTGTGTGTGTGTGTGTGTGTGTGTGTGTGTGTGAGATACATGAACATACATGTGCAGAGTCTCCAGTTCTTGCTCCACATGTCTGTCAGAGCAGCTCATCCGTGATGCTGCATCTGCGAGCAGCTCACCCCCCCTGTGATAACTCTGACTCCCATCAGCGTTTAATTGGCGCCTGTTCCTGAAAGATCTGGCTTCTTCTCTCACACGCATCTGTTGTTACCTGCTTTGGCTTTGTTGAATTATCTTTTTTTCCTGTCAACAAGTCCCCTGATGAGACAAAGAGAAACCAAACAGTATCAAGAAATAAGAAAATGAAGCTGCTGTGAATGAACCTGCTTCGTCTGCAGTTTGAACCGGAGGGTTTTGATCCTTTTCCAAGCAGCTCCACTGATGTCGATGAGTTTCTGTGGTGCTGGTGAACACAAAGACTGCTGGTGTGAGATCGCAGCATCAGGCCAACGATCAGACTTTCAGCAGGATCCATTCCCATCATTTCTAACTCTGTGTTTTCTTCATGTTCTCTGCGACGCCTCGACGGCTTCACATGATCCACCGTTTAAAAAAAAGAGTGAGAAAACTTCACTGCTTCTGACTGATGTTAGTTCAGACCACCTTAAAAGATCACTCTTCTCTGATTGGCTGAACACCAGGAAGTCTGTCAAGCTGCCTCAGGCTCATATGTCACGAGAGGAGCTGTCGGAAGAGTAAAAGAGACGCCGCTTTCAAATGTTTCACATCAGTTGATTGTGTTCGGGCACAGTCAGGAAATGCTCCGGAGGCTGGACCGTCCTATTTACTGAAGGATCCAGGGCCTGAATTTGGACACAGCTACAGAGCTGCTGCTGCTGCTGCTGCTGCTGCTGGAGCTGGAGCTGGAGCTGGAGCTGCTGCTGCTGCTGCTGCTGCTGGAGCTGGAGCTGGAGCTGCTGCTTTAATGGAAGTTAAAGTCACAGATGGAGAAAGTGAAACTTTTCTCAGAGAGACAAGGACCAGAGCTTTTCCTCCCTGTGGTTTCAGAGTAAACAGTCAGAATGAAATGTGTCTGAGGTGAGCTCTGCTCTCTGAACAGCTTCTTCTTCCTCTTCTCCTTCACCCCCACCCCCCCTCCCTCCCTCCCTCCCTCAGTAATTAGACCAAGACAGCGTAATAAATCAATACACAAGTGCTTGTCTTGAAGCCGAGCCACTTGAGGAGCTAGGGACATTAATGTGTTCAGCAGAGAAAGAGACATTACACTGTAATCAATCCTGCTTCACAAATCAGCTTACCCCTGCCCATCAGGGCTGTTTTTTTTTTTTTTGGATAAATCCACTTCCTGTACATTAACACCGGTCAGTGGCTTCCTCCGAGGTGCAAATGGCCGACTGATCTTTGGCGCTTAACAGGAAGCGTGCTATATCCCACATTGAGTTTTTGATATCCAATAACGCGGCAATAACAGAGTTACAGCCGCGGTGTCAGTTCACACGGCGCCTGCAGGGGATTCTGGGACGGCGCACCTGTGATCGTACCTGGCGGGTTGTCACGGCTACAGGAGGCTCAGCGACCTTAATGCATCACATTGACACACACATTACAGTGATGTCATTACCAGCACATTGATTCGATCCAGAAAAGGGATGAAAGAGCGTTTGGTGTCAGAGCTGCTTGGTTCACTGAGAGAGACTGGAGTCACTGGTGCAACTGGTGCAACTGGTGCAACACAGGAGAGAAATGTTCCGACTGTGATATAAACCAGAACTAAATAAAGTCAGGATCTGTTCCTCTATTCAACGATCACAGGATCCTGACCAGAGCACAGGTTCCCAGGGTAACCACTGTTAGTGTAACACACCTGGCAGGTAAGTAACACTGAGCCACAACTCTCTAGATTCACAGGGAGAAGTGATGGAGAACAGTATTGGAAACAAGAGGAAACACAGAGGTACGTTTTAGCACCATCACTCTATTCACACATGAAAACAAAACACTTTTACAAATATGGCCGACTTTCAGTTTGTTTTCTTGTAGAGTGTCTTTTTCAATTGGGTGCACGCTTTTAAAAAAATAAAATGTCTTTTCTTCTCTGAAAATATAAAAGAAAAAGCTTTCTGAGTCCTACCACAGCGTCAGGGTGACAGGTGAGAAGGTGAGGGTCCTCTTCAATCCAGATGTTCACACGTCGGCTCGCCACCGCCCTCGCCAGGGAGAGAATCCAGTTCGATCCAAAGTCCAGGTCATCCAACAAACCGACCCTGTATGACACAACAGGCCTTAAATCAGTCGACTCACAGTTCAACAGGAAATACTCACTGGATCAAGGAAAGTAAAACAATGGAATATCAATTTGTTATGAGTTTGTTATCACAGCCCTGACATCTCTGCTGGTGTGCAACAGCACAGTAATATAACCTGCACACACACACACACACACACACACACGTTCTTCCTCCTCCATCTCAAAAGTTGTCCATGCTCCAGCTCGGTGGCTAACACACCAGAGGTCATGCTAACTCGGAGCTAACTACTCACCGGGAGCAGGTAGGAGTCCCACAGGTAAAGGTCCCAGGGTCGCTTCCCGTGCTTCACCGGACACTCACGCGTCAGCTCCAGCACCTCCTCTTTTTTTACAGGATGCACATATCGGGTTTTTTCCTCCATGTTTTCCTCTCCTCCTGCCACCGCTCCGTGTGCGTGTCTCTGCGCGTCTCAGTAACCTGCGCCGCGGAGGCGGGACATGCGTTGGTTTCACCAATAGCAATTCAGCTGCACCACTATGAACCAATGAAATGACTTTTCCCTCACAGAGCGGAAATACACCTCTGAGATGAAATGAATTAATACATTAAATGCACAATGAAACAAAGTTAAAAAAAAAAAAATAAAATAATACTCAATGAAAGAAAAACAATATTTCTAAATGTTGTAGTACTTTTTTTTCAACAGGTTACTCATTCAACAACAGGTAGGTTCTTCTTCTTTCTTTGTTTTCAGCAGGTTGAAGAACTCATTTAACATTTAGGTTTCTCTTCTTCTTTTTAACAGGTCACATTAGGATCAGTTCATCCAGATAAGTAAAAACTTATCCCAAGCAGCTGTTTCCATGGAGACATGTGATCCTGAGCTCCATGTCTACAGTAAGACACAGTCTTTATCACATCCAATCACAAACATTGTAAGGTATTGGTCCAAGCATGCTGCATGCTGATTGGTTCATTGACACTGATGAGATTTCCTCATTTACTCCAAATGATGACACATTTTCCTGCAGGTTCTCTTACACACCTGTAAAGGGGAGGGGCCTTTGGTTTATTCTCACCACTGAAGGAACCAAAACTCGATGCCGGCCCTTTAAGAAAGTGGGCGTGGCCGAGTACCGAGCTACAGATAAGTTTCAGAGCTGATCTAGAATCAGCGTGGAGAAGCTTTCTGCCGCGTCATGAACCAGCTGTTTTCTTTTTACTTCCACAGCTAGACTCACCTTCCCTCCTTCAGGTTTCACACCCACAGATTCCACCTGACTTTTGACTTTTACTTTCCGACACAACAGGAGAGATTCACATCCGTCCGAACCCTGAAATGCACCAACTCAATGACATCAGAGGGAGTGAAGCTCCTGGATCCCTGGACGCCTTATTTAACTTGTCCAACTTAGTAACTCTGCAGCTTTTGCTTTGAATCTTGGGGTCAAAGGTCACCGTTTTTAAAGCGCTACCTGCCTCATTTCACCGTCTCCTATATCTTTCTCTCTCTCCGTCTCTCTCCTCCCCACATCTGCCCTGCTCATCGATCTTGAAAGCAGCACCTCCTCCCTCACCTCCACCATCGAGCTGCGTTCACAAACACTTGATAAATAGCTGCTTTCGTCGACGTTACAAGCGATACGATATAATTTAATAATTTATTACCTTATTTTATAAGACAGGTTCAATTGATTTTAATTAATTCAGCAGCCTGTGAACAAGCATTATTAAGGACACACATTATGCTGACAGAGATTTATGCCATAAATGAAGTGGCAGTCCTCATTATGCGAATTTATAATCTATCACCTCTTTAAAATGCAATTATGTAGTATTAGACTAATGGTGGAATACAATTCAGAGCAGGGAGAGGGGAGGAAATCATTCTGAGAGCAGAATCAAACCGATGGTGGGTATGGTTTAAAAAAAAAAAAAACAACAACTAACCAAAGTTTCCCATTACACATAAGTATAACTTGGTAATTATATGTGGGTAATGAGTCGACATTCCTGCATGTCTTGATTATGCTTGGGGGAGAGAGAGAAAAAAAATTCACCTCCGCTCCATTTGTCTTCTCATTAGCTTTAAATCTCTGTTAGTACTGACTGACTTCCTTTCATAATTACACACACACACACACAGTCAGTCAGATCTGCTGCTGCTGCAGGAAAATAACAACCGCTGCTGCTGCTGCATCATCATCATCATCGTCACCATCAGACTTTATCTTCTCTGAACTTCATGCTTGTTTTCTTCTGAGCGACCCCCCCGAACTTTGACCCCCTTCTCGAATCCTGAAGAAACAACACTGGAGCTTTGAACTGGGCTGAAAACTCACAACCAGTGCTCATTACACAGGAAACCACCGATCAATAGAAGATATATCACTGTCAGAAACTGAGCTTCTCTGAGCAAACATCAAGTTTGTCCTGTTTGTGACGCTAAAGGCTAAAAGACTTTCAGTTTATCTTATTCTGAAAGGATTTCTCCACAGTCTGGAAGTTACTCTCACTCAGCTGGTCAAGTTCCTGCTCTGACAGATTTAACCCAATGCTACGGTCTTTGTGTGTTACAGCAGAAGGCCCCACATACAGAAGTATAAAGGTTAAAGCTCCATACAGTATAAAGGTAGACGTGTGTCTTAAAGCTCCATACGGTATAAAGGTAGACGTGCGTCTTAAAGCTCCATACGGTATAAAGGTAGACGTGCGTCTTAAAGCTCCATACAGTATAAAGGTAGACGTGCATCTTAAAGCTCCATACAGTATAAAGGTAGACAAAGATACGTGCGTCTTAAAGCTCCATACAGTATAAAGGTAGACGTGCGTCTTAAAGCTCCATACAGTATAAAGGTAGACGTCCATGTGTAGTGTGATTATAAAGCAGCTCTAGGTTCTATATTAATACTGTGAAAGTATCAAAGCCTCAGTCCACAGAGAAATGCACACAGCCTGTATTCAGACACTGAGCCTTAAAACCAGCCGTCAGGACTTTCTGTCACTTTGTGATGTCACAACAAAGCAGACACACCAAGCCCCGCCCACCTCATGGACCCACCATCCAACAACTTGCAGGATTTGGTTTCTCTGAGTGTTTTATTCTGAAATCTGCTCTGTTTTTTTGGATTTTTGTTAACAGGACGTCCCTCCTGCTTTAAGGCCCCTGACCTTTGACCTTGTCCTTATTATTGACTGTAGCACGTTTAGCTGTTGTCAGTATGACAGTATGAATTACTGAGCTTTGAATCACAGTGAACTCACATTCGGTTTCTGGTCTCAGGTCGTCTCTGCTGACAGACCTGGGATCAGCCCCCTCAGCCTGTCACAGTTTGGTGACAGACATTGAACGCTGCACGATTTGATCTAATGAGTCTCCCTGCAGGGAGGAGGGGGAGGGAGGGAGGGAAGGAAGGGAGGTCCAATGAACCAGAGTGACCATGGCACTGCTGCAGGCACCGCTTTCACTGCTGAAGCTGTGTGCATGTGTGTGTGTGTGTGTGTGTGTGTGTGTGTGTAGCTGCCACCACACTATGACACAACATGACACTGTAACCTACAGGATGTTCTGACACATGACACTCACTCTCCCAGCATGCCTTGCAGCAGCTCTTTGATGTGGGCTTGCTGACATGAGGGAGCTTTCTGAAAGCTATCTCTTCTGCCCTCTTGGTGGGTGGTGGGCAGTGGTAGAGGGTGGGGTGGGGTGGGGGTCAGATGCTTCAAACCGTCACCATGGCAGCAGCTCAGTGTTTCCCCCTCACTCTCTCTTGCTTTTATATCCATGACAGATTCGTTCCCTTCACCGACCTCCTGCAGGATGTGGTGACGGAGGCAGCAGGAGAATGAGTGTGTTCACATCCACCATCCTCAGTTAGTGATCATAAAAGTGCATTTACATGGATGAATTTGTATTGTAAACACCAGAGCCGCCCCCTGACAGTGGATGAGTCAGTGCATCAGCTGGAGGAACCAAGGTTGACTGACAGTTTGTGAGTCAGATATCTTTTTTTTCCTCTTTCAGCTGGCTCACACAACATCAGGCGCTGCAGCCTCCACCAAGGTCAAGAACACTGTGACCTCACAAAACAGTGTTCTTGGCCTTGTGAAGGAAACATCTCTGTCTGACAAACTCCTCCAGGGAACTTCTGCAAATTTAGTAACTTCAGCTTTTTTTTTTTTTTAGCTTTAGCTGCTGTTACGCAACATTTCACTCAGAAAATATGAAGCTTTGTGATCATTTCTATGGATTCTCACTGTGTCACGGAGTTCACCTCTACATCACTGCAGACAGGTGACACAGTCAGAGAGAAGCGTCTTCAAACATATAAGATGTGTGGGTTTTAATCATATGAACAGGTTCTGGTGAACCCTACACATGTGCCATGTGATGATGTGTTGGTTCCACCGAGCTTGACTCATCATGAAGAGGAAGGAGCTGAAAACCCGTTTGTTTGTTTGTTTTTTCAGCTGCAAAATAAAAAGTGAATCCATTACACACGATTCACTGTGAATAATCACTATAATTAGTCTATTTTCTGTGTGTGTGTGTGTGTGGGGGGTCCAAATAAAAGAGTTAATTAGCCTGGTTGTTGTATATTTTCAGAGGGATCTGCAGAATGCCTCAGTTTCAGTTTCAAAAAGTGAATTACAAATATTTTTTTTCTCACTGTCACTGATTAAAGTGACAGTGAGAAAAAAAAAAAAAAAAAAACCTGGAATGAAAACCTGCTCGTTGTTTCTCAGGCAAAATGTTTCCAACCCAACCAGCTGCTGTCAGGTTCATAGGTCAGGTGTGTGTGTGTGTGTGTGTGTGTGTGTGTGCAGCTGTGTAGGTGGGCATCACTGTTGTTGTTGTTGTACTGCACAGGTCGCAGCGACACGTACAACTACAGGAGGACCCTGAATGCAGCCTGTGCTCTTCAGGGACCAATTAGAAAGTTTTATGAACATATGAATCAAAAACAAATAGAAAGGAGATTAAAGACGTTCTGTAAAATTCTTACACACCTGTTTTATGTGGCGGCGCCAGCTGTTGTGTGTTTTATATATTTATATATTAACGTGTAACTCACAGGAAAGACAGCAGGAAATCCAGAAGTTGAGTCAGTGTTGGTTTCTTCTCTCCCTGGGACCATAATGTGGTTGTTACTGTAACCATGACAACTACTTCTAGTCTCAGTGTGAGATCTAAAAACAAAAACATCATCTTAATATGTCAAGGAATCAAAACAGTCTTTTATTTTGAAGGACTTGTTTTTGCTTGATTTTTATTATATGCAATCATCTGTGGCTGAAACATGGAAGTGACAAAAGCTGCAGTTCCTCTCCTCACCACTAGAGTCAGTCTCCATAAACTCAACATGTTCACAGCCTGGTACAGAAACAGCTTTGGTCCCTACTGATCACTTCCTGTTTCTACAACTTGTTTACACTTTATTAACCACCAAAGGTGTGAAGGGCTGATGGGGGTGTGGCCTCTTTGAGTGACAGGTGGTTGATCATATGGTTGACAACAAACCTGGTAACCGGCACCCCCTCCCTGCCTCTTTGCTCATTTTTGGAGTTTAGGGGGCGGAGTCAGACACACTGCCAAGATGGCGGCAGCGGAGCAGCTCACTCTGAGCTTCAGAAACCTGTTCAGGTTAAAACCACGTAGGCTACTTGTATAACTTCAGCTTCAACATTTTCTTGACCCCTTTCTTCAGTTTTGATTTTACGTTTATAAATTTTACTGTAAAATGAATTAAATATCAAAGCAGTTCTCTGTGTGATGTCCTCCTCCTGCCACTGGCCGTCCCTCCTCTGATCCAAATCCAGCTTCAGGCCCAACCTTTTATCTGCAGTTTGACATCATAAGATCTTACAAATATCTATGTTTGTCCACTAAATGTTTTCCTCTTTGTAACAATCACATTTACATGACAAAAAGAATCATCCCTTCTCCACTGGTTGATACTTGAATAGCTATTTTCCTTTTTCTTCTTTGTTTCTCATTAAAATGGAGCCAGTGAGGCTCATTACTCACTGAACACAACACATCCACATCCTTTGTTGTGTCCCTCTGAAACGTTCACTCGCTTCCTGTTTGAACAGACTAATGGGCTAAACATTCACAAAATAAAATGTGAACTAATGAAGATCCTTCATGTCATCAAATTATCTGATTCAAATCCTTCCTTTTTCAACTTGTTCTCATCAAACAGATGAAATGTTTCCACAGCAACAGAAGCAGCTGCTTACAGATAACACAGACTGTCTCTTTACATTGTTTATGTTAGAGGAACTTCCTGTGGAGCCCTCTGGTGGTCACTAGAGGTCTCCACAGGAGGTCCCTCCTGTCTGTTTACATTGTCTGTGGTAAGGTCAAGGTTGAGGTCAGTGGTTTTGACTTCAACCAGGAACCTTTATTGTACGTCTCACCCCTTCTCCCTTCTCACCTTGTTTGGCCTCAGGACGGATTGTTTCAGCAAACAGCTAAAATCAACTTTCATGTTTAGATGATGTTGCAGCTTCAGAAATATTAAGACTTTTGACTCCTCTCTGGTGCAAACAAAGGAGAGTGTCCAGCTCCGTCTCCGAAACAGTTTTTAAAATCACAAGACAGAGTATGGGCTTTATGATCACAGCTCATAAACTTTGTAGCTTATGCTAATTGTCTTTATTTCGTAATTCCAAATTCCTTAATGGACAAGATGAAGCTAAAAATGGACAAACAGAACAATAATACAACGCAGGTAATATCTGTCTTCACATCTGAACAGAACAGCCCCTTTAGTGTCTGATACTGTTTGTGTTTGTTATGTAGTTTACTCTAAGTCTGTAGAGAGGTGAAATCCAGTTGCCTTCAACTTCAGCACTTAAAGATTACTATGACCTGGATGTCGTTTACTGCCCCCTGGTGGTGGCATGGATGGATGTGACAAACTCCCGCCTTTATCAATGGGAGAGACGGAGCAACATCATTTGGACGTTTGTGCACTGGAGATCATCCTGGGATCTTGAACTGGTGACCAGCTACAGCTAAACGCTACAGACCCTGTCTGTCTGTCTGTAACAGTCACTGCACGCTGGATAATAACTTCATGCCGAATACAATGAACAGCTGATTTATACATGTTCCCATCCCACGGCTCCTCAAACCTCTAAATTCATTTACTTTCAACAAACAAGAACCAAAAACAAGCAGTCATGCAGACGTGCTGTGTGTATTTGCCAGATAGTGAATCAGTGAAAACGCCTCCTTGAAATTCGACATGATTCCTGGATCAGCACCAAACATTAATCACTTGTTCCTTGGCTGAAGGCCCAACTTTCCACCAAATTTAACTGACATCTGGCCAGTTCCTAACATTTAAACTGGCATGTGTTCTGGGCCAGAGTGCAGCTGGGGCTGATGGGAATGTCATTAGTTCTGCAGGTCATGAAAACCAAAGCACCGTGAGAAAAAAAATCAAATGTTGACTTGATGATGGGTGGAAGGTCAGAGGAGGAAAAGTTCAGCATGAATGTCTGAAATAGAAATTTTAGGGTGCAATGGAAAAAGACAAAAAAAGTCAGCAGGGTTCATCCTCTGGGGACCACAGATGTTCCTGTTTATGCAGAAGTTCGGCTGCTGACCTGATGATGGCGCTAAATGAAAAGTCAAAAGGTCACCAGAGTTCAATATGAAGGGAACAAGAACATCTGAAGAAGATTTCATCCAACAGTTGTAAATTCAGAGTTAATGGGGTTTATCCTCTGGGGATCAGAAATGTCTGAACCAAACCTGGTGATGATAAAACATTAAATTTCTGAACAATATTTCAATCTGGTCCAAAGTGTCTTAGCAACAAGCTCCACTGTGCCTGCTCCTCAGAGGAAACACCGTCTATGTTGTGCATATAAGTCATTCAATTATACCCTCACTATGAACCATGAAACAGCAACACTTTTCTTTCTCTGCTCTGCTAACGAAGCCTGTGAACGTCTGTGAAGACAAACAGCTGGAGCTGGGGGGGGGGGGGGGGTCAGAGAGCCGCTGCCTGGTCCACTTTCTCTACTGTGACAAAACACCCTGGTCAACAATGAACTGCTGCCGCCACCGAGCACAGAAAGTCCTTAACCACAGAAGAAGAGCAGAGAGCAGGAGCCGAGGCGGGGGTGGGGTGGGGGGTGCATGGTGTGAGGCGTTAAACGGGCAGAGCAGAGCGACAAGGGCTTTAAAAATGACAATACTTTATCCTTAAATTGTTTGGAGAGCCTCCTGCCAGCGGGGTCATGAATCAGCCTCTCCACCGGCCCTGCTGCTGTCTCTGGGTTGGACTGCGGGGGCGACGGGGGACGTGACAGGTGAGCCATCCTTGCTGCTCCAGCGTGGACCCCCCCACCCCTCTTCATCATTTAACATTTAATCGAAGCTGCCACCGGTCCCAGCTCTCAGCACCAGCTCCTTTCTTCCCCTTCATTCATCTCAGAGCGAGAGCAGCTGAAGAGGAGCAGAGGGAGGAGGAGGAAGAGGAGGAGGAGGGAAAACCTGAGGAGCTCCCTCCTCTCTGATGGTTTGCAGTGATCAGGTGGCGGCAGCAGGAAGATCCGTCTACCTGTCAAAACAAAGAGCAGGAAGTCCCATCCATCACAGGAAGAATTAACCTGCCCCTCCCCCCTCTGAGAAAAGACCTGCACAGGAAGTCAGATCTGGATCAGCTGATGGGAGCTAACGCAAGCTAACATGATATGAGCAAAGTGAAGAGATGCTTTAATCTCAGATTTGACTTGTTGACAGTTTCTCCACAGCAGACGGAAGCCCTGAAGGGCAAAATACAAAAATGAAAAACTGAGGAATTAGTGTCAACAAAAAGATCAAGGTGTGTGTTGTGCTTAATGTGGTGTGTGTGTGTGTGTGTGTGTGTGTGTTCAGTGGTTTGTAGACTGCTGGTGTGACACCTTTTGACGTGTCAAACAGGTGTGATCAATGAGGTTGCTGAGTGCTGCAATGCATTGTGGTAATTAGTGCAACAAAGGTGTGGTTAATGTTACTGTCTGGCCTCCAGCCAGAGAAACACAGGTGCAGAGTTTCCTCTCAAATCTGATTGATCAGAAGAATCAAGAAGCAAAAGAGTTGTGTCGTGTCGTTTACATTGTGAAAGTTGTGAACCAGGAGCTCACTGTCCTCTGTTAAACGTTGCTGCTGTGTGTTTTAACCATTTAACCATTTGTGTGCAATGAGGTGAACAAACAAACCTGACTCTCTCTCTCTCTCTCTTTCTCTCTCTCTCTCTCTCTGACCTTTCGACAACGACAGGAAACAGCCGTTATAGATTTCAGCGGCGGCCCAGTGTGTGCGCCGTGCGGACCAGACGGATCGATACATCATACTAATAAGTAAAATCTGCAAGCGCCAATTATCGCTTGTCATGTTTACCTGCCCGAGTGAGTAATCATCCAATTTAGTGAGAGCTCACCAAGGTGAGCAGAGCTGCCGGGAGCTCGTTATGAGTCGTACCTTCTCTCCAACACCGACGAATAATTAAGATCCCAAAACATACATGTTAATATTGCTGCAAGCCTATTAGGCCTGCAGGGCCTGTGTGTGTGTGTGTGTGTGTGTGTGTGCAGGTGCACAACAAGGTTTTTGCTGAGTTGTTTCCCAGAGCGCTGTTAATACTCGAGCACAGCAGCTCCAATAAAGAACATGTCTCAGTGGAGACTGGAGGCAGCAGCCATCTTTAACGCCATGAAAGGAGAACGTGTCACAGTAAACAAGACTAAAGACCAAACTGTGTCCCACTTACATAATGTTACACACCATGTACTGAGGTTGGGGGTGGGGGTGGGGGGGGGGGGGTGTTGTGTACAGGGTTATAGCACAGCGACTGCAGAGTGAGTTAGCTCTGCTGTGTCTGTTCTCAGACCTGAGTCGGTGACGGTGTGTTTCCATTAACCTGCTCAATGTGCACTTTGAAGCTCATTTCCACACAGTCCAGAGCAGCTGGAGACCACAGGAGAGCTACAAGCTAACATGCTAACAGCTGTGTCTGAAGTGAGATCAACATCTCTCTCAGGTTTGACTTGTTCACTTCAACATTTCTCCGCATTGAAATGGGTTTTTTCCACATTACAGTCACGGTGTCTGTTGAAAAGCATCGTCAGCTTTAACTGGAATGACACAGCTTTATCTGCGAAGCATCACTCAGTCCAAACACAGACCACTCCGTTGTTGGACACATGTTCGACCTGTAGGTTCACACCACCGTGGCTCTCTGAGTGGAAAGCCCCTGAGACCTCTCTGCTCTTCTGCAGAAATCAAATAGTGACAAACATCAGTTAATGACGCTGACAGGTTTTATCCGGCAGCATCTTCTTCACTAATGAGAAACACTTGATGATGTTTGAAGCCTGAATACAATCAGCAGAAGTTATAATCTAATGTGAGACTGTAAACAAACTGCATCATCATCATCATCATCATGACTCAGATGTCACCACGACTGAACTAGAGCCTGTTGTTGAGTCACTTCTGAGCTCAGAGGATCAGATGTGATCAGTACATTTCAGGAAAATCACCGTTGGATTTTAACATTTCTTCATGTGGGGCTGCTCTGGGCCAAAGGTCAAAAGGTCACGACAAAGTGGGGATTTCCATTAAAACGCTGCATGAACTTCGATCCATCCTGTGGTGGGTTTTTTGGAAGATAAAAGTGATAGGTCACGTTGGTGCTGGGGGTTTGGGGAGGGGGGGGTATCAATATTCACATCACATAGGTGTAGACGTATCATTCATCTCACACACACACACCCGTCCATGTGAGTGTGTGTAAAGTCAATGATGAGACATCAGTGATGTGTCTGCTCTGCTCCAGCCTCTCTGTGTTTCTCTTTAATCTGACTGAGGTGAAGTGAAGGCAGCTCTGACCTCCAGCGAGCCATCAGCCCGTCGATGGAGGGTTACGGATCGATGTGCAGTGGTGGAGGAGGTGGAGGAGGTGGAGACGTGGTGTATGCCAGTTTGTTCCTGCGGGTCGACCTCGCTGACATGAGCTCCAACGCTTGTTCACAAGCAGCCGCTGGCTTGTTTTCACTGAAAGCCAAACTGATCCAAGGTGTGTTTCACCTTCGCTGCTGCCGTCGCTTCACACGCTATTGATATTCTGCCTCAGGTACACCTGTGTGTGTGTGTGTGTGTGTGTGTGTGGTATGTACTATATGTGTGTCCTCTGTGTGTAAGCAGATAGTTTGCCTGGAGGATCGCTGCTGAAATTAATGACTCTCTGCCATGGATGCTGCCTGCCAACACACACACCATCCTCTTCCTCCACCTCCTCCTCCTCTTCCTCCTCTTGTTATTCTTCCTCCTACCCCTCCTCCACTTCCTCCTCCTCTTCTTCCTCCTCCTCCTCCTCCTCTAGTGAATGTTTCCAGAGGGGAGAAACCAAATCCTGCAAAGTGTTGGAAGGTGGGTCCAGGTGGTGGGCGGGGCTTGGTGTGATTGCTTTGTTATGACATCACAAAGTCACAGGAAGTCTGTCATGCCTGACAAAAAAAAGAGGGATAGAAATTTGAACTTTTCTTTTCAGGCAGAACTGGAGGGAAAGTTTCTGATGATGTCATTGTTCAGGGTGGAGCATCTGTCCTCCGTCCTGTCCTGTACCGACTCGACTTCCTGCTAACGGTCCCACTGAGCTGTTAGCAGCATCATTTTTGCAAAAAATGAAGGAAGTGTCCCTCGACTTCAGCCTGAGGAAGAAGACGATGAAGATGAAGAGTGATGTGACTGAGATCAGGCTCCGGTCCAGTGATTTAGTTAGTTTAGTGAGGGGGGGGTGGGGGCGGGGTCTTTTTCTGTCCGGTCTGATTGACAGGCAGCGAGATCATGAGCGGGTAGCGAGCCGGATAGATTCTCCAGATTCCTTAAATTGGCAATTAGCTTTAATGAGAGCTTTAATTTTAATGAGAGGCTCTCAGATCTCTAAGTTCATTTGGTTCATTTCATGCTCGACCCCCCCCCACCACCACCACCACCACTCAAACCCCACCCCCTTCACCACCACCACCACCACCACCACTGGCTCCATCCATCCCCCTCCAACCATAACATGACGGCCTGTGTGTTCCAGTTGGACAGACTGAAGAGCGGACGACTGTTGGCTAAACTCTCCAACAGTTCAGTGACCTTCCACCCAATCAAAGCTGATTTGTTCCACACAAACCACCACCACCACCACCACCCCCCACACCCTCACAGCTACCTCCTCCTCCTCTTTTTTTAATTTCTCTAATTCTTTATTTTATTTTTTTCTACCCTGGAACGTCAATCCATCTTATTCTAATGAAGCTCTGATTTCGCTGCACCAGAGCATCCGAGCCGTAACGATCTGCAGCCCACAGCCACGGCCTCAATTAGATTATCAGTGGACGGAGGAAGGGCTGGAGGGAGGGGGGAGGAGGAGGGGAGGTGGAATAAAGAGGATGATTGGCCTGATGGTGGATGTTTGATATAAATTGCGTTAATGGTTTTAATCCCTGTGAGTGCCGTGTGGACAGCGTGGAGTCGACCACAGGAGTGAGCTGGAGCAGAAACCTCGGCCTCGTTAGCGGACCGACCTGGAACATGGAGGACGTTAACGTCTGGCAGCCTGGGCCTCTCCTGATGTGTGTGTGCATGGAGTCAGCTGGAAGTCGCTGCTTTCATTACTCAGACGCTCCTGAAGCTGTTTTGTTCAGTGAAACAGTAAAAACCACAAGTTGTGCTGCAGTGAAAAGGTGAATATTGATTCTTTAAAGCTCCTACAAAGAGCCGTCATTTTGTGTTGATTTTGGCGCCCCCCTGGTTTCTCTGTGTGGATCCCGTCCCAATATCAGTCATGACGAAAATAACTGAGCTCGGTTTTTACTTGCTAGCGTAGCAACAACTGTCTCTGGAGCCACTGTGATTCTATGATTCTTTTCTCAGTTCAGTTGAGCTCAGCAGCAGCCTGCAGGCTGGCAGTGGAACTGCAGCCTGGTCCGTAAATCACTGAATCACTCGTGAAGCCGAACGTAACACTCAAAGCAGCGTTGAGTCGTACGATCACTGTACGTTCCACCGAGCACTGAACGATTCAGTGAACAGGTTCTTTTTGAACAAATCTTTTCAGTGAGCTGATTCTAGTGATTCAGTAGTTTCTAAAGAACTGCTGCTCCGTCACTACAGATCACCATGACCACGAGGGATGGCCTGCGTCTCATCTGTACAATAAGTAACACGTACAGTTTGTATGAAGTGAACAAAGCCGTCAGATTGTCCAGTTAAATACTAGGTGGTAATGTGTCGACCCCCCCACTAAAACACAGAGGAGGCAGCCATGTTTCTATCAACTATTCAATGGTCCCGGTTGCATGTTTACTGGGACACAGATGAGACGGCCAACTGGAGCTGTGAGCACAGCTCGATGTAGCTGAGCATGTACACACACCGAGTGTTAATATAAAGCCTGAGCACATGGACACCCCCACTCCCCCCCCTCCCTCCCTCAGCTGGGACACTTCCCCACTTCTCACTGTGCTAATTGCACTGTCATGATTAAGGGTTATCAACCTCTTCCTCCCACACAGACGTAAAAATACACAGAGGGACAAACTATAGAAGTGGGAGAACACACACTGCGTTGTTCTCTCTGTTATGAACAGACCAGTGATCATACACATTCACCCTCATGTCAATACATCACATGTGCAGAGGGAAACCAGCACTGTTTGCTGCTAACAAGCATGTGTGTGTGTGTGTGTGTGTGTGTGTGTACTCCTCTGAGCTCCATTGTTTCCAAAAACTATTAGAACCATCAGTGAGTCACACTGCTGCTCTGGCTGACATGTTCCCTCATTACCATGAACACACACACTGTAATTTCACCCAGTCCACATACACAGTGTCCTGCTGCTCCAAATACCCACGAGAGCACCGAATGTGGATTAATTCGCCACTAAAAGTAGTTCCCAGCAAACATACAGTGCATCCAGAAAGTATTCAGACCCCCTCCATTTGTTATGCTGCAGCTTTATGTTAAAATCAGTTTAATTCATCCTTTTTCCTCATCATTCCACATTCAGTCAGAACCTGATAATGACGGCACAAATACTGAATCATAGAAAGTTTTTTGCAAGTTAATTAAAAAAGAACATCAGTATTTATTGGTAATGATAATGATTTTTAACTTACGAGCAGTTGAAGGGGGTCTGAATACTTTCTGTATGCACTGCATCCTGATTTTCTATTCCTTTTATGTATTTCATTTTAACATGTTCCTCCTGGTAGGAGTGATGGTTGTTTAGGTGGTTTTATATTTAATATTCTTTCATCTTTTACATTTTCCCATTATATCTGAAATTACAGGTTTTTACTCCATCCCTGGATTCCTCTCCTTTATAAACAATTTTGAAATGTGTTTCCATTGTGCAGGTGAATGTAGACAAATTGAAAGAAAGAACATGTAAAGAGAGAAAGAAAGAAAAAAACTGGAGGAGTAAAAGAAAAAGCTCGTCTGGATTTGCCCCTTAAAGCCTTTAAATCTTCAGCTCCTGTTTCAGCTGCCGCCGCCTGTTAAATATCTTATCTCGCCGTTTCCATTCACACTCGGTGGTTTCCATTGAAGTGGGGGAATCCATTCCCATACTGTGCTATTGTGTCACTGCGCTAGATGAATATAAATTGCATCAATTTCCAGTGATAAATGCAGAGACGTTGTGCTGTGGATGCAGCATTAGTGAATAATTGGGAGGAAATGTCAGGGGCACATTACAATATGCAGCCGTATACTAATGTGTTTATGTCTTGGTGCTTCACACAGAGACGCTGGGAAACAGGAAAACACTGAATATCATGACACAAATGCTTTTTCATTCTGGAGGGTGGAGACGGACGCCGCTAGACTGGAATATGAGAGGACTGAGATGACTGACGGCTCTCTCGTCGACTCAGACGTCAGCGAACAAACTTTTCTTGCAGCCGATTGGACGAAACACAACAGTCACTCACAGAAAAACACAAACTGGTCTGGGATCAGAACCTGGATCAACTGGATCATCAGAGTCTGAACTTTAGTCTGAGCTCTGGAGGAGGTTTTAGAGACTCAGCTGATTCAAAGCTTACGACCTCTGATTATTAACCAACAGGCAGAACTTCAATAACTGGACGATTCTGCGGCGTTTTTGAAATTCAGAAAACAAAAATGTGAAAGTTCATATTGACCTTTGACCCCATAGCTGAGAGTCTGCTGCAACAAACAACAGCTTTAAGGCACATGAACATGAGCATCACTGTGCTCTGACTGATTTACAGGATATATCTGACTCAGCTGACACGATCAGACAACAGGGTGCAGATAAGAGTTCATATAAAGAGCCGAGTCGTCGCAGTCAGTTAGAAAAGTGACAGGACTAAGCTGTGTGAGCAGTGATGGGTCAGGTGTGTGTGTGTGTGTGTGTGTGTGTGTGTCTGTGTGTGTTAGTTAGTCTCAGCTTCAGACTTTTAATTTGGAGGAAAAACAGAGAATTATTCCTCTTCCTTCCTTTAAAGTGATGCTGCTGACACTGCGAGCTTGGCCTCGTTGGTCACCCGGTCATTAAAAAGTGAGAGAACACCGAGTGAGGATATTGCAGACTCTGTGTATGGAAGTATTGACCACACGCTCTTTCATGTGGACTGAATAATATCCTCAGCGAGAGTTTTCTGAGTGCTGTCATAATCAAAGCGGGAGGGATTTGTTCTGCCTCGCCGTATCAGAGAAAGAGAGGAGGAAGAGGAAAGAAATGAAAGCTCTAAGTACAGTGTTTGACTGCGACACTGCTGCTGCTGCTCTGACACCACAGCCTCCAGATAAATTTGCAAAGTGTGTTTCCATCAAACATGACCTCGCTGCTCGCCAATTATCTCTCCAGGACTGCATCGTTTCAGCGGCAGGGGTCGACCTCGTCTGTCAGGCCCCTGTCTCTCCTCCAGGCTGACGGGGGCAGGGGAGATGTAAAAGCATGTCTCTATCGCCAAATAATCACTTGCAGAAAGCGTGCAATCTGTGGGGTCAGAGGTCGGATCCTCCATAAACAGGCGCCGCCGTCACCACCGCGGCTGCCTGGCTGTCAGGGCCGGCCCTCAGTCAACCTGCGCCTCCGACTGGATGAAAGCTTCTGTTGTTTCCTGGAGCAGGCGGAGAGTGCTCTGCTGCAGGAGGGGGGGAGTGGGGGGGGGGGGGGGCTCTGCTCTAATACACACTGTCAAACTCATGTTGCACAATTAAAACTTGTGATGAAGTGTGATTGTCATAAAAAGGTCACAAGGTCATGGGACTCCTCCCTCTGTTTCTGTTACATCACTGATGATGCGTTCAGGTGTTCATGTATTTAAGAACTATTGCTTCTTCTTCTTCTTGGTTTTTATCAGTTTTCATCAGATATTTAGCAACTTGACTCACACAGGAGCACTGAACTCAACTCTTTACACTTTGTTTTACCTCCAGGGACAGTAAAACAGTAAAGTAACAGTAAAGTAACAGTAAAGTAACAGTAGAGTAACAGTAGTAACAGTAGTAGCAGTGAACCAGTGTAACCTGTAACAGTCTGACCTGAACCTGATCTGACAGATAAAAAATAAAAGCTAACGTATGCAGTAAACGTGTTAGAAACTGGGTTGATAAATCTATACACTGTGTCTTTAACCTATAAAAAGGTGTATCTTTGTGTTTTTCTGTTTATATTTATAAGAGATTCAAAACATCAAGGAAAAAGAAAAACAATGTGTTGTCGAGGTTGCTAGGCAACAGGAAATGCAACTTTAAAACTAAAAGTGGGCACAGGTGTCGACGCGGAGTGAAAAACGTCCACAGATCAAACCGACTCATTTCAGTTCGGCCTTCAACGATAACGACGACAATGGACTGAGTCAGAAAATCAGCCAACTGTGTGTGTGTGTGTGTGTGTGTGTGTGTGTGTGTGCCGGTCAAGTGAGTGTAAACAGCAACAGACCACCACACAAGCTGTTGAATAAAAGTCTGTCAGGCAGGGTGGAGCCAGGCAAAGGTCCAGGTTGCCACAGCGACAGCAGTACCCCCCCCCCCCTTGGTTTCAGACTTGGGCTCATGGTGACGTTCCTATTGAAGCGGAGGTGACCTGTGGTCTGGGAACGGCAGCGCTGCGATCAGCTCTGGGGGGTCGGGGTTGAAAGCCTGTCTGTCTGTTCGTCTGTGTTTACTGTTTCCATAAGGTTTTTAAGTCACTACGTTTCTTTTATCGTACGTTGTGTCATCGTATCTTTGCTCCTATTGTTACATTATGTGGATAAAATTGAACAGACTTTCCTCCGTTTGGGGATAAAATGATGTGTGAAGAGTGAAGTTAAACTGAGATGTTTCATCATCATCGTCTCCTGCCTCCATCTATTTATGTGGGAAAAAAATCTGAAGATAAAACAGTGAATATTTCAAAAAAAAAAAAAGTGAGACAGAGGAAAATATTTTCCTACATATCAGTTTCTAGCAGTGGAAGTTATAATAATAAAGTGAAGGTCAGGAGGTCACCTGTCATTCACTAATAGGATTATGGATCATCCTCTGGGGACCACGAACAGCTGATTACACTGAGGTGTAACTGAGCTCATTATTCAGCTTTTGCTACAGAGACAACGGTGGGAAACTGATAAGAAGGTGGTTCTGACACATTAACAGGTGCAATTATCAATATGTTAATACATGTGCTTTTGTTCCTGCGCAGCCTCTTATCAACAGGCTCACTGGACGATGATGATGACGGATGAACTGAGGCGCCAGAAAGACAAAATGTCAGGAACATGGAGGAATAATTCAGAACCTGTAAACAGCGAGATGCTCTTATAAACGCCTTCAAACCAGACCATAGAGCAGCAGCAGCAGGTGATTCATCATCAGACATGAATACATTCAGGTTTCTGTGTTTCCCATGTTGTCGTGTGTCTTTGTGTTTAATCACATTAAAGTGTTTCCTTCAGCAGATATAATTTGCTCTGTACACCTGATTTATACTGTATGGAGCCTTAAGACATATCGTCTACCTTTTATACTGTATGGAGCTTTAAGACGCACGTCTACCTTTATACCGTATGGAGCTTTATAGCTCTTCTCATAGTCATTAATAAACCCAGTGTGAGCATCACTTTATGTAACTATACACATCATTTCTGCCTGAGCTGTTTTTGTCACAGTCCTGGGGTGTGTTGTTTAAATAAAAAGCCGACTCTTCCTTGTCAGTTGTTGTTGTTGTTGTTGTTGTTGAGTTGTTTTCCACATTTGCCCTTTAATAAACTCCAGTGCGAGTCATTAGAGTCTGAATAACAAGTGATGTGAGTTGTTGCTGTTGTTCGGTCGGACTGAGACGCTGCACAGACTCTGGACTCTCACTTTCACCTGGAGGTATACAAGCTGTTTGTTGCATCATCACAAAAGTGCTAATTACGGGTCGCCAGAGGAAAGAAAACAAAAAGTGCAACCACACAACAGAAAGAGGAGATCACAGAGCTTATTTACGGAGAAGTCAGAGTCTGACTGGAGGTAAGAAGATCAACAGCAGCAGCGGCGCAGCAGCAGCAGCAGCAGCTCATCTGATGTGGCGCTGACTCCGGCGGGTAAGTGGTGATTCAGGGCCGTACCATTATCCTGCTGAGGGGCCGCTGGGTGATTATAGCCTGTTGCCCCCGCCGCGGGCTGTCGGGCTTCGTTAATACAGCTCTGAAGGTGGGCTAATTGGTGCTTAATTACTGTAGTCGGCCCACCAACAGTCAGCGCGAACAGCTGCACCCAGAGAAGAAACAAAAAGAAACAGGGGGATGAATTAGCAGCCAGAGACAGTGAAGCCATTCAAAGAGCATTTGTTCTGTAATTGTGAGAGGAAGCGAGAGGAGGGAGAGAACACGCTACGGCAGCTCGTCAGGACAAATTGTGAAGATGTGAATTATAGATCTCCCTCTCTCTCTTTTCCATCTGTGTGTGTTACTCACTCGGCTTTTACAAACAGCATCGCTCATGTAACGTTAAGAGGACAGATGGCAACTAAACCAGCACATGGCAGAACCTCAGCTCCCACTGTACATACAATAAGAGATCAGAGCAGCTCTGATAAGACCTGCAGACCAACCTCCATCTCACTGATTAACACACACACACACACACACACACACACACACACACACGTGACTGTGCTCGCCTGGAGGAGAAAACAAGAGACTCAAACACTCTCTAAAACAGTGATTAGATAGAGCTGCAGTTCCTCTCCTGACCACTAGAGTCTCCAACAGTCTCCACAGACCCAACATGTTTACAGCCTGGTACAGAAACAGACTTCACTTCCTCCTTCATGACGACACTACGGTTTCTGAGGAGCAGTTTGAAACCAACAGTGAGCTGATGTCAGTGAGATGATGCACATGTGAGTTTATGGGGATTGACTCACAAGTGGAGCCTCAAGTGGCCACCAGAGGAAGTGCAGAGTTTGTGACTTCATTGTTTTGTTTTTCAGGAGGTTGCTGCTCAGGGTGACGTCACAGAGGAGCCATCTTTATTTACTCGCTTTACTTGTTTTCAACTGCAGTCCCTGGGCAGGATGTTAACTGGCAGCCTGTGACAAACCAGCATTACACACTCTATACAGACGACATGAGTCATCCCTGAGTAATACAACATACAACAGACTCTAAGATGGTGACTGTGGTTTGGCTGATATTCACCATGTTCACAAGTTTGCAAATATAGTTTAAACACTTGACACATGACAAATCTGGATTGGAAGTTCAACATTTCACTTTTTAACCATCAATAACTGTGATTATTGATAATGTCAGTGCAGCTCTGCAGGGAACTCTGAATAAACTCAATGTAAATCCAGAAACATTCCTTCTGTACATGAGACCAGACATGTTGGAGTTCACCCGCAACAGAAAGTCTGAACACTGAGATGGAGACGACTGATCAGAGCATTGATCGTAGCTGCCTGGTTGTACAGGTCTGACCCAGCTGTACGCAGCCTACTCTGCTGAAGAAAACAACAACAACAAAACAAACAAACAAACATCGAGGACAAACTAGATGAAATCTTAAATGCCAGAGAGAGAGAGAGCTGTCTGGTACCTGAGATAAACAAAAGTAAAAATTTACTAAGTCAAACCGTCACAGTTTGTTATTACGGCTCCTATGGCAACCAGTTACTGCAGAGAACATACTGCTGCATCCGCTGTAATGAGAAATCCATTTGTGGACAAGGCAACAACAAAGCCCTCAATTACTGCCAGCACACTCCCAGTCAACTGGATGTAGGTTCCTCCAGCATCACCCCCCTCCCTCCCTGCTCAGTCCCTCACCTCATATAAACTCCACAATATTATTTTTGACAAGCCTGTCTTTGAATCGCATTAAAGACTTCCCAGATTATTATTACAAATGTAAAATTACATCAGCTTGTCCCCTGGCTGCTGCTGCTGCTGCTGGCGCTGTGATGTGCGCTGATCACTGCGTTCTCAAGAGCATCTTCCCTCGGATTAGAGGTGCCACTGTTCATAAACTCATCAAAGCGCAGTGAGCGCCGAGCCTCTCAGAGATAATGAAAATGTGCCGACAATAACACTGAGGATTAGAACAGGACCGTGTGAGAGAGGAGGGGACGTGGAGGAGGTTTGGGGGCTTCAGAAGAGGAAGAAGGTGAAAAGAGAAAGATAATTATGACAAACGCCCGTTGGCAATTAGATCACATGTGATGTGGAAGATCGCTCGCAGGTTAATGGCGGCGGATTCCACCTTGCCACCGTGACGACAACGACAGCGATGGCAGCACGTGCCGCCAGGATAACGAAGACGAAAGCAGGAGGTCAGCGATTCATTGAATTGGCCCGGATCATTAGGTCAGCAGTGGCGGGCTCCTGCAGAGGGCTAATGGTGTTATTAGAAACCACGGCGTGAAATTCAAAGCAGCCCAGCTGGAAAATATGGACGCTCCGTCAACACGGGGACCACGGCGGCAGGAGACAAAAAAAAAGTTCCTCTGGTCATGTGCTGCTGTGATCTCTTCTAATGATGGAGGGGGCGACCCCGTGACCTTCTCTCCCCTGACTGCATCGCCAGGCTTTATTTATACCTCCACTAAGGTCAGCTGCACATAGGTGACACCTCAGACACTGTGTGTGTGTGTGTGTGTGTGTGTGTGTGTGTGAGGTGACAAAAACTGCAGATCTTCCTTGTGTGTCCTTATGATTTTAAATGTTCATGTTTTCAGCAGGAAGGAAACACCAAGGTGTGTGAGCGCGAGGATTAACAGACTTGATGCATTTACTGTCGCAAATGAAATGTTTGTTATTTCATGACGCGTTCGGTCACTGTTAACCACAGGTGGGGTTTTGCAAGTGGTCTTTGCTCTTGTGTCCTGAGTCGAGTCCGAAGTCCTAAACTCTGAATTTCAAGTCCAAAAAAAGTCGTCAGCTCCTCACAAGGTGACATGACTATTATTCTGTTAACTTCTCCCTTTACTTCAGTGTTGTAGTTTCCAGCGTCAGCAAGTTAACGTGTTAAGATTAGTAAGCTAGCTAGCTGTTATATAGGCTAATGTTAGCTAAAGTTTTAGCTCACAACGTTTTAGCCTCGACTCACTGGATTTTGTGCAACTTCAGTAACGAGCGCAGTTGGAAGTTGTTGCATCAGTCTGTGATTCTCAACCTGCATCTTTTGCAAAATGCTGTTTGTTTCCTTGTCGACGACCTCGTGGTTTTTGTGTGTGTGAACAAAATGTTTGTGCAGCAGCCGTCAGCTTTTCATTGTCTCAGGACTGACACCATCTGTAAACTGCAGTGGATTGTGGGTGAAGAATAGTGCCGAGTGGACAAAGGATGAAAAGAAGCATCACAGCAGGTCAGCGGGTTGCCTGCTAACCAGAGGATCGGTGGTTTGATCCCAGTCTACAAGCAAGGTAGTGAACCCATGTTTGCACTTATCGCTGAGTGTGTGAGTGGTTAGTTACATCTGCAGGCTGCATGGATGTGTGTGTGAATGTGACTGCAGTGTAAAGAGCTCTGAGTAGGTTTACAGAGAGTGAGAAGTGATGTATAAATGCAAGTCCATTTACTGTTTGTGCAGGTAGTGATTTCACCTCCTGACCTCTGACCCCGTCTGTTTCAGCTCTGATGGAGGTAAAAACAACATATTGTATGTTAAGTGTTAAATGTGAGGAAGAACATTGAATGAGATGAATTCAGTCTGTATATCAGGCTGCTTTTGAAGCAGCGTCGGGTCGTCGACCTCGCGCATCATCAGATTCATGTCGGGTCATTTTTATTTTCTCACACAAAAAACTTTAAAAGACTTCATGAGCTTTTCCTCCACACGTGTCCTGAGGTGATGAACTTCCATCGCCTCCCACCCACTGGTTATTCTGTATGTGTCAATAACCAGTGAGTCCTTTACATCCCTTTTTTATCTCCATGTATGTCGTTGTCATGGCTACCTGCAGGTTAAGACACTTTAAACACTGTTGATTCAACCTGGAGCTGGAGGAGTTGGAGGAGTTGGAGGAGCTCCTTGTGCCTTCTGTGAGTTTCTCCTCCACATGAACCAGATCTCACACAGTCGTCTCCGGACGCCAGCGACAACGCTGGT
Organism: Caranx ignobilis; assembly: GCA_021432705.1. Taxonomy (NCBI): domain Eukaryota; kingdom Metazoa; phylum Chordata; class Actinopteri; order Carangiformes; family Carangidae; genus Caranx; species Caranx ignobilis. Next base: position 547,873 of record MU269994.1, read on the forward strand.
GGCAACGGCGACCACCTGCTGCTTCCTGTCGGCGGCGCAGCGAGCGTCTCAAAGGCTGAGAGGACAAACACACTCATTAGTGTGTGAGCTCAATGAAACAACTCCAAAGCAAAGCGTCCACTCCACAGAATCATTTCTGAGTGATCACAGTGAGGACGAGGGCCAAGGTGGTAGGGGTGGCTTCTGCTTTTGTCTCCTCTCATTTCCTCAGAAAAAAAGAGACAGAAAGAATGGGGGGAAAAAGAAAGAAAAAACAGCCCCTCAGAGCGGGATAGTCCCGGCCATTAACTGCTGGCTGATTGCTTTGTGCAAAAGGTGCCCAAAGAGTGAGGGGAAGGAAATTAGGGAATAATGGGAGGGAGTAATGAAAGAGGATGAGAACTGGCAGCCCGGCTCAACAGGCAGCGGCGAAAGAAAAGAGAAAGAAGAAGAGACAAAAAAAACCTGAATTAGACGAGTGGCTCTAATTCTCAGACACTAAACTGCAGCTTCTCAAACGTTTGCTGCTGCTGCTCTTTATGTCCCAGAATGAGAGGGAGGATGAGAGGTGAAAGGTTCAGGTACAGTCTGCTCATCTTTTCTTTTCCTTTCTCTTCTCTTTTCTTCTGTCACAGAAACCCTTCACTGTTTCCTGACCTGAAAATAAAGAGCATGAACTCCATTTCCCATAAGTCCATTGTCAACACATCTGTGTGCAGCAGCTGGATCCAGTTGCATGCTCTTTGCGTCAGGAGACGTTATCGATGATGTTGTGCAGAATTTCACATCTGGACGTAACGTAAGAAACTTCTTGACCCTCTCGGCAGGTGGTCTCCACGGCAACAGACTGACATGACATCTGTATGGTGGCTGACGTTGCATTCCGCGGTTCCAGCTGTGGTGACGAGACAGGAGCATCAAAACACACATCAGCGAGCCCAGTGCATCATGGGAAGCTCAGCGAGGCGGTGACTGTGTTTCTGTTTGACTGGATTTATTCATGCAGCGTCTTCCACAGATAAAAGATGAAAGTCAAATAAATAAAAAGGATGATGAAACGTTTTCACCTCAGGTTTTCATCCTTCTGTTCTTCTTCTTAGAGCCTATAGATTAAACAGCCCGTCATGACACCGTGTCGATAATCACATCTCTAAAAGGAGCTGCTCAACAAATTAACATGAAATGACAGTTTGACGTAGGGGGCGCTGTCGCTGTGAAAACAACCAGCGCAACTCAGGACGACGACCAGACTGTGGTTTTATAGCAACATGGAAACACAACAGCCTGATTTCTGATCTGGGAGCAGCTGCTGTTTTTTTCCCACCATATAATTCACCTTTTCATTCACAGAGGTTGGTTCTCCTCAGCTCGGCTCACCTCCCTCCCTCCGCCCTCCTTTACCCCCTCCCACCACCACCTCCCTCCCTCCCTCCTTCTGCAAGTTTAAATTAGCATCCCATCTCCTGCACTCCAGCGCGTGATAACACATCTGATCTGAGCCGGCATGGAGTCAGAATACTAAATGTGTGAGTCTGTGTGTCGCTCCGAGGAGCAGCAGAGCTCTGCCAAGCCCATGCTAGGTAATCTCTCACCTCCCTCCATCCATCCATCCATCCATCCCTCCCTCCCTCTGCACCTCACTCCCCCCACCGACACAAAGACGAGACAGAAATTGGCCATTTTAAGCATCAGGCCCATTACTGAGTTGTAAAAAGCTCCATTATCTTAAAGGGAATGTGCAGAAATGATCAGTAGATGATATGAAGACAAAGATTTTAGAGTTTAATGGAGCTTTTCTGTTTTGCTTTGCGATGAAACACAGACACTCTGATTTCCTCCTTTTTAAATCCCATCTGAACAGACTCGGCCTGTGAATGTGAGTTTTACCAGCTGAGCCTCGATCAGCACAGCGTGACAGAGAAATAACAGGATTTTAAGAACAAAACCAAAGTGAATTTATACATTTATTGGTGGTTTTAAACCGACTTTGTTCTGACAGGAGCTGAGAGCAGGAGGAAGTCGTGTAATGTAATGATCTATCTGTGAATCTTCTTATTGGCTGATTTTTCTCCTCAGGGTCTTTGACAGAAAATAATATGTCTTTACAGGATCAATAATGGACAGAATCAGACATTTGTAGCGACGCAGCGCTAACAAGCAGCTGAGGGAGCGCTCTGCGAGGAGAAAGAAAATCAAGAGTTTGAGATGAAGCCATTATGTGTGAATGCAGGAGGAGGAGGAGGAGGTGGCAGGGGTTAAGGTCGAAGCAGGAACAGTGTCGATATCACAGCAGCAATTACAGCTTTATAAATGGGCCCCGTGTCGCTGTGAATGAGCAGCTCCATCAATCTGTCCTGACAGCGCGCTCCTTAGCCCCGTCGCTCCTGCTCCCACCCGCAATCTGTAGATTTCAACTTAGCCTAGAAATTGATAATCCGATTGAGGCATAACCTGGTTAGGCTGCTGAATGTGCTGGGGGGGGGCTGCATCAGAGTGTCGGCTCAGCTCGAACACACGAGGCCACAGTTCTCACTGGGTCAACAAAAAACAATGCAACACACACACACACGGTGTTTGTTGTCATGTTGGAGAACATCGGTGTGGAGATGATGTAATTTCGGAGGCCGTCGGTCGACTGATGAAACGATGACTCTGAGCCTCTGCAGTCTGTTTATTCCTCAGTCTGGTTTGTGAAGGTCACAGGTCAGAATGATCTCATGTATTTTTCATAGATCGTTGTACATATTGTCAGGTTTTCACTTTTTCAGGCTCTGGATGAGGAGACTTTAGGTTTGGTTCTGTTGGTTATGAACTCAACAACAACAACAACAAAAAGAAAGAAGAAGAAGAAGGAGGATCTGACAGGAGGACTCCACTGACGGTCAAAACAAGTGCAAAACTGGACGTCTACAAACTAAGAGATTTCCCATAATCCCCCAGGCTGCTGCAGCTACTGCTTTGATATCTAACACTGCAACACTTGCATCTTTGTCATAGTATGTGTGTGTGTGTGTGTGTGTGTGTGTGTGGGATGTGAAAGTGTGGCGTACTTTAAACACTGTAGGCATCAGCACTCACAAAGCCCTGAGCAACACACACACACACACACACACACACACACAGGCGAGTGTTAATTCAGCTCTGGGAGCTGAATGCGATCGGGCCGAGCCTCAATACTTCAGTATTGATCCTCTGAGCTCTCGTCCTAAACTGAATGAATGGAGCTTCAAGGATTAACAGCCAATAAGATCGCTGGGTAATTGAGTCTTTATAAAACACACATGAAGAGCCCAGAGGTGAAATCGCTTTCATCACTGATGGTCTGCAGCTGAATTACACCATTTCAATCTGTGTGTGTGTGTGTGTGTGTGACCAGTATTAGTGTGAGTTACTGCTCACTTATGCAGCGTTTGTGTGGTGAAGAGCTGAGTGTTAATGATCTCATCCAACCTGCTCACGGCTCTTGTTGAGTTACGTTTTGATTTTCAGCCTCTTTTAGCTCCTTGTTGTGGTTTTTACTGATCAGCAGCAGTGTCACAGTCCGTCCTCAGGGGAAAACACCTTGATGGCAATGAGTCTGTGTGCAGAGAAGACACTGAATGCATTCAGCCGCTCTTTGACCACAGCTGAACCAAAGTAGATGAGATTATCACAAAGGATCTAGAGAAAACACAGGTTAATGTGGAAACAGATGATTTCAGCCACAGGCTTTATGGCATGTTTTACAGATGTGGTCTTTCCATGGCACTGCTGGGCCTCCATACTTTACACCCTGAGAACTCCAGGTTTCAGCTGGTCTGTATCCTGACAGAGTGCTGATTAAGGAGTTCACTGATCAGTGACGAACAGAAGCAGAAACATTTCTTTATTGCTGCCTCCTCTCAAAACCACAGCTCTGTCTTCATTCACCCAAATGAACTCGGCTCCGTCTAAATGAACCAGAGCGAGACTAACGAGTTCATTTACCCCCCACCACGCGGGGTTAAGGTGTGAACGTAGCCTAAAACTCAATAAAAATGTCCCAGCATGCTCCATTCTGACCTCCTGGATGGCGGTGAGCGGTGTTTGTTCTCTGGCATCGAGGAAGTGAATTAACAGCGTCAGTCAGACAGCAGCTGCTTCTCTGCACCACTGAAACATTATGAATATCCGTCCATACATATGTATGTTGACAGATTACCACCTCAGCCTCCCTCCAGATGCTGCCGCCGCCCTAATGACATGCACCACCATCAGCTGTGTGGATTCGTCTTTGACTATCAGGCCTCCGCGCGCTGGCTTGTTCTGCATCCCATTACACAGCAGCCATGCAGAACATGCATCACCTGACTGACAGTGTGTAAGTGTGTGTGTGTGCATGGAGTAGCCTCTGCAGCCAGGAGCCCCGCAGCTGCCAGGACACAATTAGCATCCAGCTGAGCCGTGAGATGCTAACTGCTGGATGCAACACAAATGTGCTTTTGCAGAAAGATGAGGGCTGAGAGTGAAGACATGTGGACGTCAGCAGAGAGGAACAAACCTCTGGAAATGAAGATAAATAAAAGATGGAGGTCTGCGGCGTCACCTCTGTGTTGGGTCAGCCTAGCTTAGCTTAGCACACACACCAGGTGCACGGTTGGAGCCGCTAGGTGGCTAACTCAAAAGAAAACAATGAAAAAGAACAAAAACCAAAACTTGCAGCTCTGACTCCAGAGCCTGAAGCTCTCAGGATATTAAAGCCTGATTCTCTCGGCTGTTCACTTTTTCCGTGTGAGAGCTGAGACCCAGATTTTATGGATGAAGGGGAACTTTATGTAAATCATGCTAATTCGGTGCTAGCCGCGTCCATCATGGAGTTTAAGCCGAAACCGAAAATCCGCTAAAACCACATGTTTCCAGGCAAGTAGAGCAAAGTCTGGTTTTACACCTCCAGGAGCTTAAGGAGGAATAAACACAGGACTCAGCCTTGAGGATTAGTCAGCATGACCTTTGACCTCAGAGTGGCTGGAACTATTTGAATAATGTATGGTGCTAACTTGAATTCTGCAGGTTTAGCACCATCATCATCATCATCATCATCGTCAGCATGTTCCATCCTCTCAGGCTCAATCACATGAAGTTGCTGCTGTATCGCTGCCGATGTCTGATGGCATTAGAAACAGACGGATAAACACCACTGGACGATCACACTCTCAGTTTGAAGTTTAAACAGATTCTTCAGACGTTTTTTTTTTCTGTTCACAGAGTGAATGTTTGAATGTGATTTATAGAGAGGAGAGAAAAGCTGCAGATCTTCAGAGTGAAGCAGCTGGACCCAGTTCATCGTTTATCACAGCTGTCTGTGATGGATTATCTGCTGATCGACTGATCTGTCATCTTTCCTTCTTCTTCTTCTTCTTCTCCTTCTTCTTCTTGCAGTGATATTCAGAGTAAATCTAATGAGGACGAGTTTCAGCGTCGTCTCCTCCAACTTTCATATCAACAAATTAAACAAAATGTAAAATCTAGTTGCACAGTATTGGATTTTCCTACACAAATGTTTTCACCAAACGGAGTCCCAACATACCTGGATAAACATGGCCACACACACACACACACACACACACACACACACTGTGGAGACAGAGGGACCCAGCTGGTCCTCCTGCTGGGCAGAGGGAGAACAAACGGCTGGTGAGGGCGACGCCCTCCGGTGGAGCGGCCGTTCTCCCTGTACTTCCATCCCACCACCTTCACCTCGTCCGTGTGTTCTCTCCGTGCGTCTCCACGGTGACGGCGGAGGCTCGCGGCCCGCCGGCTGACGGCCGGTGGGAGGATTAATGGCCGTCGGATGGTGAGGCATCTGCTGCTCGCTCGCCACCAACTGCTGCTCAAACATGATTAAATGGCCTCTTCCAGCTAACATGTGGAGCCGCCAAGGCTGTCTGTCTGTCTGACTGACTGACTGTCTGTCTGACTGTCTGTCTGTCCGTCTGTCTGACTGACTGTCTGTCTGTCCGTCCGTCTGTCTATGTGTCTGTCTGACTGTCTGTCTGTCTGTCTGTCTGCCTGTCTGTCTGTCTGTCCATCCGTCTGACTGTCAGACTGTCTGTCTGTCTGTCTGTCTGACTGTCAGACTGAGCCTGTCTGAGATTCACTTTATCTTTCTGTGAGTCTCTATTGTTGCCACCTCTCTGTCTCCTCTAATCCCTCACAGCCCTACCTGTCTCCCTCCCCCTGTCTCCCCCTTCATCTCCCCCATCCTGCAGCAGCTCCTGGTGTTTGAGTCCAAAGGTCTCGGTCGTCCCCAGAACTCAACATGTTTCTGTTAGTTCTGACTGAACTGTTTCACCTGCAGAGTCTCTGCTCTCAGACAGATGAGACGTCCTGGAGGAAAGTAACAGAGTCAGAGGAGCTTTAGTGGATTTCAGGTTCAGGGTTCAGGTTGGTGTATATTTATGCACACATATTTATGTAATGAGTTTGTGCAGCTTGTCATGAAGTGTTTTATCATCTTTTAGCAGTTTCTGCAAGAAGAACAAGAGGAACGGTAACAACATGCCACCGGACAGTTTGTCACATGATCACTTCATTCACCACTACGTTGATCAGGTGTCTGTGAACAACCACACGTCAGAGTCGAACAAAGACACAGGTTGGAAACAAAACAGCTGTTCATTGAGATTCTCTCAATACTTTACTGTCATAATAACACAGTAATAACATGTTAATAACACAGTAATAACATGTTAATGCTGGCATAGCGGAAGTGTTAAAGTGTAAAAAGTGTCTCCCAAATACCAAAAATATGTCCCACATACCACTGTGTCCTGTGTAGCTGGAGGTAAAAAACTAAAGGCAGAATAATCCCTGTAACTTCAGATCAGAGCAGCTGCAGCAGGTCAAAGGTCAAAGCACGGAGCTGTGGTTTAAAACTGAGAGTCAGACTGATGGACAGGCTTGTTTTTCTACAATATCTGACACAGTGTTCATGGTTCAAGATCAAACTGTCTCCTGTGTGTTACAATAATTTACCTTTCACTCCAGGTTTGACTCCAGCCTGGTTTACACCCAGTCACACACAGTAACTCTGCAGTATTCTTCTGACAACGTCTTTTCTACGTCTTGTCATCTATTATCTGTTCTCATCTATTATGTCGCACCACTGACGGACTGCAGAAATGTTCCAGTGACAATAAAGATTCTTTTAGTCGAGGACATAAAACCAGACCTGACTCAGTTTCACAAACCTGAGATTATTTCTCTCCACAGACGTTCGTCAGCAGCAGCAGAATAATTCTGCAGTGTTCATCACCTTTCAGCCGACGGGTAGAAAATGTTCTTCATCATTTTGTCTTTATCTTGGGATGACTTCCTTCCTTCCTTCCTTCCTTCCTTCCTTCCTTCCTTCCCTCCTTCCTTCCTTCCTTCCTGTGATGTTCGTGATGTCTCTGATGTTTTTCCACCACAGAGGTGATGATGTAAGTGAAAATCTGTCTGCTGCTGTTTTTATCCTGCTGAAAGTACATTTGGCTTAATTGTGCTGCAAAGAGAAAAGTTAAATAAAAACCCTAAAATGCTGCGCAGCCTGTAAAAACAAAAAACGAATCCTTTTTTTTCTGCCTTATAAACGATTGGGGCGACGTCGTGTCTGACTCCTGGTGCTCTCACAGTCCTGACGTTTCTTTACTGGCTGCCATTTTCTGCACAGACGGCGGCCAAGGACGAGCTGGTTAGCCGTCTTAATGTGAGAGCGACATAAACTCTTTTAACAAGGAACCTTGAAAAGTTTCCAGAAAATATGCAGGTTTCTTTCCTTTTTTTTTCTTCTTCTTCTTCTTCTCGTACTTTGTCCTTGTCTGAGCTGAGAGTCAGTTCAGGCTCAGCTCTGCAGAAGACACCTGCCACCGCGGGGTCGACGCCCCCTGAAGCCTCCATTAAAACCCTGGAGCAGAAACACACAGAGCTGTGTCCAGGCTTGACTGTACAGTAACACACACACAAATCACCACAACATCAACTCACTGTGGAAACACTCTGGTCTGGAATTTAGAGCAAGAGCTGCAAATTTTAAAAAGTTTAAGTTTAAATTAAAATTTTACAATTGTATGTATTATTGATAAACATTGATGAAGATGAACAATATGTTATTGTCTACATAGACTGTGTCTCCCTCGAAATCCAAGCTCTTTGAGTCATTTCTTCCTCTATCATAAGAGCTATAAGTAGATGGACACATTAGCTCAGAGTAACTGACACATGGACACTACTGACCAGTGTCAGTAGGCTTCCTTTATGGAAACACAGAGTGAACGCTGCAGAGTCGACCTTTGACCCATAAGGACCAGACCGGCCCCTCTCAGCCGGGGGCCACACCACACTGAATATATAGTTTGACCCAGGGTTTTAATTTGAAATGAACATGATGTGCGTGTGTCCTGGTGAGCAGAGTGTGATCAGGTGAGCAGAGTGTGATCAGGTGAGCAGAGTGTGTCCTGGTGAGCAGAGTGTGTCCTGGTGAGCAATTTACACAATAATAACACAATAATCAACATTACTTCACCACCACTTTGTTTTTGTAGCACCTGATTCATACATGTCGTGTTATATTGACCTTTGACCTGTGGTTTGAATCACTTGCAGTTTCAGTCCAAACACTTTCCTCTCATCATATGTGTTTAGGTTCATGTGTGATAAAGTTACATTCACATACAGCAGCACATTTGTCCATTATTAAACACTTGGTCCCTTTAAGATTCATTCAGATGTGAAATTCACAATTTAACATTTTAATCAGGTTAGTTTCATGTAGCTGCTGGTATAAATAATACAATGTTTTACTGACGACATGTTGAACTGAAAATAATTAAACTACCGTGCACTGTGATGCTGACGTGTTTAGCTCTGTGTTGATTTTATTAAACTAATCAGGACTGTGGAAATTGTTAATTCGATTGTGTCACTAAGTTTCTCATTTAATAAATTAAATTATTAACATTTTATTAAAAACAGCTCAGGTTTATAAATAAGAATAATTATCATCATCATCATCAGCAGCAGCAGCAACAGCAGCAGTATCGATGAGACGAGTGTGATCACCCACCTGTACATCGTGTGTATCGAGCCTCATTATAAGGTTATTTTCAGAACTAATTAATGCAACAAACAGAAGAACATTTGCCACGTTGACACCATCACCATCACTGTCACTGTCAGTGCACTGTGGCCCAATTAACTCAGTTTCTTTACATCTGTGACTGAACGCACCTTTGTTATTTATCATCCATGTATCGTCACACTTCTCTGTCTGTTCGACACTCGAGTGAATCTGTTGTGTCACAGAGAGCTGCTGTCTGCTGGTCTGGGTCTGTTCCTCTGGTCTTGTTGCAGCTTATAGGCCTGTCACAGTTATTACGTCATCGTCTGATCACAATCGTTTGAGCCATTTCCAGCACTATTTTCTCGTCATTTTCCATCAATTCAGGTGACATCATCATGTTGAGCACCCTTCTTCTTCTTTATCTGTGGTTTAATTGCACGAGTGGAGAATTAGCACCACAAACTATTTATCTGGAGGAGCTTGATTTCTAGTATTGACTGAGCATCTATTGACATTAGCAGCATGGGTTTAGTGTCAAAGCCTGAAGTCAAACAGAAATGCACTTTTTATTTATATGTTCCAATGTTTAATGCCAATAAATGTCTCTTCTTCTTCTTCTTCTTCATCATTATAAGGTGTATGTGTATTATTGATCTGTGTTTGGGTTTATCCAACAATAGTGGCATAAAATGATCAGAAAAAGACAATTAATCATCAGCTAACACTTGGTGATTGTTTACAGCACAGGAACAGTGACTCTGTGTTTTTGTTCTGTGTTGATGGAGAAGCTGAAGCTGCTGCTGCTCTGTACAATAAATCACTGAGGATCAGAGCAGAGCCCACCAATGTAAACCCCACCTCCACGTCCTCCTCCTTCTCCATCTATCCCTCCATCCATCCCTCCATCCTTCCTGCTATCTGTCCATCATACCTGCCTCCTCTCTCCATCCTTTCCTCCGCTCTCTCTCAGGCTGAGTGGGCAGCAGCAGCAGCAGCAGTGATGGTGTCTCTCTCTCTCTCTTCTTCATGCCACTCGATGGGAGCATGGCGCCCCCCAGAGGCCAATCCCTCTACCTTAACACCTCCACTTCCACCTCCACCACCACCACCACCACCACAACCTCGTCCTCCTCCTCCTCCTCTTGCAGCAACGGGGCACATCATGAATATTTCACCAGGTTTAACTCCACTTAAAATATGCATTCTAATTGGACCTAAGTGCCACAGCTCTGCTCTAAGTAGCTTTCCAGATTTTTCCCTCCGCTTTCCTCCCTAACTGACACATTTCATACGCTTGATGTATTTTTCTCAGCGTTGCTTACTAATCTGTTTCTTCATTCTGCTGAACTTTGCTGAACCTTCACACACACACACACACACACACACACACACACACACACACTGTCCGTCTGATTCCCAGTGGCATTCGTTGTATCATGCAACATGGAGGCACTGAGGAGGAGGAGGAGGAGGAGACAGGGATCCACCTGGCTCATGCTCAAGAATAAAGTGTTCAACAACCAAAAAAAAAAAAAAGAAAGACAGAAAAAAAAGGAAGAGAAAGAAAGGAGGTTTAATTCTCCCTCATATGCATAAGTAAACTGTTGGACTTGTTGACGGAAATTAGATTTGAGTTTCAAAACTAAATTTGCAGTCTGTGTTTGCCAACATCACTGATGTAAACAAGCAATAAACAGCATTAGGAAGCAATTACTGAAACATACAGTACAGTGTGTTTATGGGCTGCACTCACTCCTCACTGAGCCTCTGCTTCTCGTGCTCTCCTTCACTCTCATGTTACATATCCTCAGTGTTAATGTGTGACTGTGCACAGGGCAGTAGCTCAGTTTTCTCTGTGCTCATTACATCGTGTGTTCAGTTGCTTTGTCTTGTTGTGGTACACATCAAGCCAGAAGCATTAGCTTAGCACAAAGACTGGAAACAGGGGGAAACTGTTAGCATGGGCGTGTCCATGGCTTAAAAACAACACTACAACACCACCTAATTATAACACATGAGATCTTGTTCGGTTCATTTGTGCAAAAACTAAAGTGTAAACAAACAAGCTAGCCTCCAGTTTTCGCTAAGCTAACAAGCTAGCCTCCTTCAGTTTTAAGCTAATGCAGTTTTTCTTGACTTCAGCCTCATATTTATGAGACAGACATGAGAGTGACACTAAGTTTGTCATCAAACTTAGTGTAACTATGCATCTCCTTCTGTCAGCCCTGTGATTGACAGGTGACCTGTCCAGGTGAGCCCCGCCCTCAGCCTGTGTCAGCTGGGATTGGCTCCAGGCCTCCACATGGATAAACTATAGATGATGGATGGGTGCAGTCAGGCTTTAGGGATAATATACTTATTATTACACACTGTCCACATACAAAAACATGCATGTTTGTGTGGGTTAGACATGTGAATTTTCTACATGTGCAGATATTAAATCTGTCTTCTTCTTCTTCTTCTTTATTCTGACTCTGAGGGGTTGAAGCTGGAGTCAAGTTGATCATGAAACCGCTCCACTGCTTTGTACCTGTCGTGGTCAGGCCTTTAATTACACAGAGATTCACTGCTGCTGCTACTGACATGAAAAAAGCAGGTGTTAGTCTGCTCCCTGCTTTTCTCTGCTGGTCATTTTCCTCTCTCTGTAACAGTCAGCGCACACACACACACACACACACACTGCTGAGCACAGAGAGTATATTTGTTTTCACTGCTGCGTTGCGTGAGTAGGTGGTGGTGGGTTTGATGGTCACTCAGTGTTCAGAGGCGGCGGCGCTCTCGGCGCTTGCACGAGGACACAATGTTCCCACCGAGAACAAAACAAGTGACCCTGTCATTTTCAGGAGAAACCTGAACGAAGGAGTCCAAGTCCAGCTTCAGTGCATTAGCAGGTGCAGTGCATTTACCTTGCAGTGCACACACACACACACACACACACAGAGTCCCTGACCACTCAGCCGAGTTAACAGCATATTGAGAACAAGCTGTACTTGAATGCAGCATTTACTGGGAGACTGTCAGGTCAAATCTGATGAGCAGGACGAGTGATAACGGCTCCGGCTTTGTAATTCCACACTCATCTGTGTTGATGGGAGCTTCATTCATTTGGGTCCGTTTTAATAATATATCTGTGGAAAATTGCGAACCAGAAAATGAAGTGTCACAGAGTCGTACGCCGCCTGATGAGAGAGTGAGCTGGGGAGGGTTTTTTTTTTCTGAGGCTGATGCATTAAAAAAAAAAACATCCTGAGCAGTTCAGTTCACAGGAAGTGTGCAGCACACACAAATAATCATAAAATCTATATGAGCCACAGAGAGAGAGAGAGAGAGAGAGAGAGAGAGAGGACAGCTGGAACATCTGCAGCATCAAAGACACACGGCAGAATTAGATTTGTGGCCTCGATGTCGCCAGGCAGGATTCAGAGGAAAAATAGATGATTGAAGGATTTAATGGAGAATATGAAGCAGGGCACATCACAAACAGACTCCAACAGCTTACAACTGACTGGAGACTGTGTGTGTGTGTGTGTGTGTGTGTGTGTGTGCATCATATGAATGATGTGCACCCTGATCCAAACGTCAGGCTGTGTGTTGGTTTCTAAAGCCTGTGGTTTAAAAGTGGAGAACTCGACCTGTGTCACTCTTTATATTGTTTCACTTGTTGTATCTTTATTTAAAAAAGGACAATGAACAAAGACAAGACACTGATTAGCAGTGATGAGAATTCAACAGGAAATTTGGATGTTAATGACTCACGACTACACACACACACACACACACACACACACACACACAAACACACTCCAAACTTCAAGCCTGCTTTGTTCCATCAAATACACACACACACACTCACTCACACACACACACACACTCACTCACACACACAGAGGGAGTCCACAATGATTTGGAGTAGAAAAAGACTCTCTGCTGGTTTCATCCTCGCCCGTCGCCGTAGTGACCGAGCTGCTTTGATCCTCCTCGCCACTACATCTCTCTTTCTCACTCTCTCTGTCTCTCTGTATGTGTCTCGCCCCGTCTCTCTCTCTCTCTCTTTCTGCTCTGAAACATAATGGACAGCAGTGAGGCAGCCACAGCGCTTTGTTGCCATGGCGATGGCAAAGGAACTAATAACCTGGTGGAGAACAGATAAGGCCGTGAGCAGAGAGAGAGAGAGAGAGAAGACAGGAGGATGGAGACACAATGAAACACAAAGGTGGGGGTGGGGAGGGGGTGATGTTGGGGGGTGGGGGGGGGGTCGGCAGTAGTACTATTATTATTGTAAGTATAACTATTGTCACTGTGAGTACCGAGTGTATTCCTCTTCTTCTGCTGCACAGCCCGTTTGTTTGAATCACTCAGACCGACAGTAAAACGACCACAGCTGCTGATTCCACAGACGTCTCATCAACCTGTGGCTCCAGGGGCCGACGTGGGGCCCCCAGGGGTCAGGGTCTGTTTCTGTTAATTAAAGCCAAAGAGGTGACACATCCAACACCAGCATCTCCTCTGAACCCTCTGTGTGCTTACAGGCGCTGACGTTTCTCCAGTCAAAGTCCAACGTGAAGACATTTTTCATTCGGTATAAAAAAACAAAATAATCCATACGATAAAGAAACGAGCCTGATTGGTTCATTACTATATAAAGTCTCAGGTTCAGTTCAGGAGCTCATGAAGCTTCACGGACGTCGCTGACACTCATTCATCTCAGAAACAGACAGTGGCATCGGCACGACGTTCGATCCAGGTCAGAAAGTTGGTACAAACACATAATCAATGAACCGTTCAAGCATTTATTGAAACATATCAACAATATCAAGGGAGATTCTTGGAACCTGTGTGTGTCTGCAGGGATATCACACTGATATTTAGAAAACAAAGAATGTGAATGCAGATGTGTGATGAGAATCTCCTGCTCCACCTCATCCTAAAGGTCAAAGGTCAAAGCTCTGAGACCTGGAGACTGTGGAGGACTGTTTGAGTCCAGCGAACTCGTCGTCATGTTGAAGAAACGTTGTCCTGCTGCAAGAAGAACCAGGATCAGGTCCCCTGTGGTTGTAATGAGCACGGGTTCCTAATAAAGTGGTCGGTGACTTTACATCTAATTAAATTTCTTAAAGGACGTCGCATCACAGCTGCCTGCTGTTCATCGTGCTGCAGTGAATCCACACTGACACACACAAACACAAACACACACTTTTTGAGCGTGTGTGTGTGTGTGTGTTGTGGGGGAGGTGGTGGGGGAGGTGCAGAGCGACACGTCTACTTTGAGGTGTCACGTCTTCCTGCTCTTCATCTGATGTAGGTTTTCCAGGTCGCTGCCACCAGAAACACTTCAGCTCTTTGATCTTCGCCTCCGACGCCGTCGTGCGCCTCCTCTGGATCAGTGTTTGTGCTCGGCAGGTGAGCGCTGAGTTTACACACACACACACACACACACACGCTTGTCCATTCTTTTACTGTACGAATGAAATATTATGCCAGACTGTCAAAATAAAAGCTTGAATTGTTATCGTTACAAGTAACTTACAGTTTCAGGTCATTTAGTTGAATGTTAATTTTGTGTCACTGTGGAAACACTGAAGTTAATGATCAGGTGTGTGTCAGGTTTGGCTGACATGCTCTGTTGCCTCTGTTGCCTCTGTTGCCTCTGCAGCTCCACTAGCTTCTGGTTAGCGAGTGACATGGACTAGAAATAAAAATTAAAAAAAAACAATGTGTGAATATGTTTCTTCAGTTCAAGCTGCACAGAGCAAACAGGAAGTCACACACAGAAACAGCATGGAGCATGGGGTTGATTTTCAAAATAAAGCTTGACTTTGATGTCAGAACGGGTGGCACAGGGTCAGAGGTGAACTGCAGTCGTTCAGCGTACGACCCTGTGGATCAGGAAAAACACAAAACACTTTGCAAGAGTAAAAATAAAACAGCATCAGACCATCACAAGGTTAAATCAAATCTTCGTGTGCTGCTGCAGCTCTTTCAGAACAAACTGGTGTTTCGGTCAAACTGCCTCAGCAGCTCTCGTCTACCACACTGCACCAGTTATTATACTTAGCTAATATTGTATGAGGAGGTCACCTGAGGTCACGTGATCATATTTTGGCAGATGAATATGGTCATGTACAGTACACAGGATTTATTTGACCTTCCAACGTCTCCACTGAGCTAAAGTCTTCAACTGTAGAATATCACTGATGAAGTGGATTATGTATTTATTCATTTTTAACTCACTGGGTTTTTTTTAAGCACCTCACTGGGTTTGTGACGATACCAGATCTTCAGTGGTCGACACCAACACGATTAAGTTACTTTGCATGATTCTCGAAAACAAACAACATACAACAAACAACCCATAAACTCACTACTTTATTAAAAAACAGTTTCACATCAAACTTTCTTGTCTTTAAGCTCCACTGAGCTTCAACAACTTCTCAGACTCCTCTCCAACCCCCTCACTGTTATTTTTCTCCCTCTTATTGCCGGCGGTCTCATCACTCTCCTCGCTCTCACCTGTCACTCCGCACCGTGGACTGCGTAATAAAAAAATAATCTTGAAAAAGAAAAAAAAAATGAAAGTGAGAGGGAAATGTCAAATATTCTCGATACGGGGAGGACTCGCTCGCTGAGATGCTGGAGTCTATTTCTGACCTCGGAGGAGATGCGAGATGAACGTTTGCTGCCAAACCGTCGGTGTCACGACCCGTAATCGTCCAATCTGCCGCGCGGAGCCGGAGCCGGCGCCGAAGCATCGAGCTGTTTGTTGTTGCTCCGGGTTCGAGGTCGAATGTGTGAGTAATCCAGCTCTGCACCGAGAGCTGGCCTGATGGCTGATATCCAGCTCCACACACACACACACACACACACAGAAAAGACCTTTACCTTCTGTAAATATGCAGACTGATAGCAGCTTCAAATGCAAAATATTGCTCCAAAACACAACTGAAGGATTCTCCTGCTGGTGCTTCCAGCAGTTTACTGTGTGACTTTAATCATTACCACATGTTATGTTAAACTTGTTACAGTCAGTTC
Organism: Caranx ignobilis; assembly: GCA_021432705.1. NCBI lineage: Eukaryota > Metazoa > Chordata > Actinopteri > Carangiformes > Carangidae > Caranx > Caranx ignobilis. The sequence goes on from MU269994.1 coordinate 563,939, forward strand.
ACTCATTAGAGCCCATTAGCATGTGCTTTAATTATACTGAGCTATAGAATAATAAACGAACATTAATGCTACTTTAACAGTTGCTCCCATCAGACCAAAGACCTGCCACCTCTCTGGGTGGAGTTTGCATGTTCTCCATGTTCCTGTGTTGCAGGTTCCTCAGGTTCCTCCCACAGTCTAAGGACAGGCACGTGCACATCAGGTGAACTGGTGACACTAAACTGTCCATAGGTTTGAATGTGAGTGTGTGAGGTTGTCAGTCTCAGTATGTTGGACGTGTGATGGACAGGTGACCCCTCCAGGTGAACCCCCACCCTCACCCACTGTCAGCTGTGATTGGCTCCAGTCCCCCTAATGGATATTGTGATGGTTAAAAGACTTGCAACACAGAATGGAGGCTCTCTGCCTTCCACCGAGCGTCTCTTGGCCAAAAACCAACCGTACAGGATCAGAGCCTCTGACCTGGGGTCCCAGCTCTGGCCTGGCCAGACACATGGACTGTTTTATGGCTCTACGACACAAACACTCCCTGTAATCCGTAATCTTTTATTTGTGTTACCTACCTCAGTAGACATCGCCACAGTTTGCCTTCTCGTCTGCTTCATTGTTGAAAAAAAAAAAAAAAGGTGGGGGTTAGTTTTTACCACTGTGAAAATATGCACTCTGAACCTGTAGGGGGAGCTCTATAGGAAAGAAGAGACCAGACTTGAACAGTTCCCTTTCAGGCATTAGCACTGAAACAAGCTACAGAAGCTCTTCTGACAGTCACACGCTGAAAACATGGCTCTTGAAGAGACATCAGTGATGTCACCTGTGGTCATCAGCTGTTACAGGTCCAGAGCTTCTCAGACAATGATAATTTCAGGTGGGGTTAATGAGACGAGGGAACGATGGAGTTCATCGTCTGATCTGCATCTTTCTTTCTTTATAGCATCGAGATTTCACCCTCCTCCCCCTCCCCCCTCCCTCCCTCCCTCCCTCCTTCTCTCTCTGTGAAAGAGTCCGGAAATAATCTGAAATATTAAACACACACGACAATGGAAAAAAAAAAAGAAAAAGGTGCATTTATTTCTGTGTAATGAATAGATCCTCTGACTTTCTCACACTCAAATGCCAAAGAGCAGAGAGAGAAATGAGAGCTTTCACCGCCACCATTTGTTCCTGGTATCAAAGAGCCGCAGACAGTTTCGCTCCTTTTCTTTTTCTTTCTGGTCTCATTTAGCCTCATCTGAAATGAGTTTGGTACTTACACATGTAACTATCCAAATTCAATTTTATGTGGATATTTCTAATGTAGTGCATACATTAAAGAATGTATTTGCACATACCCGAGCAGAGCTGAATAGCTTGAAGAGAAACTCCTCCAGTCGGAGCTTATTACCCCCGCGCCTGGACTCAGGCAGGGAGCAATTAATCATATTTTTTGCTTTGGGTTAGAATACTGATTTCCATCTCTGCACACAGGAAATGTAATATTTTCAGAGCTGGAAATTCATCCAGCAGTGGGTACAGTTTGGCTCTGAGGCTTTCTGCTCCCCGCCGAGCCCCACGCCATAAAATAATGTGAGAGGAGCTGGAAGACAGAGAAGCTGCTGCTCAGCTGGACGCTGGAAATGAACTGTCTGTCTGTCTGTCTCTGTGTCAGTCTGTCAGTCTGTCAGTCTGTCCCTCCTTTATGTCTTTGAAGGGGTTTTTTGAATATGGCAGAGACTGTGGTGCAGACACGTGTTTGTCCTTGGTGTCGTCTGAGCTCAGGTGGTGGGAACCTGGATGACTATTGTTCAGAAGCTGCTTATTTACATTTCTAGCCTTCTAGCTTTTTTTCTTCAGGAAGTAGCTATCAGTGCAGAGCTGAGGCTGATGAACCAATCATAGAGCTTCCACCTCATCACTTCCAAAGGTCTCCACCCAGACTACAACCTAACCTCTGAGTTTTTAAAATAAGTCACATGAACAGGACGGATGCATTTTCAAATGAAATCATATGGACGTAGCATAAGTTTTAGGAAAAACTGATCAGTAGAGACTGAGAACCTGTTTCTGTACCAGGCTGTACACATTTTAACATGGGAGTCTATGGAGACTGACTCTAGTGGTCGGGAGAGGAAGTGCAGCCTCTGAGCTGTCAGCTCTGAGCTCCAGACCTTCATCAGGCCTTCATATCTGTGCTCTTCTGTGTGACCTGAGGCAGGTTCAACATCTGTAGGAATCACTCCAACAAGAGGAGCAACATGTGCAGCTCTAACCAACACATCTTTTGGAGTTGTCTGCATAAGTGTGTCTGTGTTGTGTAGCTCTGGTTGTGACATAAGTACAGTGAAGGAGGCACGAATCCCTGAGCAGCTTCTGTCTGTCCAAACCTTCATCTCTGAGTTCTTAGTGTTTCTGCTCCGTTTGTAAAACTCACATCAGTCGCTGCAGCTCTGCAGAGCGAGCGAGGTGATGGCAGCCGTCACTTAAAGATACGACAGGTAAGACAGGTGTGAAGGTGTGTTTACAGAGGGGAAAACTGCATATCTGTGTGTGTGTATGTCTGTCTGTGTGTGTGTCCCCAGCCACACATCCTGCAGGTTGTTTGTCTTTGACAACATCAGAGTCGACTTTTGCTGTTATAATCACACCTTTTTAATTCCAGTTCGATGATGGAGGCAGCAGTTTGAAATGAGAGGAAAACCTTGAAAAGACTTTGCCCTGTTCTGAATCACCCCCTTTTTATTTCAGACTCCTCCCATCAGAAGTTTATTAAAATTCTAGTTGTGGATAATAAATGCTTTCTAGCCATTAGTGGGATGTTTGACGTCTTTCAGCGACAGGATTTATTATGTGGCGTGCCCTTGGTTTTTCAGCTGTGTGAGTGCTCACAGAAAAGAACCTGTGACACTTCTAAATGGGAAATGAAAACACACAAAGGCAAGTTTTTATTTCCATGTTTATCACCTTGAGTCTGGATCAGCGGCAGATGAAAACATATAAAGCATCAGAACAGAAAAACAAAACAGGAAAATACAAAAACTGAGTGAACACACACACACACACACACACACACACACACACACACACACACCTCCATCTCCATTTTTTCCCCATGAGGTGAAAAGCTCGGTTGATGTTGTTTCACAGTAGAATCAGTTTTCTGACACCCAATCATTTCTCCACTGTATCACTGCCAAAATACATATCAGAGAAAATAGCTGCTGCGTTCCTGCTTTCTGCAAAACAACTGGAAAAGAAAAGGCCTTTTTTCTCTCTCTCCAGATCTGAGGTGTTCCAGTTCAATTTCTACTTTATTATTTGTAAAGCTCAGTTTTGCACAAATGAAATTTATATTGTGTTTGGGAAGTTTAGCAAACAAATCCAGGAAGAGGAAATAAACTGTTTTTGGTGACAGATATAAAACACAGTTTCATCATTGTGTCTTAAAAACAGAGTAAATAAAGTCAGTAAAAAAATGCTGAAATGAATGTTTTTAATGTTCGTCCATACAAAGTAGGTGAAAAAACAAAGCTGCAGTTCCTCTCCTGACCACCAGAGTCAGCTCCACACAGGCCCCTCCTCTTTGCCCATCAGCTGGCAGTTGGGGGCGGAGTCAGACACTGCCAAGATGGCAACAACGAAGCAGCTCACTCTGAGCTTTGGAACTGTTCTACAGAAACCTGTGGTCCATGGAAACAAGCTAAAAGACACCAAAATGTTTCCTCAACAAATTAGTGTGAGAAGCTTCCCAGACTGGTCCCTCGCTTTATTGTGCCCCCCCCCGGCCGAGCTCCTCGGGAGACTGGGGAAAAAAAAGAAAAGAATTGTTAACAAGAGCTCATCAAAACGGTGCAGGAAGCCTCAAACACATTTTTGATCAGACGTCTGTGTCAGGTGATGAGCCACGAAAGAGAATAACAGAACATTTTGATCCAGCAAATTAAATAAAGATGGGTAATAAATAAAGACAGTGTTTCTTCATACAGTATGAAAGAGGAATCAAACCGTGTCTCTCCATCTCTGAAGTTTAAGGCCTTTTTTTTTTTTTTTTTAACTGCTGGATGTTTCCAGGTGTTACCCCTGGAACATGAATAAATGAATAAACCAGGTTTCTCTTTGAGGTAGAACACATCTTTGACTAGACAGGAGGAGTGGAAATGGCAGCTTTAATTGGCACATCTGAATGTTTTTTGTTCTGGATTGGCAGCCGAGCCTGATGGAGTAGAAACTGTCTGACATGATGATCAGTTGATGTGAAGCCAGCGGCAGTCGAGGCTGTGGAGGCTGGGTCCATTACTGCTGCAGCTCTGTGCAGCGCTCAGTTTGGAGACAAACTGCTGCTGTCAGGTGAACAAAAAAAAAAAAAAAGAAAAACCTCCACCACATCAATCGTGTTCTCAGAAACCTTCACTGAGTTTATGGTTCTGACTCCTGGTTTATAAAGCTCTTAATGGTCTGGCAGGAACTCAGCAGATATGTTTGGTCAGCAGCCTCCTCGCCTCAGCACAGCTGTGGGTGAAGAAGCTGCAGTTTGCATCCAGGAAACATCTGGCTGCACCTGCACTCAAGTTTAACCCCCGAAAAATCCTCTTTATAAACGTCACGCTGGCTGAGTCTCATCCTGACATCCTGATATCACACACGCTCCAGTGAACACGACTCAACGTGTTTCTTTTCTCTTTTAACATCTGTTTGTTTGTTCTGATGCTAAAGGAGCAAAAGTATGGTGGCCCTGAGGGCTCAACTGACTGCAGCTTCAGAAAACACATGCCAAGATACAAATAATTCAGAAAGCAACAGCAGTGTTTCTGGGGACACAATAAAGTGAGGGACCAGTCTGGGGCCTTCAGTTGTTCTTCCTCTTGACTTTAGAAGTGGTGCAGACGGCTTCCTGTTAGTGGGGTTTGACAACAAGCTGAACGTCAGTATCACATGATTCACATGCTGTTGATCAGATGGACTGTTAGCTTAGCATTAGCCTTTAGCCTGGTCCCTCACTTTATTGAACGCCAAAAACCTTTTGTGAAGACGTCATGACCTCACATGATCAGAGGGGTGGGGACGTTTTCTATTTTCCTTTCAGCTGTAACAATAACTGCGCTCAGCTTTTCAAGAGATGAGCTGCAGGATGTTCGATTAAAAGCTTTAATGGTGCTGGAGTATTGTGAACAAACTCAAGACTTGAACAAACTGAAGGGCACTGGAGAGAAATAATAATAATAATGATAATAATGATAATAATGATAATATTTCTGAAACCGTGTTGTTGTAGGTTTGTTTGTACAGTGTTCATAAAACCATCAGAGAGAGAAAGAGAAACATGTCACAGAAGAAAATATGACAAAGACTCAGTTACACAAGAGAAATGTGAACACGAAGATGAGGCCACGGCAGAGTCACACACAATCACAGCAGCTTCAAGAGGAGGTGAAGTGAGGAGAAGGCCGTCTGTGCTGAGGTCCATCTGCAGGCCTTTGTCCATGACACAGGTCACATGCTACTACATGTTTCTCCTGTAAACTACTGCAGAGACAACACAGTGCTGAGAGACGTGGTTAAACAGTGGATCATTGATGGTGGGTCTGTGATCATCATGGGATTCACTTTTATGGACCAACTAGAAATCACAGTCACGTCTCTGTTATGGCCTCAAAGTGGGGTCTGTAGTGTGACCTTTGACCTTTGACCTTTGACATCTAAAACTGTTTGATCCATTTTTCTACACATTGGAAACTACACGCTGCTGAGCCTGTTTGAATTGTGTCATGGTCTGGATGGCAGAAGTGATGATGTAAACACACGGGGGCTCCTGATTGGCTCATTATTGCCTCAAAAACAGTGGATATATTAATCAATATAAAACTATTGGTTAGTGTCGGCCCCCGTCTTCATGACAACAGTTTAGATGAACCTTGATGTAACTCACCTGTTTACTTTTTAATAAGGTTTAAATTTGAGTGACAGGTGGGTAAGGGTGACACATCGTCTGCTCTACAGGATGATGATGATGATGATGATGATGATGGTGATGATGATGGTTCACATTCACTGTCCATGCAGTGTTCAGTGTCACACTTTAGGAGTTGTGTTGTGTTGGAGCTTCCTGCTGTAGCTGGCTGCTCACTGTGATTTTTATAATGACCCTGAAGCCACTTCCTGTTTCAGCCTCTGACCTGTGCAGCAACACTGTGATCACTCATTATCCCGCTCTCTCTCTTTCCCCTCTCTCTCTCTCTGCAGCTCTGCAACATGAGGACACTTTCACTCCATAATAAAGCTTATCACGGCTGATAATTGCCTCTCATTACCTCAGCATTTATCTGCCTCCCGTCTCCTTAACGGGATAAAAATCAATCAATGGCCACTCGTCTTGGCGCGCTGAGCTGCTGCTGCTGCTGCTGCTGCTGCTGGAGCTGCTGGAGTCACAGAGAAAATGGCGAGCGGCGCTGGTAGCGTCAGCGATGGTGGCAGCAGTGGTGGTGGTGGTGGTGGTGGGGAGTGGATTAGGGGCCGCCGCCCGGAGCTGCTGTGATGACACCATACAATCCTAATGGGCTTCTTCACGCCGCGCTCACCTAATCACCCATATCAAACCCTCTCAGAGAAGAGCCGCAGCCTCTTATTTATTTGATTTCTCTCACATTAAATTATATAGGATTTAGAAAAGGGATTAAATTTTTACACTTGTAAGAAGCCTGAGCCACTTAATTAAGGCTGAAAATAATACTGCAATTATTTTTGCAGAGGTTGAGAATGGAATTTTTATGTCCTCAGAGTATTTAGTTAATTATAATGTTGCACTCTGACTGTTAATTTCAGAAACTCTGAAACTTTTCTCTTTTTTTTTTTTTGCAGGACTGAGGAGGTTTTTTTTATTATTCTCCTTTCAATCCACTGTGACTGTGGAGTCCATTGTTATGCAGACTGTTGTTTATCAGTGCCGCTGCTATCAGTAACACAGCTCATCATTCACTGCCATATTGTTCCAACAAACAATGGATCTGTGTTTGCAGTGTGCAGTACAGAAATCTGATTTACCGATCAACAGGCTCGATGGTTTTGTCTTCCACACAATGAGCCGTGATGAGACTGTGACAGGCTGAAGCCAGAACAATGGCAGCCAGAGTTTTCTACTTTACCTGTATGTGTGTGTATGTGTGTGTGTGTGTGTTTTCTTTTCGGCCTCATCTGCAAAAATAAAACTGTTTGCTCTCCAACTCTAGTGCAAACACGACACATCTATTCAGAGAGAGTTTCTCTGCTGCAGGCTGCAGAGCTGAGAAAGTGTTTTTGGAATTCAGTGTAATCTGCAGATGCATTATCACCTCTTCACACCACGTTCGGTAAATAAACGAACTCAGATGAGCCGGCAGGTCGGTGGTGAACTTCAACCAGGAGAAAAGTTTTATTGGTGCAGCAGCTGCAGCAGAAGCTCGAGCACTTTAACATTCATCACTTCCTGAGATGATGCAGGATGTGAAGAGCAGCTGATGGTGCTGATCCAGACCTCAGAAGGCAAAGATACAAACTGTGTGAAGATGTAAAAGTGAAGATGGAGTTTACTGTTGAAAGAAGAGAGATGGACATTTGAGGAAAAGGTTGTAGTGATACAAGAAGTGAAACAGCAACTGTTACCATGACGTCATGACCCTTTTATTTTGAAGGGCTGATCCAAGAGAAGATCTAAAATCCATCTCAGTGTAGTTTTCCATCTCCTCTGATGTCGTTCTGATCAAACTGTGAGAGTCAGATCTCATCAGGTTTTGATTCTTTTAATCCTCCATGTTGGTTTCTACCTGATGAGAAATCTGATCGTCTGAAAAACCTTCTGCTTGTTGTAACGTGTGCTCTGTGTTTCTATACTGTGAAAACCTGAACAAGCGTCAGTCTGCAGCTCGATGCCACTCTCTTCTAACAGCCTGTGATCCAGGATGTAAACACCTGGGAATGGGGGGGGGTCAGTCACAGAGTCACCTCCCAGAGTCTGAAACCTGATTTTGAGCGTGATGCCTCCTGGCGGGGGCCGAAGAGCCATCGGCACCCATCTGTGTTTGTCTTTCACTCCCATGAGACACACACTCTCAGATGTACAGAGATGTGTTGATGTTGTTGTTTGTGTTGGATAAAACCAAAAGAAGAAGAAGATTACTGACTCCGCCCCTCCCCTCACCTTCAGCTCCACTTTGATTGACAGCTAAAAGGGAAGGGGAGGTAAAGGTAGAAGACGAATCCCTGTGGAACTTCACACTCTGACAACTTCCCTCCTCTCTCCAACTTTACTTTACACAATTTCTTACAAATTACAGTCGAGCATCGCTGCAGAGAGAAAAAAGAGAGGAGGTAGAGAGGGAGGGAGGTGTGTTTGTTTGTGAGGAGAGGTGAAAATGAGAGAGTGTGGATCCACGGAGCGTCCACTCCTCCGTCCTCTCGGTCATGCCTGTCGCGCAGCAGCTGAAGCATCACTCTCCGTCTTGTTTGTCCCGGTGACGTCCCGCTCTGGATGGATGAAGCGCTGTGCTCAGGAGGCTCCGCTGAAAAGTTTCCTTCGTTAGTCACAGTTGGTTTTACTTCTACACAACAGGAGGAGGTGTGAGGGAGGAGCCGGGGGGAGGAGGGGAGGAGGACGAAGAAGACTGATACTTGTTATTGACCTGGGCCTCCTCCTCAGTAGTTCAAGAATGAGGCATTTGAAGCCATGAGGCGTTCAAGGCTCTGGCAGGATGAATGGGACTGATCATTTGTCGTTGGATTTTTGGATTTTGTTTTTTTCACGTCATCACCTTCATGACCAGGTAACTTTCCAGATAACTTTTTTTGATTGGCTCCACGGGTCAAATTTAAATGTACCATCCCCCGACTCCCTGAACTTCACTGCTCCGACTCTGTGAGAGAAGTGAGGACTGTTTTTTTTTCCCACCACTGTTGTGCTGTTTCACCACCGGCAGCTCGGTGAGTCTCTGCTCGCTAAGAGGTAGGAGAATCACAGTAAAGGTCACGAGTCGGACGATTGGCAGCTGGTATTTGCGGCGCAGTCAGCCTCCGACCCGTCCACGCAGGCCCGACGTGTTTGTGCGAGCCACCGCCGTGACACGAACAAGTGCTGACTGCTGTATGCAGTGCTCGGCCGCCTGACAGACGGCGCTGAGGGTTTGGAGGACTGTGTCATTTTACACAGACCTTCTCCTCCTCTTCCTCCTCCTCTTCCTCCTCCTTCTCATCCTCCTTTCTCTCAGTTCAGGTTTGAGTCTCAGTTCAGGTTGAGCAGCAGGGAGAAGGAAGGGGAGGAAAGTCTTTTGTCGTTCACCCTAAGCCAACAATTACAAGCTGTCAAAGTGCATTATGGGAAATAACACACCAACTGATCAGCGCCTCAGCTGTTTCTCTGAATTTCACCTGTTTTAAAGGTGTGTGATGTGACAGTGAAATATTTGAGGGAAAAAGTGTGGACTCTTCAATCCACCAATGAATCGTGCTGACCTTTGACCTCTGACCTTCAACCTCGTTGGTCTTGTTTCATGAGAAATTTATGTTGAAACTGAACATGAGAACATGTGACAGTTTAAAATCTGTTGGTGGGAGCCATGCTAATCGTTACCCTCTGCTACTAGCTGCTAAGCTAAGCTAATCACGTCCTGGGAAACAAGAGGAAGAAGCATATGAATATGAGACAAAGGAAATTTCCCTTCAGCACAGTTTCCTCCTCTTCCTCTTGCTCACAGTCCCAGCGCTCATCCTGACATTTCTCTCCTCTCTTCCCTCCTTCTTCCTTCCTACCTCTGGGCTTTCTTCTTCTTTTTCTTCCCTCCCTCCCTCCCTCCCTCCCCGTGACCCTTGGCGTTGATCTCTGGCCTGAGAAATGTCATCCTGCCAGCGCCGGGGGCGAGCGTGTGACAGTGTCAGCGAGCCCAACGCCACCTGACGCTTTCGCGGCGCTGTCACACTGAGGAAGGAGAAGAAGCAGAGCTGCATGTATTCACTGTTGCCTGTAAAACTCAATCAAACCACCCACCAGCTCTGAAGAGGGGGAGAGTCAGAGGTGGCGGCGGCTCAGGGTGGCTGTGTAAAGAGTGAGTCAAACGAAAAGCAGCGTGGCAGCTGGCAACTGGCCTTTTAACATCAACACATCCTCCCAGTAAATAAAAAGAGACAATTGTTTGGTCACATTGCGACAGCGCACACACTCACACACACTCACACACACACAGCTGCAGTGTGAATGTGTGAGTGTGTTAAACGGTTATTTGCTCTGGCTGCCTGAGCCAATAGGATTTAACCAGGCGTGGAGGTGTGGACACACAGTGAGGCTTCGTCCACGATTAGACCGAGAGCTCAGAGCTGAGCCCCGGGATTACCTGACTTACTGTGTGTGTGTGTGTGTGTGTGCACGTGTGTGTGTGCGTGTGTGTGTGTGTGCGTGTGGTCGGAGTGACTGCATATTTGAGGACTGATTTGTGGGGCAGGTGTTATCGTTGCTCCTGTATGTTTGTGAGGTTCTTCTCTTCACATTCGGAGCCTGAACAACAACAAGGAAAAGAAAAAAAAAACACTTAATATCATTAGATTTCCTTTTTATGAAATCACAGCGAGGCGTCTTCCAATTATCCTGTATCAATTTGGTTTAACACCGAGGGGCAGACCGCCGGCCTGATGCTGCGACAGGATTTAGATAAAATCTCTAACTGCGAAATCAGTCCTGAAAAGTCGACTGTTGTTAATTGCTAGAAAACCAAGTTTATTATGTGGGTTGAATTTTTTTTTTTTTTTTTTTTTACTGCTGTTCAAATCTAAGATGAAAGAAGAAGTCCAACGGCCAACGTCTGCTTTTATACTGTACGGAGCTTTTTGAGTTGTGGTGGTTCAGGTTTACGGGGTCGGGCTGTGCTTTGACTTCACAAATATAGTAAGACAGAAGTTGTGTGTGTGTCACTGTGTGTGTATATGTGAATGAAGATGACCTTTAACAGATTAAGGCTGGAGAGCCTCCGTCCTAACGGTCCTTTTCTCTTCTCTGCTCCAAAAGTTTCTGATTTTCTCCAACTCTCGGTGTTTTAGTGAATCCTCCTCTCCGTCTCTGTGGGAGTTCTGTCTGTTAACGAGATAAAACTTGGGCAGAAAAAAATGAAAGAAAAGTTGAAGCTCGTCTGTGGAAAAGAAAAAGAGGGAAGTCTGCCTTGAAAAATAAGGAAAGTCACTGCTGAGACTGAGACCTGGAGCAAGAGTCAAAAACAGCACTGAGGATGTAATGAATTTTACTTTTTTGTGAAATATGTATTCAGTTTAAATATTGAACCCTGGGTGGTTTGTTTTTAATTAGTCACTTAGCTTCAAAGGAGGAAACGGTTACATCTTCAAAACATACTCTGGTCTTTTTATGAAGCTTTCACTGAACTCTCCTGTAGCTTATGTGCCAGAAACGATCAGGTCACGAATTTCAGTGAAGAAGCTGAGTAATAATTAGAGAAGACTCTGCTTTTTCACAGCAACAGGGAACCTCTGCCATAATGAAAAGCCACTACTGAACAAGTAAAGACACAAAACTCAACATCTTTCCTCTGCATGACATCGGGATTGGCTCGTCGCTGCCCCCTGTGGATGACAGAACTGCTGCAGGCTTTAGTGACTGCTGAAGAGACATGTTGTGTCTCAAAATAGACAAACACTTCAATGGGACAAACAGCAGGTGCTAACAATTTGACCACACTAGCACCGCACTAGACCGTTGGCATTATGTGACCTGTTGGCGTTGGTGTGTTGTTGCTGGTATGATGCGAATGTAGGGTTTTTCACCTAGAGCTGCAGACGTGCACCAGCCCTCCCTGACCACAACATGTGACAGCGACTGTCGGCCAACAAACCCCCACCTGCTGCTTTGTGCAGGAGAATTTAAGGATTTTTTGCCGACAGTGGCTCAGGAGGGTTGGTGGTTTGAATCCCGCTCCATCAGTCGCTGTTGTAATGTCCGTGGGCAAGACACCTTACCTCTGGGAATACATATGAATGTGTATGAATAGTTGGAGGTGGTAGGAGGGGCCGTGTGGTGGACAATGGCAGCCACGCCTCTGTCAGTCTGCCCCTGGGCAGCTGTACAGACGTGGCTTACCACCACTGGTGTGAATAATGGTTTCTGTCAAGCGCTTTGGGTGCGATGAAAAGCACTTTTTAAACCCAAGCCAGTGATGTTATTATTACTTTCCTGTGTGTGGAACATGGATGTGAAGCTGTTCTGTGGTCAGTATTATCATAAAACACACTGATGGATGTCAACGGTTGATGTTGAGAGGAGCCCATCGTTTGACATTCATGTTCTTGTTCTCGATGAGTTTATTGACTGATATGAAGCTTCAGTCTTTAACATTAAAGTGGTAAAAACAAAAGAGAGGATGTTTGATTTCAGCAAAACGCCTACTGTCTTCTCTGCAGTGGAAATCAATGATCAGGCAGTGGAGTGTGCACAGAAGTATAAATATCTGGGCACCATCATTGATGAGAAGTCGACCTTTGTGTGTTAAAAAAAAAAAAAAAAAGGCCCACCAGTGCTTGTATTTTTATTTTTTAACATCGACAAGACTTTTATGAAAATGTTTTATTGCTGTTACATGGAATCAATTGCGACTTTCACCACCTGGTGTGGCTCTCTCACTCCAAGCTTTAATATAGCTGAGCCTTAAAGTTGCAGAAACAACCAGGACTGAGCAGAAATACAAGACCAGATGAAACTGATCCCTCTTCTCATCTGAGTCTGTGTGAGGGTGGAAACCAGAATCACCCTAATCACACTAATATCAGATCAGCCAGGTTCCTGCAGATCAACAGGAGAAAAAGCAGAAAAAACCAAAGTGTTCGTTTCATTTAGAGTATTTTCACTGTCAAACAGGCTTTTACTTTGAAAGTACGGCTCGTGACCTGCTGAACCATCGTGTTCCTACTCACGAGTGCACCTATGGTGGTGATTCAGGAACAGCAGAGTGTAGGTGTGATTGTGTGCAGGAGCCACGAGACCATAAGTATACTGTACATATACTGTACATTTCTGCTGTGGTGCGTTTAAGGACCAGCTTACAGAGCTGGGGGTTCATAGTGTAAAACATGTAATTCACTGTGCTGTTACTTAAACACACCAGAGTCACACTTCAGTGGAGCCTGTTCAGCCTGCACTGTGACTCTGAGGTGCTCAGCAGCGCCACCTGCAGGATGGTGGCCGTCTGTTTGTGCTACAGACACGTGAGATAACAAAGAAGCGTCATTTCATTAAAGGCGACATGTGTCTCACTTCCTACAAACACAGTGACACTTGCCTCGAGCTGTAGCAGCCGTTTTCTACATTTAACCCCCCCCCCCCCCCCCGACACACACGCACACACTGCTGCTGCCTCTGACATTTGGATTGAGATTACCTTTTATTATTGTGGCGAACCCAATGCATTCTGGGTAAATATTGCAGGTTAAGGTCGAGGAGGGAGCAGCTTGTTTTACAAAAGCGAGGCCCGAGGCTGCTGCTGCTGCTCACAACACGCTGCACCTTTGAAAAGCTTCGAAAGCTTTTTTGTTTTTTTTTTTAACTTTTAAAAAGCGGCGGCTCAAACGCAGATAAATTAGTAATAATGTGTGTGTGTGTGTGTGTGTGTGTGTGCTTGTGTGTGTGTGTGTAGGCTGTTTGCTAACACTGTGTACCACTTGTAAGTATAAAAAGCCTCTCAAACTTTTAAAAGCCCTGAACAATAAATTAGAAATGTGATATAATCATTTGCACCGTACTCTTAGAGAGCGTGTGTGGGCAAGGACACAGGTTGTACTTCAGTGTGTGTGCGCTTGCACGTGTGTGCGCGTGCGTGCCTCTTTGTTCTGGTGTTGAGCTCGAGGTGTCGGGGAGTGCTGAGTCTGAAATCTTCTGAAGACAAAAGGAAAAGAAACAAACTACATGAAAACAGAGAAGAAGAAAAACAGAGACGACGCGTCCAGGAGGCGTTCAGGAGTGTTGGAAAAAAACCCGACTCCTCGTCTGTAAAGAACTAAACGGTCTGAGGCTCCAACATGTCTCTGATCTCCTGATGCAAAACATTCACATCCATCCTGACAGAAAGTTAACACATCTGGCATGTTCACGTCACACAGGAGGGAGCAGCCATTTTACCCATGTTGCCTTGGGAACGGTCTGAAGTGACGTAATAACAATGTGAGACATTATTGCATTATAAAAAATAGCCCAATGATGAAAAATAAGGGGAGTCACTTTTTTTTTTTTTCCTTTTTGATCAAGTCGCTTTGTTTTTCCAAATCCTGCAATTTCATCACATAAAATACTGATGTATGGATTTGTGTTGCCATGGAAGCAGGATATTAAAAGTATGCAGCATGGAGTCCAAGACAAATTATTCTATGGGGACAATAAAGTGTATCGAACTGTGAACGTCCTAAACACCTGAACAGGTGTGAAACCAATAAAGTCAGTTAATGCTACCATTCTGTTTTCACGTCATCATTATGAGGTAACGAGTGCAGGTTTATAAGAGGAACACACACATTTTAGACAACTACAGTAAAACCAGCAAGAGAAGACAGTGAATGGGTCTGAATACTTTCTGAATGAGCTGCATAAACAACTGGGAAACCACCAACATGAAGCACTGACATGAATATAAAGCCTGGTTCGTCTGTGTAATCAAATGTCTGTGTGTGCAAACACAGAGGAGGTTTTGCATAAAGAAGATTTGAGCTTTGTAAAAGTATGAATCAGACTGTGGGGCTGTTAGAAGACGTGGGCGTGGCCCTGTGTCAACATCTCCTCCCAGCCAGTGTGATGATTAAACACTAATTACTTTCTATAAACCTGCATGAGAAATGTGTAATTTGAACCTGATCCTTTAACAAACTGCTGCAGAAACGGTGCCCATGTCCAGCCTTCTCCTCCTCAGGGGCAACTGGGGGGCAGGGGGCTATAAAAAAAAAAAAAAAGACTTGTTGGGGCCCCTGTGGACTGAGCCGGTGCTGCCGAGCTGAAACGATTAGCTGATTGACAGAAAATTAACGGCAACAATTCTGATAAGTGATTAACAGCGTGTCGACACAGACATGAGCAGCGTGAGCAGCATGTTAGCAGCTCCCTTATGAGTCACACAGGAGGCGTTCAGGCGCAGTGCTGAGCCGTCGTTCACCTGTGTTCTCAGCTCCCAACACACACACACACACACACACACACACACACACACACACACACACACACACACACACACACACACACAATCACTGCAGTTAAAAACACATCACACAGGAAAACAAACCTGAAGCATCAAAACCTGCTTTCAATCAACAGCTTTGTGTTTTTAACTATTTAACTTTGAATGAATTTGAATCTATTAACTGGTGCTTCAGGCTGTTTTCTGACTTTATTCACTGAGAGATCAATTGATTATCAAGTAAAAGAGACTTCAAATGAACTGAACATGATTGTTGGCAGCAACAGACATTGATAACATATAAACAGATGTTTACACATGATATCAACATAATAAAGTCTCAGGTCACATCAGAAGTTATATTGTTGTATTTGTTGGCGTCATGTAAACAAAGATCACAACCACTGAAGTCTAACCTCAGAATTACCAATGACAAATGCAATGCATGTAGCCTGCATACATTCACTCCCTAGTCTTTACATGACCTGTGTGAATGTAAAATAAAAACCTATTCAAAAACTTTCATATGAAACTTTAATAAAACTGGAACAACTCATAAACAGTCACATGACACATAAACAGTATGCAGCCTATACAGCCTATGCTTCTTCCCCAGCTGGACCAGATGTCCAGGTCATGGGTCAGAGCCAGGCTGAGGACCCACACATGATCCTTCAACACTGAACTGTGACCAACCATAAAATCTATACTTTTTATTCATGTCATCAACTTGATGTTTTACCAGACGACTCGTTGGAGGCAGCAGTGGATGTGTGTGTGTATGTGTGTGTGTGTGTATATATGTGTGTGTGTGTGTGCAGACTTCCTCCTGTCCAGCAGCAGCGCTGTGCTCTGCTTCATGCTGCATCCTCCCCTCCTCCATGTTTCAGTGCATCTGGAGACACATTAAACCCTGATATCTGTGCACACAATGAAAAATTTATGCTGATTTAAGACATAAACTGACGGACTAATTGAACCGTTTTGACTCCTGTGTTATTTCCCACAACCCCCCTCTGCAGCCACTGCCGCCGCCGCGGCTGCTTCCCGACTCTCCGATCTAATTCCTCACGCTCAGGCTGTTTTCTCATTCCTTCAGAATTAATGGATGGAAATGAGTCACACTTGAAGATAAATGATGTGGGATCATATTCACTGTGATGCACCACATAAATCACATTTACACTGGCTTCAATAAAACACTATCTTCATGGAAATCACATTAGCATTAAGATCTGATTCACCGTTTTCTTCACTGTGACACTTTCACATTGTTTCCAGGTGACAGAGAGTCGAGAGATGAGCTATTTAGGAGGAGGAGGAGGAGGAGGAGAAGTCAGATAGAGGGAGACGGAAAGAAAAGATGTCTCTTTTTGTAATGGAGATCTATGAGGGTCATGTTAAGCTGCAGTACCATGAGTGGCCACCAGGAGCAAAGACGACTAAATCTCATGTCTATATAGATTATATCATCATCATCATCATCATCATCATCATCAGACTCACTTTTTTTTAAATGAATTACCATTATTGACAATTATATGCAATACTTTATGTACATATACTTCAGTTTTATATTTACAAAGATCTTATACACACAAAGTTCATATATTTTAGAAGTAGCACATGAAATCTAATAGAGATTGGAACAATTCCATTTATGGTCACAAATACTGGCATATGTAGGTTGTATGATTATATTGTTCACATGTTAAAAACAAAAGAAGAAGAAGAAGAAGAAGAAGAACAACAACAACAACAACAACAACACACATCCATTCCATTTTAGGAATGTGAAGACCGACATGTTTAAGATTAAAAAGACAATCAAATTTAATGAAATATAGTTTTAATTGCGAATATATGCTGGATCTTATCATTTGACGTCACTTAAAACTCTTTACCAAGAAGTTGAAGTGATGCTAACAAAGATGCTAGCACAGAAAAGTAGTTAGCCTGTGGAGCTGTTTGTCACCTCCCATTCACTGTATTGACTTCATATTCATTATCATCATCCAACTCTCAGCAATGAACCTGAATCCCCAAAACCCGTTAGCTACAAGGTAAACATGCTAACACGCTACTGGAGCTAATATGCTAACCAGTGACTGAACTGTTTAAAATGTTGATAAACCTGATCAAATGTGTCCCAGTTTGTAGCAAGAGTGAGTTTGAATCATCCAGTCTGCAGCATGTGATGTGACTCTGTGGTGTGTTCACAACCAGCGTTAAATAAAAACCAAAAGCAGCTGTTTCAGTAACAGTCGTCCATGAGCTAGCTAAACATTTTAAAAGGTCAACATGATCCTGCAGGACATGACTTTGTACTGGGGGAGGAACTGGGACAAAACTGTGAGTGTAATTTTCCACATGTTTTCCAGGACACAGAGGAACCCTGTCTTCTATATTATTGTTATTATCATCATCATTATCATCATTATCATCATCATCATCATCACCACTATCATCATCATCATTGCTGTTACTCCTTGTGCTACTGTCAGTGCAGCCCTGTCCGTCCCTGCTGCTTCCCCAGCTGTGTCCCTGGAGGGAAACACTTTATTGTTTTGTCTTTGTGCCTACACAGAGCGCTCAGGGGTCAAAGGTCAGGGGCTTCATGCTGCTGGGAATCAATGTACTGTTCAAGGACGCTGCTTCAGTCAGCTGGTGGTGGTGGTGGTGGTGGGGGGGGGGGGGTTTTTCACTGCATCATCTCAGTGTCGTAAAACCAGAGTCTCCTGCTGCTGCTGCTTCCTAACAAACCGCAGCGACACAAAGCCTGGATGAATGAGTGAGAGCAAAAAGGCAAATTTGATTTTCTTTCATCTCCCTCTCCCTTCTCTTCTGTCTCTCCATCTTTTCTGCAAGTGTTTTCCAAGGAGTAGTAATTGGCACAGCTCCTCCGTCCCATGGGATGAAGCTCATTTATATTCTCCCACATAAACACATGCTCACACTGGGCCTTTTCACTCAGACCACCCCCACCCCCAAAAAAAAAGATGTCTTCTTTCCCAGAGAACGTCCCTTCGCCATCAGCAGCCGACCATCAACCCTCTTCTCCGTACTGGAAAATATGCAGAGCACTTCTTCCCATAACTCTCTCCCTTAAGTGCATTGTGGGAACAATCCCAGCAGGCCACAGCTCCTGGAGGTCCCTGATCACTCGTCATGGATCTCTTTTGTTCTTCATGCATGCTGCAGAAGAAGACGGCCTCCCAGATGAGTTCACTTAAAGGAGGTGCTTTACCAGCACAGGGCAAAAATGTCTTCTATTTATAGACCCTTATTATTTTTGCACTGTAAAAAATATACTAATTAGAGATCTCCTGTTGTAACAGACACGTGCTCTGCTGTGCACAGTAAGCACTTTACACAACCACTACTTTTTACACTTTGTCAGTTATTTCTTGTGACTTTTAGTTTTTATCCATTTTCCAAATTCATCATTTGTTGAACACCTCCTCCTGAACAGTGATCATCCAATCACAGCTGCACAGCAATCTTTACTTATTTAAAAACAAAGATTATAGAGTGACGCCCTTTAGCCATGAGCTCATGTCTCAGAGTTTTGTCTCTAATCAACTTTTAAAATCTGGACTTTGGGCTGAATTTCATGTCGTCATGTGTTTTTATATGAGACGTTGGAGCAGCATCTGCTGCTTCGTCCTGTCCTGTCAGTCACACTGGGGAAGTTTGTCCTGAGACTGTTTTGACCTCATCAATCAGCTCAGGTGACTTCTGTGTGGGTGATGTCATTCACCTGTGCTGTGACAGCTGTTACATCATGAGCTACTTCGTGTTCCTTCCAGAAGGGCACATGGCTTGTTTGTTTGTGAACACAGGTCGCACACACGACGCTGATACATGTTCTGAGGCCTAAACCTCTGTTTCCTTCTGTCCACGTGCAAACATGTAAACTGAGTTTTTCCAAATCCCTTTTGGAGTTTTCAGTTCAGTCATTATCAGTGACCTGAAGCTCTGTTTTCATGTGAACAAAAGGCCCAAACGTGTGGAAGCTCTGTATAAATAAGTACATGAAGAAATCCAGCTGCTGGTGCTGAACCTCCTGAGCCAAACTGAGCTGAGACTCTCCACCCTCCCTTTATAGACTCCAGTCAGGCTGATTACCACCAGCCAGCAGCTGAGCTCCACCTCACAGGTGCAGCAGATCTACCTGACGAGCAGGCTGAGCTGGGACCTGCTCTTTGTTCAAGAGAAGAACTTTTCATATCAAATCCTCGCAGAGCACAACCTCATCTTTTAGAAACACCTAACTCTGAGCCATGATGCTGCTTAAACAGCTGGTTTAATGTCTCTGTACAGTTTGTTTAAGAGACGGAGAAGAAAAGAGAAGGTTTTAATGTAAAAATTAACAACAACATAGAACATTTAATCAGCTGCTGCAGGATCACAACTATCTTACATCTGCATTTCAGTATCTGCTTGTGTCCTGATACTTTAATTCTTATCACTATTTTCTACACCACTGACAGCCGGCCCTAAACCTGCAACAGCTGACATTTTTTGCAGTGTAGATGTGTGTGTAAAGATAAAGAACAGAGTGTAAAGCCTCTGGATTATTACTGTCTGTGTGTGTGTGTGTGTGTGTGTGTGTTAGATGAGTGGAAAATTGTTGTGCTGTTGGTTTCCTGCATGCAGCTAAAAAGGCGAATAGGCAGCCTGCAGCCATTATCTTCACCGTTGTTCTCCCCTGGCCATGTTCTGCACACACACACACACACACACACACACACACACACACACACACACACAGTGCACTGTAATAATGTTTTTTCTTTCTCTCTCCTTGCTGCATCTAAATAAATAGACTTGTGCTGCAGCATGTCAGGACAGAGATGCATGAAATCTGATTTTACTGGTCACACTGACACTCGTAAACACACACACACACACACACACACACACACACACACAGTATCTCAGTGAGGAGTCTGTCATTGTAATGGAGGACGAATGTTTAGCACAGTGGAGGCCAGTTCAGCTCTGGAGATAAAAGAGCAGCAGAACAATCATCAGGAGTAAATTCACTGTTAATTGTATATTAAAATAGCAGTAGTATATAACAGGCTAACACGCTGCTAATGTTCCCTATGTGCTCTGCCTGTTACCAGATGGTCGGCTCTGCAGGTCGTGGCTGTGTGCAACTTATTTTACTTCATTAACAATGCGGTCTCTTCCTCCTTTACATCTCTGTGCCATTTAGCGTTTGCATGTTTTGTTGCATGTTTTTCTTGTTTTCATAACTGTAACTGCATCTTGTGTCATTTTAACAAGCGCGACACTCAGAGAATTTGTCTGTGTCAGTGCTAACGGCTGCTCTGCATGTGAGTCATTACAATCAGTGGGGTTTTGTTTACATGAACAGGATGGAGGATGTTGTTGCTGCTTCCTGTTGCTCACATAGTGCAAAATGCTTATTTTGTTGCTGTTGGCTTCTCCATGGCGTCTTGTTGCCCTCATCTGGTGTTGTTTTGTTTTTTTTCAACTGTCATTGGCTTCAGAAACGTAACCATAACTCACCAAAGGACTGCAGTTAGCAGGTTGCTGACAGTAGCACCTCAGAGCTGTGATTAGCTAATGCTCTTTGTCTTGACAACAATGTAAACTACAATGTTTGTCTTTTATTGTTTTGCTGGATTAATTAAAATTGCAAGTTTAAATTCCCCAAACAAGCAATTTGTAGTTTTGCTATAGGTACACTGTATTAACATTAGCATTAGCATTAGCATTAGCGGCTGTTTGCTGACCAATCTAAACTAAACGTTGTGAGTTCAGCATTAAATTTCACTCCTTTAAAAACCAACAGTTGGGTCCAGAGTTTTAAAGCAACGCTGGCATTAACTTCTCTACTGATGCTAGCGTGCTAAGTGGGGTGGGTGGTGAGACAGGGTGGGGCTAACTGGTTAGCATGCTAAGTTTTGCAGAAGAGAAGACTTTATAGAAACAAATTAGTCTCACTATCACAGTGTTGCTATACTCACTACATTTCTACTAGACTGAAAGCTGGTGATGCTAAAGTTAGCTAAGCAAAACTTGCTAAAGCCATCTTAAAAATAAATAAGTG
This sequence comes from Caranx ignobilis, assembly GCA_021432705.1. Classification (NCBI taxonomy): domain Eukaryota; kingdom Metazoa; phylum Chordata; class Actinopteri; order Carangiformes; family Carangidae; genus Caranx; species Caranx ignobilis. The sequence goes on from MU269994.1 coordinate 585,170, forward strand.
AAAAGAGAAACAAAGGGGATGCTGGGTGCCAGCGGCTAGAGGGTGTTCATGCAGACCTAAACTCAGGACGTCAGATCTGTGCCGAGGGAGCAGACTTGATGCTCTTTTGCACAAAGTTGCTGGTTAGCAAGACGCTAGCATGCTCAATTCAGCAGAAGAGAAGAGACATGGTAGTTGAAACGCAGCAATTGAGGAGTAAAGGGCTAAAAATCTGATGCTAATCTCACAAAGGCTCTTAAGGAGTGGTTTAGTGAAGCTATTGATGCAAACGCTGGCTCAGTGAAACTCTCAGTTAGCACCTTGTAAGGACCTCCGCAGTGAAGAGCTTTGAAGAAACCGCTCCTTGTAAATGTTCTGACGAATGAAGAATGAGCTGTTAAAGTCTCAATGTCACGTCTCAGCTCACAACAGAGCAGCTGCTTTTCACATTCACCTCTCCACAGATGGAGGGTGACATTTAAACCAGGATATCAGCTATGTGTTTTTCCTCTTCTTTCATGTAATCAGCATTTGGCATCCAAGCCTGGGCTCTGATCTTTGCTAAATAGTCAGTGTGAGGACTAATGTCAGTTTGAACATCAGCAGCAGCAGCAGCAGCAGCAGCAGGTCCCGTTCACCTCACACTGAACTTTGAAAATGGCTCGTTGAGGTGGATTCAGTCGGTTTGTGTTTGCAGTGAAAAGAGGAGCACAAGAGGAGCCACTTCATCTGCCACTGCTCGTTATACACACACTCATTAATATGTGGGTGCATTGAAATGACTGGCAAAGTATCTGAGCCTTTCACCGCTGCCTGTTCACTGTGCTTTCACACAGCTTTTCTAAAGGAGGATTAAAAACATGACCAGAGCTGAATGGATGAGCAGGCGGCGGGTGGGACAAGACAGCGACCGGCCTTGGTGACAGGACTCAGGTAAAACATAGAGTCAGCACAGGATGAGACGGCTGGAGGGTAAAAAAAAATGAAGTGGAGGAAAAGAGCGATGACAGTTGTGTGAGAAAGAGGCAGATGGGTGTCGAGCACTTCATGAAAGCTTCAACACATTTGATAAGATTAAAATCAAGAAGTGAAACAGACACAGATAAAGGAAGATGTCTGCGTTACCAGCCAATGAGAGCGAACTTCCTCCAGCTCAGACTACCCCTTCTTCAGCTCACTGTCCTCCTCCTGTCGCCTTCTCACAGGTGACACACACCTGTAGACAATCTGCCAATCAGCAGTGTGTTAGAGGCTGGAGGAGCTGGTTCTCATATGTTTCAGGTTGTTGCTTTGGTTCTGGCTGGAGGCCTCAGGATCTCCAGCTCTTTAGGCTGTGTTCACACATGTGGATGGTTTGCTTTGTAAAACTATCGTTGCATTTTTCTTTTGGGTCGTTTGTGTTCACATGGAAACATGGTCCAAAGCAGGCGAAAGCTGTAAACAAATGCCATGCATCATAAATCTTAGTCAGAAGGAGGAGGAGGAGGAGGAGGAGGAGGTTACCTGAGAAAACCAACAACCCTGGAGCATCAGCTGCGTGTGTGTGTGTGTGTGGCTAGTTTGGTTTTTGACTTAGTTGTGTCAGTTGCTGCAGAACTGCTCCAGGGCTCAAATGGAAGTGAGATGAGCGATGAGACCCCCCCTTCTTCTTCTTCTACTTGGTGATCTTGGCCCACATGTTCACACCTGAGCATGATGGCTGTGTTCACATCTCTGGGGTCAAACGCTCCCTGGTTCAGAACAGCTGCTCCAAACGAACCAGGTCTGAACGCACCCTTTGAGTTCAGAGGTGGTTTATTTCTGTTTGTCAGTCCAGGGTGCGATGTCTTCCTCTCCTTTTTGTTCATCCCGCTTTGGTTCATTAGCTTTGGTTGCTTTTTTTTTGGTTTCTTAAAGTTACATTCAAAATGAACCGTGTGCTGATCATCATGTGGCGTCCTTCTCATCTGCTACGACCTTCATCGAAGCTGTCAGAACCAGTTTAATATTTCTATCGTGTGAGATTCTCCACAGATTAAACATCACCAGTCTGTTCATCATATTAATGACAGGATCCAACGGTGTTGGTCCAGGTTTCTCTGCGTTCACCTTCACAGACACTGACACAACAGCTGAGACGCCTCACCTGATGATCAGTGTTCACACAGACAGTTAATCTGACGGATAATCCAACACGTTTGTCAACAAACAACCAGCTGAGGCCACAAACCACATCATCATCATCATCATTCAGCCAATCAGCTCCCTCCTCTCTCTCCTGACTCTCTGCAGGATTGTGTGACTGAGTGTGTGTGAGAGCATGTTTCCTGTTAATAGGAAAATCACTTGCTCTGCCTGTCGGGGGTGAAGACCCCGCCATGATAAAACGACACGTCCTCATTGTTACGAGTCGCTGAAGTTCACAGACAGAGAGAGAGCAGGACTCCAGCTGCTGATAAATACTGTCATTAAAGCTCAGAGACGCAGAGATCAGAGGAGGAGGAGCTCTCCCTCCTTCTCTCTCCTCGTTTCTTCTCTCCATCACTGTGCTCCTCAGGGGGCCCGACTCACTGTACTAACATTTACATTAGGACTCAGGGTGAAACCTCAACGCACCTGAAAACGGCCAAATACTAAGAGCATGTAAAGATGCTGGGTGTGACTGAGGTTTTACACTGTAGAAGATGTTGTTGTTGGTTTGTTTGTTTGTTTGTTTGTTTGTTGCCTGATGCATCAGGAGCTGCAGCGTAACTGCAACTGCAGAAAAAGTTGCACGATGAGTTTCCGTGTTTTCTGTCGACCAGTCTGAAAAACAATTCCTGCAAGAGTCAGGATGAGAATGAAGAGCTGGATCCAACGGGTTCAACCCTTCCACATCATTCACCTTTATGCTTCATGATCAGCTCCATGTGCTTTGCAAAACAATGAGGTCACACTTCAGCAGGAGGCCCAGAGTGTGAGTCGGGAAGTGATCATGGCGTCCACTGTGGCTTCACTTCACACTGAATGATGCTGATGATGCAGCTGCAGCCTCCCTGGGTCCACGAGGTTGTCAACAAACACACTGAGTGTATGTTGCTCTGACCACTCAACCACCAAGCTCCTCAGAATGTGGATATGTATAAGAGCAGCACGGTGGTCGAGCTGCCTCTATCTGATTGGATCACGTCCTGCCTGGTGACCACTGAGTCACGGATGGACCCGGAGGTGTTGTTGTTTTTGTTTTGTTTTTTTAGCTTCTCCCCTCCCCCGTCCCTTAGGAGGATTTTGCCTCCTACCAGGCTGTTGCCATTGATAGGAATTTGTTCTTTGTTAACTTGCCTGGTTAAATAAAGGTTGCTGTTGATGTTGATGTTGTTGCTGTTGTTGTTGTTGTTGTTGCTGTTGTTGTTGATGATGGTGATGAACATCACTGTATCCAGTGCTGTTTCACGTCCTCTGGTGTCACAGTGACCTCTGCTCCTCCTGGAGCTCAGTCCAGGCGTCTCTGCCAACCGGACAGACGCTCAGGTCAGAGAGGGACCGTCCCACAGTGGTATCTTCTCTGTGTGAGCTTCATTACATTTCCTCTGTCTGTTCCAAGAGGATTGTTCATTAAAACCTTATCAATTCTCTCTCTTCTTTTTTGTATTGTAGAAAAATAAATTCACGTCTCATCCCTGTCTGATCTGAAAGGTTAAAGTCATCACACCTGAATCTGTGACATTCATGTGTGTTCATGCATCTTCTTGTTTCAACCAAATGAACTCACACTCAGTTCAGACAGTATAATAACACTTGTCTGTGACTCTGTTTAACCGCCAGCTGCAGCTCTGAGATCATCAGCGCTGACGAACACGTCCTGAGTGTCTCGACCTGTTTTACACCTCAGCTGACGTGAGGCACAAGTTTGTCCCTATGTTGGGACAGGAAGTGTTTGGCCAGCAGCCCTCCTCCTCCTCCTCCTCCTCCTCCTCCTCCCAGCTGGCTGCTCTGACCCCAACATGGCCGCCATCCCCGTGTCCTACCTGGGAAGCCATGCTGAACTCCTCAAACTGTCGGCGGTCAGAGGCCGAGCCGCCACGCTGGAGGACGCACGGTGACTTTGGAAGAGTCAGACTCAGCAGCTTCACTTCAGCAGCTTCGTATTAATGTCTTTATGTTACTTTTTGTTATTTCTGATCTGAGCCGTCTAAGCACAAAGCTGTTATTTCCTGTGACCTTTGACCTCTCACCCTGCAGCAGTGTTACACAACAGCAACAACAACAACAACTCTGACTTATGATTGTGTCGCCCATTCCTCTCCAGTGTATCCAGGAGTGAACTTTGATTTCAGCAAGCAAACATGTTGGCAGGGGGGGCGGGGGGGCAGTGGGGGGGTTCATATACAGGAAGTGGCATATTTCTCCTGCAGGCTGTTTCCATCTCTGCTGGGTTGGATATTATACGCTGTAATTCAGCTCGGGGAATAATTGACCTGTCAACGGGTTCACGCCACAGGTCCCATCATCCAGAGAGGAGGAGGGCGGCGGCCAGAGCCACTCAGCTCTGCTCCTGCAGATTGATACATCCTGTTTCCCCTCAGAGGTCTAATAATGTTACTGCCACTGTACACACACACACACACACACACACAGTCCTAAGGAAAACATGGAGCTGCTGAAACACTTTTTTTTTTTTTCCCTCCAAACAAAAACAACACATCAGGAGCTGCAGCAGGTCCGTGTGGCCCCAGGCCTCAGGTCTGTGGTGGACCGTCATGGTTTCATTGTAAAAATGAACTAGTTCGTGTTCATTTGTTCTGATTTTTAAATAAATGTTGTTCTTCAGTAAAAACCTCCTCCTCTTCTTCCTCCTCTTCCTCCTTCTCCTCCTCCTCCATCAAGTCATTGACTCCAACAACCTAATGAATAACTAACCCACTGAAGAATCACAGACATTTTACATGTTTTATTTTTCTTTTGCATCTGTCTTCATTTGTTTGTTCATCAAACTGCTTCAAACTCTCAGACAAACTGTCTAGATGTGTCTGTACTGTTTGTACTGTCTGTACTGCAGCAGCACATCGGTACTGATGCTGGGCCGTCTCCATGGAGATGTCACTCGGACACTCAGTATGTTTACATGACAGTTGAGAAAACTGAATTATGGCCTTAATAAGTTCAGGTGTCGGTCCGACTCAGACTGGACTTCTCTGAAACACCCAGGTGACGTGATGTGAAACTGGTTTTCTTCTGAACGTATGTTTATGTTTAGAAATAAACCTATAAGGACTTTTTCCTCCTGCAACAAACGGACACACGTTCTCTTTTTACTTTTTTCTGATGAATGTTTATTCTGTGTCCAACTCAGCAGGAACACATATTTGACAAACAGCACCAGTGACCCAGTAATCCCGGCGCCTGGCAGCCGCTCCTACAGTATGTTTCCACGCTCGGCTGCAGCTCGCCGTGACGCCGTCGCCGCAAATCTGTTCAGATAATAACAGGCGGGCGGATTAAAAACAGGGACGCCTCTTCGTCCTTGTTCTGGGTCTGTCTTTGAACCTGTCAGCTGGTGGAGGGACGCAACGGTCTGTCAGGGCCAGGAGGGGGTCCACACACACACACACACACACACACACACACACACACACACACCTTTATATTGAAATGTATTTACAGACACTGACACACACCCAGCTGGACAACAGACAGTGTCCTCGTCCACCCTGTCTGTCCTGCAGCAGCTACATGTTCACACTGAGACTGAAGGAGACGATTCACTGAAACAAAGACGTGTCCACAGCTCTGGGGTGTAATTCCCTCTGACAGCACTGTCGCAAATACAAGTGCATCTGTTGACAGGCTGACATCAGTGACTCCTGCGTAAGTGACAAAGACACCAATGACTACGTGTCCACACACTTTGTACACACCGCGATCTGAGCGTGCAGTGGTTTTGTTTGGACCGACCTGACATTCATGAAGATCACAAGATCAGAGGAGAACTAGAAGCTAACATGCTAACGTGCTAACAGTCGTGTATAAAGTGAGATCAACAGATCACTTTGACTCCATGACTTCCTCCTTGTAGAACTGATGTGTTGGATCATAAAGTGTTGTGGTTAGTTTTTCTGTTTCCTTCAGGAGCCTCTGACTGACTGAAGACTGAGTGGGAGGAGCTAATGCTGACGAACGTGATGATCGAACCCTCAGGAGTTTTGTCATTTACCATGTGCTCTGTGTGTTTGATGATCTGGTCGACGTGGCTTGATGTGAACTGGGTGTGGATCCTCAAAAAGCCAAACTTTAAACTTTATGGGATTTAAAAGTTGTAGGGATGTTAAAACCTTTCCATTGATCTATTAACCATTGATGGATGAATAATTACTTTACACCATGTTAAGAGTTTCTATTCCTCTACGTTCTCTTTACTTCATTCAGGAATCAAAGTGTTGAACTCTGAGGAAACGAAGTGAAATGAAGTGATGGAGGCTGAGATAAGAATTTAAAACCACTTGTGTGTTCACAGTGGTGTGAGTGTGACATCATGATGGTACAAGTGAGCTCGGTCTCGTGAGGCCTCTCTCTGTGATTCGCTGTCTCTCTCTTTATTTTCTCCCGCTCGTTTTAAACACCAGAGCGAGTCCTGGCGGCGCCAAGCGGCCGAGCTTCTGCTGCGTCTGCTCAGAGTTTCCTCAGAGGAGGTTACGTAACTCCGCCCCCCCACCCCCACCAACCCCAACCCCACCCCCACCTGGCTGAGCTGCAGTCAGAATAATGGCGGGCCGAGCTAATCGATGCTCGGACCTGTGTGATTTATAGTGTTTGCTGAAATCAGCAGAACGAGCTGCTCTCTCTCCTCCCTCACACTCACTCCTGTAATTGGATATCTGTATGAAGCTTCCAGGAAGTTTTCATCGGGGCTTTACCCTCAACGCGCCGCGCTCTCCTCATAACCTACATTACTAATGGAGACAAATGTTGCATTGCATCCTGGGAGAGTTCTCTAATTGGAGGAGCAGAGAGGGAAACAGAAGAAAGAAAGGGAGACGGTTTTCTCCGAGCGTCTCGGCTCTTTGAATCATGAAAATCCTCGAGTGAGAAAAGTTAAAGAAATAAAATGAAGGCGAGAGCAGGAGGAGGTGACGAAGGAAACTAAAGTGATGCTGCAGGAGACAGAACGACTTTGGCTCCTCCCACATGAGTGACATCACAGCAGGTGATTCTAATCAGCCTCATCAGTGAGGGGCGTCGCGCTCGACCTTCAGCTCGCACACTTTGATGCTCCCTGACGTTTCGGTCTCGACGTCAGAGACTCTAAACGTCTTCTGTCGACGTGGAGTTGTTTTTTTTTTTGTTTGTTTGCTTGTTTTTTCCTCAGGTGTCGTAAGAGTTTCCTTTTTTTTTTTTTTTTTTGTTTCTTTCTGTGAAGCGATCAGGACTCAGGACTCAGGTCTCAGGACTCAGGACTCAGGACTCAGGTCTCAGGACTCAGGACTCAGGACTCAGGTCTCAGGTCTCACTATCAGACCTTCAAGGGCATCCAAAAACACCAGATTCAAAGACTTTGCCTGAGGGAAGAAGCACAGTTCATAGGTGTAATGTTAAACACGGGTTGCCATAGCTACCAGAGGATGCTCAGAAGTTAAAAGAGAGATGGAAAAAAGAGCGGTTCAGAAAGTCCACATTTTGTTTTAATAAACCCATCCACATGTGTGACTGTCAACAACATCTGCATCTACAGTTTAAAAGCCAAGTGTCTGTGTGGCCTGCTCCTGGTCACACAGAAAGGTCAGAGGTCATCATGGTACATGTTTAAATTCTAATGTTTCACATACAGTATGAATCTGGTGTCTCTGTGTCTTATCACTGATGTAAGTGTGACAGACTGAGAGTGATGCACACACTGTGTGGAACATCAACAGACAGCCACTGAACTGTGATGTTTACAAAAACATCAGTGCTGGTTCCAGTGGGTGATCAACACTGGTGCATCATGGGTAAGAAGAATCATATGTTTGGTAGTGAAAGTGAAGCTGAACTTCACTTGGACCACGAAGGCAACATGACACAGGAAAACATGGACTTGACTGAGAAATTGGAGAAAATATGTCTCAACATTGTTGTGTTGTGTTGCTATGGAGACGGCCTGGACAACAAATCATACTCTGGAGACATGAAGGGACAAAAATCACATCAAGTTTATATTCTGTTGAATGAAAATGAAACAAACATGAGCATCACACTATGAAGCACCAGTGTGTGTGTTTCACTTCCTCCTTCTTCTTCTACTACTACTGCTTCTTCTTCTTCTTCTTCTCCTTTTTCTCTTTTAAAATATGAATGAATCTTCTGATAAACAGTCTCTGACGGCTGCGGCCTCTTTAATGAAGCTCCTGTGTCTCAGCCTGCAGGTTTGTCTTTATTCTCATATTTCACACCTGCTTTTGTAACTCCTCTCTCTCTCTCTCTTTCTCTCTTTCTCCCTCTGGAGGAGGAGGAAGAGGAGGAGGTCCACGGCCGTGCAGCTCAGACGGAGGAAGTTAAAGCGCTGCGAAGTCTTCCAGTCAAACCGGAGACATGCTCAGCTGAAGTTTTACAAATCTGCATTCAGTTAGAAAGAAGCCCTGCAGCAAAGTGTCAGGCAGCAGCTTCATCACACCACAACAGAACAGATTCTTATAAATGAGCCACATCCACACAGTCACACTGCTGCAGCGCTGTACGACACTACACCGAGGGAGAAAATGAGCTCCGGCTGCAAGAAGCTGACTGAATCCATTTAAATAACTGAAGCATTAAATAACAACGAATATTAAAACTGAGATGGAAGGAAACTGCTGCTCTGCTCAGCAATTATTATCAGACTTTTTAATGGCTCAGCTCCGACGAAACACACTGATGCTGCTCTTCTCTTCTGTGCTTTTTGTTTTTTTTTCATCCAGAAGCCAAAACGTCAAAAAAAAAACAAGCAGCAGCAGCGACAGGAAGAAGAAACTGAACCGAGGAGCAGCGCCGCTTTAACTCTGAGGCCACCACACCTTCAGAGCTGTGAAGACAGAGGACGTCCAGACGATGTCCACTTTGTCTCACCAGCTGCTGCTCCTGTCGCCTAGCAACCTCCACAACACTTTCTTCATCTTTTAGCTTTCATGAAGGAGCCATCTTGTTTTCGACACAACATATCTCAGTAACACAGATACTCTCCAAATTTGGCACAAAGGTTCACTGTGACTCAAAGATGAATTGATTATATATTTGGGGGTCAAAGGTCAAGTGCATGGTGACCTCATAAACCCCAGTTCTGGCCTTGTGAATATGTATGTGTAACATTCACTGCTACAAAGCCTAAAAAACTGACAGTATAATGAAACCAGCTGATGCACCGTTGGCTCACAGCAGCACAGAGATGAGTGTTGTTATATTACATGTAACACTTCACTGGTCTGAATGATGCTTTGTGACTGTGGAAGAACCTGCTAATGCTAATGCTAATGAGCCGAAGTGTGGATTTCACTGTGAAGCTGTTTTTTTTTTACTGAACAAGTTATCGCAATATTTGTGTGTGTGTGTGTGTGTGTGTGTGTGTGTGTGTGTGTGTGTGCAGCTCTACAGGACGGCTCTTGGCTGCAGACGTCAGGTGTGTGTTTTTTCTCTCTGGTGGTGTGTTTATGAGAAGAAGCAGAAAAACATTTCTACCTTTTTTTTAAAGTCAGTTTATTTTCACACACACACACACACACACACACACACACACACACACACACACACACACCAGCCTCAGTTTACGTCCTTGAGCAGATTAATCTGCTAAACTCTCTTCGCTGATCGCAATTAAGAGATGAGAAACTTCTAAAGCGCTCTCCCTTCACACACACACTTCGCCTCCCTCCATCTCCACTCATCTCTCATCTCTCTCTCTCTCTCTCTCTCTCTCTCTCTCTCTGTGTAACAAGTCCTCGCTCATCCCTTCTTCTTACCTCTCTGATATCCTCCTATCTGTGTTCGCAGTCACACTGGGATAATTGTGCACCTATAATGGAGAAATTAGTCAGCCCTGAAATGACCTTCTCTCTCTCTCTCTGCTCTCGGAGAGGCTGAACGTCGCCGCTTGCCTCGCTCTGCCACATCAAACCTGACGAGCTGCAGAGGAGGAGGAGGAGGAGGACGAAGAGGAGCAGGAGGAGCAGGAGGAGGAGGAGGGATCACCGCTGTGAGGCATCCTCCACAAATCAGCTTTCACTCTGCAGCTTCCTGTCTTCCTCTTCCCTCCGCTGCTTCTGCCTCTTATTAGAAAATCACTCTAATGTCGCACTGCAGGTGTTTTATTACTTCAAAGCAGTAAAATGAAATAAGAAGAGACGCCATCGCCGACATCTGAAGGCAGAGCTCGGTTTTCATTTGTTAATTTGTCCCTGGAAAGGTCCAGGTCCAACATGTCCAGGTGTGTCTTTGCTGCTGACATGTGACAGCAGCTTTCAGACCAGACGTTAACCCACTGAACCAGAAATATCAGAGAGCAGCACCTAAAACCGTCAAACTGACAACACAACAAACACGGAGACTTGTACAGCGCAGCGGTGAGTGGTAGTTCACCTGCAGGGTGTAACGTCCGTGGACTTCACATCAGGAGCTCACTTCCTGGAGGCCTGACATCCAATCAAATCCACTGATCTGGTATCCAGCGTACTCACAGATATCACAGCCTGTGGCGGATCTACAGGTGGGGCTGGATGGGCGTGGGCCCACCCAGATTGACAGCTTGCCCACGCTATCAGGTTCATGACAAAATTGCCTAATATTCTTGTGTTTCCCCAGTTTTGTTTTTTCATGCTAAGTATATTATATATTATTATATTATATATATTCAAGGGTATAAAACATATTTTAAAGTCCTTCTCTTTTACATGACTCCCTCCAGAGGCCGACTGGTCATCTGTGTGTTCTGGAGAATCACAGGACGGCCGGTGGTCCAGGACGGCCAGCGGCCACTAACCCCAGTTCTTGTCCTTCAGGATGAAGTTTGTGTCTCTTTGCTGTAAAAATACTTTAAATTTCAATAAGTTACAGTTGAGGCTTAAAAATGTATCAGTTTTATTTTCAGTCTTTTTCACATCCTTCATCAGCTCAGCTGCCAGTCGCTCCCTGATGAGCCGAGTCCACCAAACTGTGCCGGTGGAGCTTTAACTGGAAACTGCTTTGTTCTTTATATTTTCAATGTCACTGGTTACTGTCACTGGCTCTGTTTGTGTTGTTGAGGAGGACAGCCCTGTGGTTAATGCAGCTCCTGGTAAAAATGTCCTGAAACCAGGAGAAATTCACAACAATGACATGAAGAAAACAACTTTTCTTGTTGTTGTGATCGACGACAACAACAGAAAATCACATACTGTGTCTTTAAAATGAAGACGATCCAGATTCTTCTACCAAGAGGCCAAAAACTCAGAAAGTACAGATTTCAAAGAAACAGTTTTCAAAATAAAAGCACACCTTTAACATGTGAGAGCAAATAAAAGTTTCCTCATTGTGCTGCGGCTCAGTCGGGATGATAATATGGTATTACACTGTATTGTACACAGACCTGCAGATCTCTGGCCATTGAACCACCAGCAGGAAAACACAGATAGCGAGCGTTCAGGATGAGGTGGCCGTTGGGATGTTTGCTGATTGAGAGCTTTAAACCTACAAAGAAAGTGTAATTGAAAAGGCGGGCTTAGCCCGACAGCCTTTTGTGATATCTTTTTAATTAAGTTTCCTTTTCTAATGTGTGATCGGCGAGCGCGATAACAGCGGCGGTGACACGCACGAGGTTTTGTTCATTAAAATGTGGATCTTCAAGAATGTGGCGCTAATTAAAATTCAGCCGTATGAGGAAAAGAAGCAGCTGTAGATACGACTGAAACAGAGGGCACTTCACAGGCAGGCGGGAGGAAACACAAGGAGGAGTCATGTGTGACACATATATGTGATTAATATGAACATCACATGTTGGTGTTGTATCACAATAGTGTTAGAGGCCCCACACACAGCCACATCAACATACGTCTGTTGAACCACAGGTTTTCCCAGATGGAGCTCAGTCTCATCAAGATGCATCCAAAAAAGAGAAAGATTAATATAATGAAACACATATGTAACAAGTTCATACTTTCTAAATGTTTAGATTTAAATGCAAATGTAATGTGCACCAAACAGGCGTCTTATAACATGAACACAAATGTATATATGACAATTTGTGTTTGGTTTCAGGTTTCAGAAAGTTGCATGTGTTAGCGTTAATCAAAGCCTACTGATCACAGTCACCCAGAGCATGTTGTGTCTGCTGCCTTTGCTACTGTTAGCCACTGTTAGCATGTCAGTTTTGGTGTCCTGCTAACATTGGCTTCTGCTCCTGCTGTAAACGGACCTGATGTGGACCCTGGTTAGAAAAAAGTTTGTCCAGTTCAGGGAAGAAGTAAGTCTCCCTCCAGCTGAGGAGGAATGGTGCAGACAGACAAACACCCCCAGACAGAGCTCAGAGCTCTGCTGCCGTTGTGCATCACAGAAACGGTGGATCGTGTGCAGGTGTCGGCAGACGGCTGTTGAGCCTGACAGCAAGACGCAGACAGTTAAAAATACCACATCTTCAAGAGTCTGTGATATTTCTGGAGGGAGAAGATGGCGTCGCTCTGAAGGCGGAGGAGTCTTTGTCTTTATTCAAACAGAAGGAGGCGAGAAGAAAACGAAGACGAAGAAGAAGAGGGGGAGAGGGCGACGAGGGTCTGAATGAAAGGAAGCCATGAAGTGGGTTTTCAGCAGAAGGAGAAAGACCTCTTCACGTTTGCTGAAGAGCAGCACCAGTGAAGTCAGACAGTGACGGACCAATCAGAATAAACCCAGGGAAAAACATGACAGCAGAGGCACAAAGGCACAAACGAGCAGCTGTTTGGGCTGCGTTCACGCTCACTTCCTGTTTGTCTTTTCAGTCTAAAGTGCTTTTTTTTTCTTTTTTTGTCCCCAGTTAAGGTCTATTCAGGTTCTGTGGAGATGGGCTTCGCCTTTTGTGCCTTGTTGATGACTCTGGATGTGAGTTAATGAAGGACGATGCTGAAGGCAGAAAGCAGCAGATGAGGAGAAATAAAGACCAGACCGAGGGTTTTTTTTTTTTTAAACTCCAATGCAGCCAAACGTAATTATGGGATGTGAATTACTGCAGAGGGAGGAGAGTGTGTGTTGATGCTTCTGTGTGTGTGTGTGTGTGTGTGTGTGTGTGTGTGTGACCAATGAATGTACTCAGAAAGTTGGCTGCGTTTTGTTAAAGCTCCAGTCGTTCCTCAGGGAGGTGCAGTCCATCCTGTGGCTCAAAGTTTAAAGATGTGAGCAGAGTCCCATTTAAAAAGTTTTTTCCTTTAATGATCTCTTAATGTTCCTGCAACACCGAAACACTGGATAATTGAACCACGCCGGAGATTTATGTGGTATCATCAGTTCGAATCATTTCAGCTTTGTTTCAGAGCCAGAGGGCACACACACAGATCTCCAGTCAGGAAGTCGTCACCGACGCATTCAGCAGCCGAGCGCCGTCAGAAACTGATCCAGGAGCAGAAGCTACAGAGGTTTAAAGCTCTGGCTGTTGAGCTTTAGCTTTTTCTTTTTTCTTTTGATTTTCCATAAAATCAAACATTTTATTCAGTTGTGACGTGATATGACGTGAACACAGGAAGTGACACGGAGGTGACCTCACAGGGGGGCAGGATGTGAGTCATATGGTGTGAGGCACTGAATCCATGAGGGAGGGAACAAGGACAGTTTTATTCCACTACATTTATATTTTTAGGTTTTTGTTTTGTTCTGTTGGGGGGGGGGGTAACTGATAATTTTATTGCTGCAACCTTGCACATATTTGTGAGTAGCCATGATTAAGTGAGGGGGGACATGGTGGGACATGGGGACGATAATGTTTGTATGATGTGATCAGCTGCTCAGGGACGGTGGGTGGAGAACAGTGCTTTTACTAATAAACCTGGTTCAGTGCATCTCTCCCTGTCAACAGAAGCACATTTACATCACATTACATGAAAGGACGTATTTCAAAATAAAACAGGAAACATGAACATCCACACAGTTACAAAGTCCAGTTACTAACTTATATAGAATAGAACAGAATAGCTTTATTCTCCACCTTTGTGGAAATTTGTCTTTGGCTTCTCCAGCATTAAATTACATTACAAACAGAAATCAGATCTCAGGACACGTCCCATCACACCACACAGACAAACTGTGCAAACAGGCAAGAAATAACAGCAGCACAAAGGTTCTGGGTTCGATTCCCGGGCCTGTACAGTTTGCATGTTCTCTCTGTTTCTCCAGCTCCTCCCACACTCCAGAGAAATGAATGTTAGGTGTGAATGGGAGGTTGTCAGTTTGTTTGTCCACGTCTTACACATGTCATCATAACAGTGATAATGTAGATTTTGAAAGTTTAGAAACTTTTCTATTTTTTGAAATATCCACCCAGAGGATGATGGGAAATAACCTGTGTGGGTGTGTGAGAGTGTGTGAGCTCTTAGTTTCTGTGATGTTCAGTAGATACAACAGCACAACACCCAGTGTCATCTGAGCGTATACAACAGATTTCAATGTAGTGTGTGTGTGTGTGTGTATGTGTGTGTGTGTGTGTACCAGCAACATATTGTGTGTCAGAACAACTGTGTTATCAAAGTAAACACACACACACACACACAAACACACACACCAACATGAACTCATCAGTGTCGCTGCTTCAGTTCTGCAGAAAACCTGCAACTTATCTCACTGCCTCCTAAAATAGGTTCATACTTCTCCTCGATGATGTTCCTGTGAGCAGACTATACATCATCCTATAGGTCGTACATCATGCTGCTTCTGAGAGACAAAAGGCAGAGTGAAGATCTTTTATTTATGGAGCTCCTGAAGCCCTCAGAATAAATATTCACAAAACACAGGCACTTAATCAAATCATGCAGCTTCTCCCAAAAGCAGATTAACTTTGAATCTTTGGATTAACCCTCGTGTCATGGAGCACAGAGCCCTGGTACACTTCACACTCGGTGCACAAACATGGTGTGTAAATAACACAAATCTCCAGAGAGATCACACTTTGGTTTGGAGTGTTTTCCAAAAACAAACAAACACACACACACACACACACACACATGCTGCAACTCACATTCATACTTTAAGACCTCTAATGTGTGTGTGCATGCATGTGACATGGTGTGTGTGTGTGTGTGTGTCAGATGTGTCTGCACTAATGAATTAAACAGCAGGCTCATTACACACCTAAACACACATGTGCACACACACACACACACACTCTCTCTCTCTAAACAGCCTCCAACAATGGCCGCTCAGTGAATCTCTTTCAGTCCTAATTTAATCAAAGTGGACGCTGCCTTTTGTCTTTTTGTTCTATGATTATATTTTTCCTCTGCGGTGTGAACGGCTGCAGGCGACGGACGGACGGACGGGGAGAAAAGGCCGCGGTCAGATAAACAAACGTGATGAAATAATCTTTTGTCACAGATTAAATAGCGACTCTGCTGCCCGCCGGCTTTTCATTGTGAGCTGTTTAGTTGTGATTCATTCAGGTCTAATTGACGATGACAACGGCAAAGTGACGGAGGTGAACGGAAAATTACAGACATCCTTCATTAAAGTGGAGGAGGTGGTGTTTTGGGGGGGGGGGAGATATACAGGAAGGACAGACACTGACAGAAAGAGAGGGAGCGTTCAGTTAATGGGAGTTTTCATTCACACTGACCCTGACGCTCCAAACTCAACGTGACCTTCACCTCACATGGTGGACGGCAGCAGAACCAGAGGAACTGTGGAGACTGCAGATCTGGTCCGACTGGGACACACACTCTGGTCTGGACTCATCCACCCTGAGCGACTTCATGGACTTTTACCACACCAACCCCCCCCGTCCCTCACCCTGAGTGTCAGCTCCTCCACATCTGTCTCCTGTCCAGTGAGCTAACCACAGTGACACCACGTCATTTCTGCTAATTCTTGTGTCATTCTTCTTAATGCTAACACGAAAAAACATACAACAAAACAAATACAGTTGAAAATTGGTTGCATGGTTGCTAGGCAACAAAAGCTGTGATTTGTGACACAACAGTAATGGTGGTCACATCCCAATTTCTCCATAGACCAGACTGTCTGATCTCAGTTCAGCCTTTGTAGACCACGCCCTGATTTATTTTAGCGAGGAGACCTACTACTGTTAGCATGCTATCAAGCTAGCCTTGTCCCATCTTGCAGTAACACTTTTTAACTTAAGGGGCAGTAGTGAGTCATTATAGCGACTACACCACTGTTACATAAGCAGCTGCTGATGCTAACGTTGCCTACGTAGCAGTCACACAATCTTAAATACACTTACAATGTACAAATCTCAGCAACGGTTGGGAGATGAGTTTTCAGGTTTTCATGATTTCAACACAGAAGCATTTTTCCACCTTTGCTGGTGGCTGTAACAAACGGACTTTTCAGAGACGAGCGACCCAGAGAGCAGCAGAATCACTGCAGAGCATCAACATGATGAAGCTGAGACTGGAGACCTCCAGTGGTTTGCTCAGCGAGGGAGGCCAGGCACAGGCGCAGCTCCAGTATGAATGTGCTCTCCTGCTGTCAGCTGATATTGGACTAACAGTGGAATAATCCAGGAGTTCATTTATGAAACGCCCAGCGAATAAAACAGTATGAATCCCCCGACTCTGCAGGAACACATTAGGCAGCGAACAGTAATTCTCTGTTCAACTTGAGTGCAGCCTGTGCTTCCATTAAAGGCCTGTGTGCTGTTTGCTCTGTAATTACTACAGTACAGCAGCTAGGAGCGGTCACTGCTAATGTTCACTGTGTTAAAGTGGCTTCAAAAAAAAAAAAAAGAAGAGAAAAGAAAACCTACAGTGAGCTCGGAGCTGCTGTGCTTTTGAAATGACCACTGCATCAATAATGCAGCAGCAGCAGCAGCAGCAGCAGCGACTTGGACTGGACCAATAAAGCTCCAGCTCAGAGTTTACCTCCTGTTTGTTCATTTATTCAAGTTGTCTTGATGCTGCTGTGAATACTGTGAAGATTATTGCTCATATGAACATTTTCACGTACATTAACGATGTTTGTTCATTAAAAATTCACATTCAAACTGTAATGTTAGTGTTTTAAATGGAGACTGAAGCTACAGTGGTTTTTAATAAACTTTGTTTAAACAGTCTGCAATAACACCACTTTTATCAACTTTAAAGAATCGAGCCACAAGAACTCTGGAGTATTTTTTTTTAAGTTTTAAGAAACAGTGCATCATCAATAGTTGTGAATTTTTCTGTCAGTGCAAACAAAAGTGAATCTGAAGCTAATAAAGCTTCAGCGGCATGCTGCGGAAGATAACCCTGTCAGACGCCAGCGTTTTCAGGCAGGAAATGGATTGTTCTGTGTTCGCCGCAGCGAGGAGGAGGAAGAGGGGGGGGGGGCGGCTGAGTAAACTGAGAGTAGGAAAAGCACTGGCAACAGAGATGTAGGCAAACAAGTATTAGCATTAGCCACGCTAATAAAGCCTCAGGTGCAGAGAGCGGCCGGGGAAAGTTCAGAGGTCAAAGTTCAACCTGGTTCTACTTTGGTTCGGCGAGAAACTGTTGCGGTGCATCAATGCTGTCTGAAAGCCACCTGAGACTCTTTAAGTATTTTACAGCCTTGAAGGTAATTGAGGATAAATCAAAGGAGAAAACATGAGGTTTAAACATCTTTGATTTCTGACCTGACTTCACCTTCGCAGCAACGCAGCCAGAATCAGAAAGAGAAACTCTTCATTAATCCATGAGGGAAATAGTTTTGTTACAGTTCACCACTGTCCAGTATCACACTGTGGTGACCAGGCTCACCGGTGGTTTATTACTTCGTAACATGAACTGTGCAGCAGATGAATTAGGAGTGAGAGTATTAGAAAGCGGTGTGCTGTATGCCGGTTGAAGGCTCAGCCCAGAGTCTGAGGTTCAGTCTGAAGCTGCACCACCATGTCTCCTCCTGTGTTACATGAAGCTGTTCATTCAGTACGTTTCTTCCTCACTTTTAACTCTGAGCCCGTCCTCCCTCAGCCGTCTGATCAATCAATCAGCTCCAGGGTTCCATCTCTGTGATGCAGTTTTGAGAATTTAGACATTGATTTTTCTTCTGAAACTTTTCCCAGAGACCTGCAGAAACACGTATGTTTGTCAGCAGTAACCAGACGTCTGTGACTTCTGTCCTCCATCGTTATCTTTTGTCAGGAAGTGATTCTCCCTTCACATCCAATATGGAGGCTGCACAAGAGAAGAGAAGACGACCTCTGGCTCCGGAAACTTTAAATCCAAACTTTCCCCATTGAACAAACACCGGCGGTGTCCTGCACTGACGTCACGAAGAAAACGACTTTATAACATGAATAAGTTGAACAGTTTGCAGCTTTAGAGCGAAGCCTCGCTCTCTAATAATGAAGCCGCGGCGGTTAATCCTCAGAGAGAGGAAGAAGAAGAAGGTTTAACTGGGGAGGAGGCCACAGATTCCAGCTCTCAGCCAGTGGTGGAATAACACAGTGAACAAATCAGGGCCAAGCTGACATTAGCCCCTCGCTAGCAGGACACCCACTCCCCATGAAGGCCAATTACTGCGGCTCCTCACAGGTGGCAGAGGGCTTCTGCAATTTCCAGTTGGTGTTTTCATGTGAGGTTAAAAGAGGTGACTGGGCTTTTACCTTTACAAAGGGACAGAGCAGACATGTCTGCCAGAGCTGACATGGTTTTTATTATCCTGCTCCTTTATTCTCCTCATCCAGCTGCTGTATAATGAACCTATGTGGCCTTAAGAGAAAGCATTAGCAGTCGGCCGGCTCGCTGTGACACTTCACTGGTGAGGAGGAGGAGGAGGAGGAGGAGGAAGCAGATATGAGAATCGTTTCATTCCTCCTGCTCATCATATATCTGAGAGCAGCTGCAGGGCGCTGGGCTCTGCTCCGTCACCGCTCCACACTTCCTGCTCATGTTCCAGGTCAGTGCGTCAGTGCTCTGAGGGTCAAAGGTCAACACAGGTAAAAGGTATTACCGCGGGCGACGTCGAGCGGGTGTGAAAGTCGCTCTGTAGCAGTTGGTGCAGTAATAATCAGGTGTGAATACAGAGTTCATGAGTTCATTACTGAGTCTGCTGTTGTTGTGTCCAACAACTATTTTCTTTAATAAAGTTTGTGAATGAACCAGCGAGGTGAGGTTGTTGTTTTAATTACTCCCAAATCTTTGCAAACGAAAAGTGTGGAAAAAAACATTTTTCCAAAAGACCTATTTTTCTGTTGTTGTTGTTATTTAGAGCGAAATGAAATGAAAATGTGTGAGTTGTTGTGAGTTCATCAGTGTTCACCTGCTCAGAGAGGGCGGAGCCTCCACACAGGTAACAGGAACCTGGGCAGGAGTTCTGTCTGAAGGAGAAACTCAGGGAGGGAAGTTATTTAGTCCCAACATTACACACACACACACACACACACACACACACACACCACACACACAGAGCTCCAGAAGAAGATGAGGAGACAAATATGGAGGATAAAAACAACATCATATGTTCAATGCATTAAACTGTTCACATTTCTTATTGGTTGTTGGATGGATGGATTCTCATTTGACGTAGGTTCGATTCCCTGTGTGTGTGTGTGTGTGTGTGTGTGTGTGTGTGTGTTTGCTGACAGCAGTGTTTCTCTGATGTGTGTTTTCCTCTAGAAACAACGGCCTCAGTGCTGCAGTCGCTCTCTCTGAGTGTCACAGTCAGGCAGGGCGGCTATTTTTTGTCTTTTGAAAGGCTGATTAAAAAAAAGACAGGGAGAGAGAGAGAGGGATGGAGGGAGGGAGGGATGAAGAGAGGAGGGGAGGAGGGGAAGAGGGGACCTTTAATCTATAATGGAACAGACGTTATCATTATTGTTAAATAATGCACAGCGGCCACCAGCATCAAGTATTAATAACTTATTGAACAGAGCAGTTTCCGGTGACCTGCCTCTGGGCCTAAAGCATGACTTTGAACAGGACCAGTGTGTGTGTGTGTGTGTGTGGGGGGGGCTTTATTGACAAAAGGCCACTGTAATATTGGGGGTTTAAAAAGCCCAAGGGGGGGGCACAGGGGTATTTAAACCCTGGATGTTGTTTCTGTCACAGTTTTGGTTTTATCCACGTTTGTGTGGGGTCCTCTCCTCTTTTAGAAAAACCAAAAACATTCTCATCCCATTCTTGACAGATTTTTGGGACTGGTCCCTCACTTTATTGTGTCCCCGGACTGGCCCCTCACTGTGTCCCCAGAAACACTTGGAGTTTTTGTCAAACTGATGAAGTTGTTTTCTGCATTTTTCACGTTTGTGTTTTTGCTGGTGTTTTCTGACGTTGCAGTGAGTTGATCCCTCAGGGCCACCGTACTGATATAATGACTGTTTAATTAATCACAATATTGGATTTATTTCCAAAAAGACTGTGAAAGGTCAAGGAAATGTAGCAAAAGAAAACCTTGAATGAGTTTATTTATTTTTCCGTGTGTGTGTGTGTGTGTGTTTTAAACTCTTTGTGGGGACCATGTGTGTGACGATGGATCTGAGGTTCTACAGAAAAGTGAGGATGTTTTGTCAGATCATGATTTCATCAATGAGCTGTTTGACACTAAACTCTTGGCTTTAAGGTTTTGGGTCAAATAGTTTCAATCTTCACACACACACACACACACACACACACACACACATCTCAGTTGTGTAACCACAGCATCAGACAATGAGCTGGTCAGCTGACTCTGCAGCCGTGACCCTTGACCTCTTCCTCAGGCCCAGAGTTGTGTCTGTGCAGAGGCTGATTCTCTTCACATGTCAGGGCAGATGTTTGTTACTCGTTTGTTCAGCGGTTGCATCTTCTTCTTCTTCTTCTTCTTTGCCTGCTAATCGCAGCGCCCACCCGCCATTAGATTTTTCCGAGGAGGAAACACAAATGTCCTCCGGCTGCCAGACTCGATCCGTTTCAGCTCCTGCTGCAGAAAAACGAAATGAAAAATGAAACAAGAGCTAACAAACATTTTGGCCGCCTTTCACTCTGCGAGCACTAAACATCCCATATAAAAATCTATTTGTTGGACGGCTTGTAAATTGAAAGCTTTGAAGACGGTTGCCTAGCAACTGGGCCCCAGTTGCCAAGCCCAGCATTACTGCCAATTATGGGTGGCCAGGAGAAATTGGTGTCGGCCTTTTCTCTTTTTTTTCATGCCTCCCCATCTCCACGCTCTGTTTTTTCCCTCAGCCTTCACATGAAGATCTAACGACGCTGTTGATATCTCAGCTCTCACCACACATGAAGCAGAACTCATCAAAACACAGCAGTTTAAAAAAAAAAAAGTCTCTTAAAATCACAGTTTTTTCTTAAATGGAGTCTTGTGATGCTTTTGGTCTTGTGAGCATGTGCATGTGCACCCCCCCACCCCCACCCAACTCCATCATCATGTCTGTAATAGCATGAATCAAAGGGGCATTTAAGATATTTTGATTTATGTTATTACACACACGACTCTGTCACATCATCATCTTTCATGCTGGGACTCGCTCGTTTGCTCATTTTCAGAAAAACACGAGCCAGAAGTTTTGTAACAAGAAAAAAATAGAGAAAAAAAAACTGCAAACAATCCTGGAGTTAATGCATTTTTTTTCAACCCTAACCCCACAATTAGATTTCAGCAGACGTGTTTTGCAGCCCCACCTAGCTGCTGGGGGGACACTGATGAAAACTAATGCTGTAATTCTGCTCAGATATTGCCACCACACTATTAGATTTTGCCCTTTCTCTTGTATGGGGGCCAATGTGCTTGTTGGTTAACTGAATTAGCTTTGGTGTGTTATTGCTTTACGTTCTCACCCAGAGGACAGTTTCAATAATCAGCTGAGGAGGAGGAACGCAAGACGGGGAGGGAGGGAGGGGAGGGGGTCACCCAAACCAAACCACAGATTCATGAATCAGCCTTGTGTGATCTGCAGTGGAAACATTAGACACATTAAAGATCCCAGATTTTACTACTTCTGTGTTTTATCTAAAGATTTGATCCACAAGAAGAAATAAAATGAAATAAAATCTCTCCTCTCAGGCTGCTGTAGTGACTGATCCAATAAAAACAGAGCAGATCAGAGAAACCAAATCCTGCAAGTTGTTGGATGGTGGGTCCAGGTGGTGGGAGGTGGGGCTTGGTGTGACTGCTCTGTTGTGACATCACAAAGTGACAAGAAGTCCTGACGGCTGGTTTTAAGGCTCAGTGTCTGAATACAGGCTGTGTGCATTTCTCTGTGGACTGAGGCTTTGATACTTTCACAGTGTTAATATAGAACCTAGAGCTGCTTTATAATCACACCACACAAACCATCAAAATATTGAATAAAATTTATGCTTTAAAAAGCAAAAATAAAGTCTGTTTCCGTACCAGTATTTTTTGGAACCACCAGCTGCACACTGCCATTTTTCAAACCTACATAACTCAGACATTTTTGCAGTGTCGCAGAAACCATGAAAACAGAGCCAGAGTCGCTTCAGTCTGCAAAACAAAGACAAATCATCTGTATTAAAGGGTAAAGGATGAAGAAGAACTTTGGGCTGATGTCGGCCACATTCAGGTGTTCACACCTCGTCAAGGTGAAACACACACAGAGACAAAATTCAGATTTCGTCCTGTGCTCTGTGGCTCTGCAGCTGCTGCCACCATGGGGCTTTTTTTGGCTTCACTCTGAGAGAAACCCTCCAGTTCAGAGCTGTCCCGCTCTGCTGCGAGCGAGGCGAAGCTCCGACAGGCGTCTCACCGAGCCGGAGGAGGATAAACAGTGAGCTGAAAACCTCGCAGACAGCCTCTCACCTTAAAAACACACCTGAGGTGGCAGCTGGGGCTCCTCACAGTCAAACAGCATTTTAATCTCGCTCTGAGGCGCGTCACACTCGCTGTAGTCTGCCGCCACACCACACCGCCAGGCATTTTAATCATGCCGGGGACGTATGAAGTGTGCGGGGCCCAGGGGCTGAGGAACGGGGGGCCACCGGGGTTCAGATTGCGTTCAGATTCCCTTCAAAAGGTTGAGCAGCAGACAGAACGGCAGGATAATGCCAGGATAATGAGGCTTCTCATTACAGGGCCAGGTGGGGAAACTCTGTGTTTTGTCAGCGCTGTCACAGACACCGAGCCGGGTCACGACTCGTGTCGGCCACAAGACGAGTGCTCGCCTGCGTCATTATGTGTGGGCTGCAGCCTCAGAGCCGCCGGCCTCTCTGCCTACAACTGTTCCGTTTTTTTACAATGGACACAGAGCCGGAGTAATTACCCAGAGTTCAAAGTGGTCATGTAACAGGAAGGACAGCTGTCCATCGGCTGTCCACTTTGAAGCGTCTGAGCGTCCAAACATTGAGTGATACTGTCGCACGTGGCTGCAGCTTGTTACCGCGCAGAGACGTCAGATGTTCAGACGACAGATCAATCACATGAATCGTCCTGGTTTCAGAGACCGCCACCACCATCAGGGGGCGCTAAAAACCAGCAGGTCACAAAGTCTCAGCGTCTTTCATCTCCACAATCTGAACCTGAAGTGAGAGCAGACACGGTGCGGCAGCACATCACTGAAAGGTCATTTAGTTTGTTCAACAAGAGGCACAAGAGACTGGAAATACATGAGAAGCAGGAGCTGGAGGGAACCTCAGAGTTTCTACTGCAGCTCAGAAAATGTGAAACATTTCTACTCAAGTGCCTTTAGATGTTTGTCAGATACCGTCCTCAGGCCACAGCTCACCTCCAACTTCAGGAGGCTGTTGTGACTCAGAGCTGCTGCCATCTACACTACATACAGTCTAAAGGTGGACGTCTGTGTTAAAGCTCCATACAGTGTAAAGGTAGACGTCCATGTGAGCCCTTCAAAGTTGCCATCAGGACTTCCTGGACCAAGCCCCGCCCACCACCTGGTCCCCCCATCCAACAACTTGCAGGATTTGGTTTCTCTGAGTGTTTTATTCTGAAATCTGCTCTGTTTTTTGTTCTATCTGTCAATCTATCTATCCAACCATAACAAGATGTAATGTGACAAACAAGTAAACTTTATGAGTTGATATTTTCTGTTTCTGGTTTTAGTGACTGTGTTTTCTTTTTGCAGATAGACAGTTGGATCAAAGTTAAATGATAAATGTGGGCTTGTCTTCCTTCATCTTTTCTCATCTTTGCCGTCGTCAGTAAACTGTCACTTCACTGATCCTGTTGACAGAACCGGACTCAGAGCGACAGCGACAGCCACCGACCTGTGTGATGTTGTTTTTCTGTCTCTGTCCAAGGCCTCTGCTTCATCAACTCCGGCTTAGACAGAGCAGAAAAATAATTACAGAGGTCGTGGTCAGGGTCACTTTGTTGACCACTTTTTAAAGCTAATGTTTGCTGAGGCGGGAGGTCACGGCGCCGGGGGCTCGTTACTGGAAAAAAACAAAAAAACAAGTGGAAGCTAAACTGAAAGTTGCTGCGAGATGAATAGAAACTGCAGGAAAAATAACCGTCATCGTGAAAACATGGTCGTTTTCTCAGGTGGAGGACTCTTATTTACAAACACATTCATGAGCTGTTTGTGTTGTGTCCAAACTTGTGTAAACTTGATTTGTCATAAATTATAAATTATTCACAATATTGAAATCCATAATTCTGAGTCCGGCATTGTGGTTAATTAATGAGCCTCTGAATGTGAGATGAAGATTCATTGTGTGAGGTCTGGCTGCAGGTAGAGGCCGCGTTAATAATTCAGAGATGAAACTGGCAGAGTGAGAACGCTCAAATAAGAATAATAAACTCTTCATGTCTCTATTCCACAGCTTCTCGGAGCAGCTGGCAGGTGAGACGGCCGGCCTCACACATCATATCACTGCAGATGAAATATTAAAGAGCAGACAGAGATGAACACACTGGTTTGTATCAGCAGCAGACTGAAGCCGCCGAGGAACGGAAAGATGGACGAGTGTTTGGAGCGGAAGCAAAGAGAGAGAGAAAAGAGAGAGACGGAGATGATCTCAGTCGAGAATATTTCTGATGAGAAAATCTGAGAGAACGTCACCGTGGTTCATCACTGTGGTGTCGGAGGAGGAGGAGGAGGGGGAGGAAGGTGAGCAGCAGGCAGCGAATACAACAGACCCCAGAGAGCTGAAGTGGAACCAGACGTCGCAGGTTCATTCCATCAAGAAGCATCACGAAAATCTGAGTCACAAATCACAACTGTAATACAAAATACTCCATGATGAAAATTATAGTGGGCTGTCGAGGACTGTGAAGTCAGAGGAGGTACTATTCTCTCAGTTTAGAGCGTCACACTTCAGAACAAGCTCTGTTTTTGTAAATAATAAAAAATTTAAGGACAAAAGGCAGGCGTTTGTCTTAACCTCTTCAACTCCGCGGGGACGCCGGCGTCCCCGAGCCGCTCCTCTTCTGCAGTTTCAGCTTGCGCGGCTTACTACATTGGTAAACGTGCGTATTTGGTATCTGTGGCTTCATTAGGTTATTTTGCTAATTCAGTATCGATTTTATTTTGTTTCTCATTTATTTTTGCACAAGAAATACGGAATATCTACAGTCCGAAGCGTGATCGTTTTCCCCGTTTCAACCGAGGGAGACGTTCCTCGGTTTTATTTTGAAGTTAGTGTACGACACGGATGTTGAAGGGAGGGTGCTGGACATTGATGTATTATAATGGACAGTGTAAATAAAGATTTAGCTGATTCAATCGTAAAGTGTACAGATGAAGAAGAAGAAGACTCGTAAATATAAGCGCGCAAACATGGCGACATGGCGTTGAAACACGGAGGAAGGCTTAGTTATGCCCATACTTTATGGGCATAATTTAATAATTCAATAGTTCAATATTGCAAATTTCTGTGATTAAAAATGCATGAGAAAAACACATTTGGTGTCTCAGTATACCATTTGGTTATCAAGTGTCATTTGGACTCTCATCTCCGCCTGGATCTTATCATGAAAAAAACATTGCAGAATGTCCGCGCATGCTCAGTCACACACCAACCATATTAGTCAGCTGGGCAGCTGACCGCTGTGATAGCTACGGGGAGCCGGACCGGACCGCGGAGGACTACAGCCAGGCTAACCCAAAACCTCTGGCTGACCGGGGGCCGACACACAGCAGAAACACTCAGCCGCCCGTTCAAACACTGGGGCACACTGTACAGAGCAGGAATCAGGGGGGCGGGGGCAGCTGGCCACAGCCGCTGGCCCCGGTGAGAATAGTAAGTGAGCCACGCTGACCGGGCCGGACTCAGCAGAGACACTCAGCCACCCGTTCAAACACTGGGGCACACTGTACAGAGCAGGAATCAGGGGGGCGGGGGCAGCTGGCCACAGCCGCTGGCCCCCGGTGAGAATAGTAAGTGAGCCACGCTGACCGGCCCGACTCAGCAGAGACACTCAGCCACCCGTTCAAACAACGGGGGCACACTGTACAGAGCAGGAATCAGTGGGCAGGGGCAGCTGGCCACAGCCGCTGGCCCCGGGACTCAGCAGAGACACTCAGCACCCGTTCAAACACTGGGGCACACTGTACAGAGCAGGAATCAGGGGGGCGGGGGAAGCTGGCCACAGCCGCTGGCCCCCGGTGAGAAATAGTAAGTGAGCCACGCTGACCTGGCCGGGATCAGAAGAGACACTCAGCCACCCGTTCAAACACTGGGGCACAGGGGTACAGAGCAGGAATCAGGGGGGCGGGGGCAGCTGGCCACAGCCGCTGGC